>PVLA01000066.1:121526-499492 GCA_004027455.1 Hydrochoerus hydrochaeris
GAGGCCCTCTAGATAACCCCTTTGTGAGGACTGATTGTGGGGTTTTGCCTTCTGTGAATAATGTGAGAGAAGTTTATGCGGGAGCTTTGGGTGAAAGAGCTCATGGAGGAGGATTTACAAAATTCCTGTGAGACAACTACCCTGAGACACTGGACAGGCAGCCAGAGACGGGCAACTAGGACCCATATGTTACGCCACCGGCCGCCACAGGACCAATTGCTGTCCTGCAGGCCCATGACGGGTAAGGCCTGGTTGGGTACATGTGAAGAGTCCTTGACCTAAGACAGGCGCTGTCCTCGCAGGGACTGCCACTCCCATAAATGATAAGGAAAGCAATGTAGGGAGCAGCCTAATAATCTCGCACATCTCTTCCTCCTGCTAGCGGCAGCTTACATTTCCCAAACTAACTAAGTAACAAGATTGAGATGTTACAAAGATGAAAAGAGTTAATTAACACCTGCTAAGCCTGGGGCACTTCCTGCTTGGGGTTGAGGTTAAAACCTATTGTTTAGGATTATTCCTGCCTGGCCCTAAGCCTGGGGCGCTTCCTGCTTGGGGATGGGGGTTGCTGCCAAGGTTAGCGTATATATATTCCAGCTTCTAAAAAATAAAGCGGATTCAGATTCACTCACAGACTGGTGTGCAGTGTTTTCTGTCTCTCACTCGCCGACTCCCTGTCCACCTTTGAGAAACCCTAGCCCTGCCGCAGCTGGACTCCGGCAGAAAGTGACATTTGTAATCCCATGGAAATGTTACTGTGAGTTAATTCCAGTCTACCACCTTCAATGTAACCCACAGCGAGAGTAAAGACACTAAGATATATTCAAAGTTATGGGCAGCCAATGCATCCTAAGTGCCATCCACATGAGGATACATGGACAAAGGCTGTGATCCAAGGCCTCTTCCAGAATTTATTATCTTGTATAGAAGGGAGTGGTTTAAGGATAGTGAGGATTACAGGAAATATGTGAATAACTTGAATTGGCTAGCCAGGTGAGAAGAAAAGCATGTCGTGGTTACTTTTCTCTCACTGCTGGGACAAAACACTGGACACCCAAAATGAAGGAAAGAAAGGTATTTAGCCTACAGTTTTTGGTGGTTTCAGTCCATTGTCAGCTGGATCCAAGCCAGGGTGGCATGGCACTGGGGCAACATGTCAAGGCAGCAGCCAGAGCAAAAAGTGGGGAACAAGCCTCTTCTCCCTTTCACAGGCCACCTCACCCACCAACTCAGGGCAGGTGTAGCACTCACAAAATCTCTGTGCCCTCCTCTTGTACTGGATGAAGATGTTTACAAAGTAAGGATCTTGGCCCCCTCTCAGTTAAACTTCTAAACTTCTCAAGTTGACACAATGTATCAATCACAACAGCATTTTTACAATAGCAGGGAGAAGGATATGCAGAAGAATCAGTCTGCATAACTCCATTAAGGTAGCATCTGAGCAGTTTTAGATTATTGCTTCAGTTTCTGATATGTGAACTTTTGTGCCCTGGGTGATCATAGCCTCTTACTTTGAGGCTGGTACACAACTGACATTCCTAGAGATGAATGGCTGTGCTGTCCCACCGCGCTCAATCCTTTATAGAGAGCACTAAGGGAGGAAACAGGAAACTGTCAGGTTGGCCTCCAGGATTACATATCAGTACCTCAGCTAGCCTTATTTGCATCATTTGGAGTCAGCTGAAGGGAAAAGGAAATAGCATAGCCTGCTCTATACATATCAGCATATGGAAATAAGACTTGATTTAACTAGTGTTGCAGCAATTGTTCTGCATTCAAGGAGAAGTGCCCAGGTAGTCCTCTACATGTTAATATATGCATTTATTTTTTCCAGTATTTGGTAGCTATTTCAATGTAACAGATTTCCTTTGTGAAGCAGAATATTTTAAAGGAGATCATTAGAGACTTCACCAGGTTCAGAATTTCAATTACCTATTTAGTCTCATTTCAAACAAGCACTTCAAAACCTTTTCAGATTGCCAGGTCCAAAGTGGCACTCTTTCCCAAGTTCCCACATGATTTCTCTCTACAAAAAAAAATAATCAGCTAAAGTATTTAGTTGTTTTTCTCATCCCCCTAGCTTTTGAGACAGGGTATTGCTAAATTGCCCAGACTGCCCTCTTGACCTTTTCTCTACCCTTTCTCTCCGCAGAGTGCTGGGATTACACGTGTGCCACCCACCTGGCTGTGTCATTCTCTTTTCAGAAAGGGAAGGTTTTTTTTTTATCTAGTCTAGTCCTTACACACAGTAGGGACTAAAAAAAATTTGGCAGGATGACAATTTTTAGACTTTTATTCATAGTACCTTATTGAGCTGGACATAACTCAAGACTGTAAAATGTAAAGAGAGATGGAACTCTTAAGATTTTGAGATGGGCTTTGGTTACAGCCTTCTTGGGAAACAAGTTTTACTAGCCACTAACTTGCCTCCTTTCCTCTCTTCCCATTTGTAGATCATTTCTCTGCTTTTTTCCATGACACCAACACTCCTCAGTAAGTGTGTATGTGGGGGGAATTTACAATATTGCCACTTACTATATGGGTCACAAGCTATAGCCTCTTTTAAAGATATAAATTCAAATTAGGATTGTGGCCAATAAACAGCAAGTAAGTCATATACCTATTGTACAAACAGGCCATTTAAAAAAAGTTTGCTTTGACATATAAAAACATGTTTGATATATAAAAACTTTGATACACAATAACAATGAAACACTTTAAGAACATATTTTGGTTTTAAGAAGACTTGGTCTTGAGGATAATCTAGAGAATGGCAAGGAGTTTATTTTCACATGGCTGAAGTTTAATCTTATTAAATCAAAACTAATCAGAAAAGCTCTTCAACTCTCTAAATTCAGTTATAGATTACCTGTTCAGGAGCCTAAACTAATTTGATCAGCAACTTTAAAGAAAAGTCAGCTCTCTAAGCAAGTACTGATATAAAGCAGACACCAAACTCATAGATGCTCTGCTTTCAGGCCTGGCCTCTAAACTAGTATTAATCTGTTTTCTGAATGTAGAAGGAAATGAATTAGTGTATTTCCTACCATTCACCTCAAGGTATACATGTTTCTCATGTTCTCATTTTCTCAATTAAGAATTTTTGATACACAGACACAAATGAATTTTATTATCATATTCAAAAGAGGGGGAGTCTATTCATAGAAAACAGTGGAGAGAAGGTGACAAAGGATGGCAGAGATGTAGGAAAATGTCAATCACTGTGAGAATATCAAAGTTTAAGTGCCTTGGGCTATCTTTCTGTCTAGAACTTTGCACAGAATGTCATCTAACCCAGTACAAGATTCTGGCTATTTACAAAGGTTATAAAACAGGCCACTGACATGTCTGAGGAAAACCAATGGAAAAGAAAAGCCAGCAGGATTACTTATACCTATCTGCAGTTGCAGAACTATAACCTGGTGTACAGAGACAGACACACATAACCCAAACCAAAAACACAAGGAATAGAAAGGAAATCTGGTTTTCTAGGAACGTTGTATCCTTAGTTCAAAGAGCGTAGTACAAATCATCTGAATTTAGAATCAAAACGGCCTCCTACAATTGTGAAGATATTTTACTATTACCTTTGAAAAACCTCTTTACTTTGATTAAAGTAATATATTTCCTTCAATAGGAAATTTGGGGAGTTGAAAAGCATAACTATAAAAAGTAAAGCCTCCCATAATCCAACTATTAAAATCTTTGCTTATTTTTAAGATCTCTACAGTAATTCAAGAGGGTTTATTTTCTCAGAATTGAGTCTTTTATTATAACAATTTTGAGAACAAGGGCAAATAAAATGCAGTAATATACACTGTTCATAATATATCACTTCCATAATTTCATTTCCTTACAACAGCTCCATGTCTCTGTAGTCCAAGAGTTCTTGTCACCATCCCTCACTGGAGCAACAGGCTCTGAGAGGCAATTTACCTGCCTAAATTCTGTTATTTGCAAATAAAATTAAGGAGTACACTTGAATTGCTTAACATGTCAGCAGAGCTTCTTACTTCCTTTAAAATAACCATAGGTGGAAAGTCACAGTTTAGGAATTGTTGGGAGAGCTTTGTAAACTGTTTATTCTCTGTTAAGATACTTATTTCAACAAGCATTTCCACTTATGGTGGAAAACACCATAAGCACAGCAACAGTCCTCAATATTGCAATGAGAAATGGTGGTGATAGTGGAGGTTAAAAGAAAACAAACCAAGAAATAAGTGTCAGAGAGGTGAGTGTAGAGTACTGGCCTAGCATGTGTGAAGTCCTGGGTTTAATCCTTAACACCTCAAAAAGGGTCAGGGGGAGATACACACACAAATAAATATTGACAAATGTAGTAAAAGAAAGCAGAAAATGCTTCAAATTCCAAGGAAGTTATGAACTCTTGCAAATCGGAATACTCTGCAGGCTAAACTGCTTTGAAAGGTAGGCACAATTCCTGTGGAGACAGTACAGGTGTCCAAGCAAGAAAGCAGCAAAAACATAAGGCTGTAGGATTCTTAAATGATTACAGGAAAGATGGTGTCATATCTCATCACAATCTATAGCCCTTCTCTCCTCCTCCCCCCTCCCACTCTAGACTAAACACACTTGCTCTTGACTAAAAAAAAAAAAAAAAGAGAATTAGCAATAAATGAAAGGTTACATGCTTCTGTGAGACCAGTGGAACCATTACTTTCAGTAGTGTTTTTCATTTTTCTTAACATGAAAAAGTGTCTATCAAAAAAACTCATCAATTTCTATGATGATCATTTCAAACCCTCTAACAGTCTTAGAAAGAATACTTGTGGTAGCATTACAGAATAGCCTTTAGCAGTTTCCTAGTTGTTTCTATAAGTCAGACTTTGGGGAATTTTATCCTACTGTTTTCACCAGTTCTGTGTTATTTTTCATCTACTCTGACTAGTCTATTCCTGAACCTTCATTTTTCTTGAACCATTTTTAAAAAGTCTCTCATTTTAAATTTCTCTAGGTGGTGGGATAAAAGCTGGTTCTGATTTTCAACTATATTACTTTTCTAAATTTAAAAAGTGATGGCATGTTACTTTTCTAATGATGAAAACTGCCAATAAACATTCTAAAAAGTTAGTTTAGGAGCTAGGGTTATCACTCAGGGGTGGTACACACAAGGCCCCGAGTTCAATTCCCAGCACAAATAAAAACATAAAATAAAAAATGTTAGTTTAAAACTTGTACAAGTGATTCCATTCATATAAATTAGTTCAAAAACATGTTAACATAAATTCACGAAGCAAAACACTTATGTTTGTATTCTATTCTGTCTGCATATCCTAATAAAGTTTTAAGCCAAGAGAAAAAAATGACAAGTTTAAATTAAAAAAGAGTCCTTAATTAAGTTTAAGGGTTCCTTGAGGTTACAATACTAAGAGGCACACAGAGCAGAGATCACCTTTAAGTAGGAAATTGGGCTGCTTGGCTGCCCAGTTACCTTTACAAGAACATTCTTTGCTTAAGATTATTGGAGACACTCAACAGGCTACACTGTGGTTTATAAGCCTGCCCAGGCAAAGATGTGGACAAGCAGGCAGGAAAGCTCATCTGTGGGAGTCCTCTTAGTAACTAGGCTTAGCTAGAACTCCGTCTCATCTCCCTATTTTGTGCCATTCCTACTTATTTTTAGGAAGCAATTATAAAAAGAAAAAACCCAATTGTAATGGCAGTGAGGAACTCTAAGATAGTAATTGTTCTAATCTAAAAAAGCAGCTCTAGTTAAAGAGTAAAATACAGAATTCTGCAATGTGTGGATCTATGTATCAGTGGATTGCATTCTCTATAGAAATAAGAGGTCCATAAAATGTTTCTGAAAGTATTCCAGACTAAATTTATTTGAATAGGCTTATACATGTATTTAATTTTACATTTATTTAATCATTAAGATTTGAACTGCGTACTTCATTTTCATTACGGTTTGCAACATCTAATAGATGACAGAAGATGGTAGATTTAGAGAGTCCCAAAGATTTTCTTCAATTCCTTCATAATGTAAACCACCTGATATAACTGTCGAATCCTTAATGCCACAGAAAAGGTAGAGACAACTTAAATCATAAAGCAATTGTTTTTTTAAACTCCTAAACTAACCAACTGGCATGACTACCCTAATTACATAAATATCTGGACTTCTTTCATATATCTATGGAAGATTTTTTTAATAATAGGAAAATTTATTGAAGAAAAGCCATGGGGAATGGGGAATAGAAATAATTCTTGAGAGAGCAGAGAGGTCCCTAAGATGTGCTAAAATAACTGCCAATTATATTTAATAGATGCTTTCAAGGAAACATCAATACAATCTATTGAGACTATATTTTTAATCCACATACAAACAAATGGACACCACAGTGTATGAAAATCATTCAAACAGCTGAGAAAACAAAGGCTAACAAAGGAGGGAAAGAGTTCCTTCATTGTATCATAACATTTGGCTAGTTTAATAACTCTAAAAAAGTTCTACAAGTCATTAAATTTAATTTAGAGATTGTGTGTCCTATAATTGTGTATGTCACTAGGGAATGAACACTTAGGGTAACACTGAGCTACATTACCAGTTTTTTTTTAAATTTTTGAGACAGGATCTTGCTAAGGCTCTACGTTAGTCAGGCTGGGCTTGAACTTTCAATCTTTCAGCCTCAGACTGCCAGTAATGGAATTACAGGGAATAATGGAATTACAGGTTTTTACCCATACTAGGTTTTTATGCCCTTTTAATGTAAAATATGCTTAAAATGATACCTGGAAATCTCAATATCCTTATAAGCTATGCCTGCCTAGAATTATAAAAATGTATTTCAATCACGTCACTGGCTATAGTAAGTCTTCATGAAGGGGAGGGTCTATTGTTATACAGCTGAATTATGGCTAATGCATTTAACATTTTGAGATAAATCAGTATGGATGATAAAAGTTTACTTGTATTCAAAAGTTGAAAATATACAGTGTAATTGCTTTGCAGGCAATGACTATATAAGTAATTCTACTTCTTTGAATTCCTAGCACCTGGTTCAGTAAACAATCAGAACTAGTAAGTACTGAGCACAATAAATTACTTCACTATTTTAGGGTTTTTCACAGTTTTCTAAACACAGGCACAAGAGTACTGTGTCTACTGTACTAATTTGAAGGTGAGGAATTGCAATTTAGGTATAAACCTTTTAAGGAACTGAGAGAAGTTTGGGGCATGGAGAAAGGTATTCCCAAGGGACACTGTCTGGGTAATAGCCATAATTATCTTTACAGTCAAGTAGCCTACATACCTACACCTAAGCTACTTGAAATGGCTCGTCCCATTTCATTTTAATTTTTTAAAGTAGAAATTTAATTTTAAAACATTCTGTAAAATTAATATAGAAAGTGTAAGTGTTTTGGTCATTTAACTTTCTCTTTAAAATAAACTGAATGATGAAGAACACTTTACATAGTATTTTTCTTCATATAACCTGGCATTGTACACAGGTGTTTTCTTTTTAAAGACAATATGAAAGTCTTTAAAAGGTATTTAAGCACCTTCCATTTAAAGCCCTAGACTAGCATCTTTCATTTCAGTTTTTTTTTTTTTTTGAACAGGAAAATTTACTGGGGAAAAGGAACAGTACATAGGAATGGGGAATAGGAATAGCTCCTGGGACACAGGAGGAGTCCTGAATGGGTTGTCCTCATTTTAGCTTTCAAACTAGGCAAAAAAATTAATATTTAAAGAAAAAAAAATCAAAAATGCAAATAAATCAAGACCTTAGCAGGGAAAAAGGAACATGTATTTTATGATTAATCCCTTGAATAGCAGAAGGAATTTAAACACATGAAATAAAGATTTTTTTTTTTTTAATCTAAACCCAAATTTGGAACAGTGTTTGGTAGTGAGGAGCAGGGAGATGATATCCAGGAAGGCATAGACAGGGACTTTCAAAGTGTGGGTAGTTTTCTGCTTAAGCTGGATGGTGAGTATATTATTCATTATATTATTCTTTTAATTTTCTTTATAACAAGTATGATTCATTTTTAAAAGAAAACACTGAAAAATAAAATATTCAGCTTCCTTTTGCTTTATATACTGACAAACACCAGCCCATTTACTTCAGGTACACTTCATAAGGGTCCAGAGCGAAATCACTTCTAGTACAACACACTTACGTGTCAGGAAAACTTGAAAAAAATAGAAATCAAGCCCCATCTCACTGATTATTTTTATTTTCAAAAGTTTGCAGTAGAAATTAAATGATGCTTTTTATCCTAAACTGTTATAACAGCAACATGACTAGTACAACTGTAACATGCCACATGTCAGTGTGTATCTCTCACTGAGTAAGTTACCTCAATTTCCCGTAACTGCTCCTGGTTGGTTGTATACATCTGCTGGAGAGAATCCTCCAATTCTGTGTTCCGATCCAGTAATGTCTTCCCAAGCTCAGCAGCAAGTTGGAGATCTAGCACAACACATGCATCTTAGAATAATACAAATGAGCTCACTTTAGCATTTTATATAACCCAGTCCTTAAAATAAAAAGGAACCAAGTCCCATTATACTGTGTAAGTCAGACCCCAATGGAAAACAAAATGATCCAGAAAAAAACGAGAGTTCTACTTAAAATTTAGTTCTACTGGGGCCCTCTTGCAAGTAAAATTCACTCATATACTCTTACTTGTAAGAAGTAGAAAGATAGCAATCTATTTTTATGGAGATATAGTGACTAGTTCAGGAATGATCATTTAGTATTGTGACTTCTAAAATCTTAATTATTTGCTAATGGAATGGTCTTATCAAATCCTGACAATCTACTTTTCTAAATGGACCTTTGAATCAGAGTGTAGGTAGATCTTTTAATAAATTCTAAAATTCCCATGAATCCAACTGTCATGACTACACACTCAAGGCAAAGTTTGTCATTGCATGTTTTGGACTCCTCTAAGGGGACTAAAATTAAGTCAAGAAAAAAGAAAATGCATCATCAGTAGTAAGAAAATTACTCCAGGTGTTTTTTGTTTGTCTTTCATTATCCAAGATGAACAAAACCAGCTAAGCAAAGCAGCAATGTTTTTCAATTTGCACTTACATTTACTATAGGACTATATTTTATTTTAAAACTAACATTTCAACTTTTTAAGTATATATGCATATAAGACAGGATTTGATTATATACAATCAAAACTGAAATGAAAATTTATTAAAATACAAAAGTGACACTAGTTGTAACACAGGTAAATTGAAATACTTATCTGTGTATCAAATATTATGGACCTTTGATATAGTAGGAAATGCACTGAACTCTGTGTAGGAAGGCCTGAGGTCCAGTTTTGACTACCATTTACCAGAACACTTCAATGTGGTGACTTTAAAATGCGCTACACTTTTTTGTTTAGAGGGATGACAGCTTTGTCAATGTAAGACTGTAAAAATCAAGTGAAATGATATGTAAGACAGCACTTTAACAAGTAAGTTGCAATATATAGGTAAAGTATTACAGAAATTCATTGACAAACTTAGGTACCATTCTAAACTCTGGCTATAAAATAATGCATAAAGAAGATGAAGTTTCTGCTTTGCTGACATTCCCAGACCAGTGTTGGAGGTCACACAGCAGATAAGCAACTAAACCTGTGCTGAAGAGGTGCCGAAGCAGTAAGTGCTGAAGAGAATAAAGAGCAAGAAAGGAGTATGAGAGAAATACAGCTGTAGGAGACTAAAATTTAAAAACATGACAATGGTGACACTTCAATCAAGATGTAGGTAATGTAATGAGTAAGTGATCTATGGTAGATCTATCTAGGGGAGCCACATTCCAGGCAGGGACAAAACAAATGCAAAGATCCTGGAAAGAAGCATGACAGGTGTTGCTACGGAGTACAAAGAAGCTGGTGCAGTAGGGAGATTATGGCCGGGCATGGTGGTGCATGCCTGTATTCCAGCACTTGGGAGGCTGAGGTAGGAGGATTTCCAAGAGTTTGAGCCCAGCCTGTGCTGCATAGTGAGTTCCAGGCCTGCCTGGACTACACAAGACCTTGTCTAAAAAAAAAAAAAAAAAACCAAGGGCAGTTATCAAATCAGAGGGACCCCAAGGCTACCCCTGCTTGGGTAGAGCCTTATCTAGGGAGGTCAGGATTTTGGCTCTTACTTCAAATGGGATGGAACTCAGAGGAAGTTTGCCACAATAGTCCTGGTTGCCACTAAACCAAGTAAAAGGGGAAAAGGCAGAAGAAGCACCATGACAGAAGGATATATATGGCTATCATCTGGGTCAGAGATGATGGTGGCCTAGACCGCACAGCAGAGCTACACATGAGAAGGGGTAAGGTTCTGACATGTTTTAAAAGTAAAGCTGAAAGATCTGTTGACCAGAATAATATGGAATATAAGACAGGGAAGGGGAGGTAGGGTGAGTATCTGCATTTGGTGACAATAAACCAAGGCCCATTTCAAAAAGGGAGGTCACACGAAAGGTCTCTGTGAAGATATTTTAGCTCTAGTTTGAAGGATGAAAAAGTCATCAAGAAACAGCCAGGCATAACCTACAATGACAAGTAGCCCAGTTTCTTAGATGTGGCAACCTGAACCTGAAGCACAAAGCTATTAAGTGGCATGATTAAATCTATCTAGTGAGTCACAGGCGGGGCAGAAACTACTGTCAACAGGTTCTAACTCTCACCCTCATCACAATTCTTTATCATCCACATCTGCATAGTTTTAAAGCTACTGAAAGAGATATCCACACACTTCTTGGAGGTAGAGGCCACAAATTTTCCTAGTTGAGGTATGTAATCTTATCTCACTGTTTTCATAGTCAGCAATGAAAAACCAGTGTTCAGCTATCTGTGTATTTGTTGCCAGTTCTACCAGTGAAAAGCACAAACATCCCAAGCAAGATAATATTATTTTCACCAAATGAGCATGTATGGCTGAAGATAAAAGAATTATTTTGTACTAGTATGTACACAAAAATTGCCACACAGTATTAAAGACAAGTATAAAAGCACTATGTGGATATTGCTTAAGCCTTTCCTAGGGCCTGCTGTAAAGTGGTAATTCCTCACTGGAAAGGATTGGAGACTCAGCAGAGATGCTCCTAACTAGCAATCAAACCCCCTAGTAGGAGCCTCTTCCTGAATCAAAATGACTTGAGATCACCATCAACTACTTCCATTCAGTTATAAAATTGCTTATGCTATTTCACAGCAGCCAGAACATCTTTCCTGCCCCTGCTACTACACAGAGAGGCCAAGTATAGCACTCTTTTTAGAAAATAGCAAGCAAAAAAAAAGAATTGAGACTTGTCCTTATCTTAATCTGTATTTCTAGTAAACAAAGTCCCCACCTGGCTCAGTAACCTGAAGTCTCAATCTCTTAAATATTTCATTGGACATTTAGAATTCTAGCAAGTGAAGTCTCAACTACAGGAAAGAGCCTGTGAAGTCACACTACTTTTATAATAGGACATTACTTCATCTGTTTAAAGACAACAAACTTTTTTTGGTCTTAAAAAAAAGTTCACTTCCTGTAGCATCTGGCTTCTAGAATCAGAGACACAAAAGCTGGCAATAAGCCCAAGAAGGTTTTTAATAATTAGTACAGGACATAGCAGACTATTGAATGTCCTTTATTTATATTTTTAAGAAACACACAAAAAAGAAACAGTTTCAAAGTTTTGTACACCTGTTCATCTCTACTTTACAATAAGGATTTTTATTAAGTCGTCTTTTCTAAATCCAATTGAACTGGCCTGGCTCAGGCAGACACTAAAAATATCATAGATTCATTGCAGGCTGGAGAACTGCAACATATTAGTACCCTCATATATTTCACATTCTTTTACTATGCAGTCTTTGCAGGTTATATTCTATTTTAATGGTGTAAACTGTTAGCTTTAAACAGATATTCACTCAGCCCTATCTATGCCTTCGACAAAAAATTGGCACTATCAGTTGAGGGACTTTTAAAAGGAACTTTCTTCCAGAATTTTGAAATCTTTAAATTCCACTGTCATATTTTCCCCATTTTACTTCATTTTGTTTTGTTTTTTTTTGAGACAGCTATGTAGTTCAGGCTGCTCTTCAACTCACAGCTATACTCCTGTGGAATTACAGGTGTGAACACCACGCCCACCTTACTTCAGTTTCTTTAAAAAATGAGGACACCATTTTACAGCTAACCCACGTTAGCTGTAGTCTGTAGCAGTAATTCAATAACACTTAAGGCCAGAAGTTTTTCTTATTACAAAGTCAAATGCGTCATTTGGTGATGCTTCTGTTTAACTCTTGTTGCCAATGTTACTATATTTGGGAATGCAAAAATCCTGACTATAAACAACAAGAAAAAAGATGAGGTTTTTAATGACCCTCTAAAAAGTGATCTGGCAGATTAGGTGTACATGAGAAAGATATACTTGTTTTGAAAAGAAATTTTAGTATTCAACTAAAAGTTCATTTGCTGATCCATATACTCAAAACCTGAATACTTATTCTAAGTCTGCACACCTCACCAAATGACAATTATAGTAGCAGCCAGCCTAAAAGAAAAATCCAGTCTCTGAAGTCATTCCACCTTGTTCTCAGGGGCACATTTCAAAGCAAACACCATCATTACCTGAACAGAAGGCTCCTGCTGTCCCAGAAAAGATCTTACCCACAGAGATTATTGTCAGTATTCCTACCATGCCAGCTCAGCCCACTGACAAAAGAGTTTCTTCATCAACGTGTTTTGAAAGCAGAGGGCTTTCTCTTGGCTGGGCTCAGCTTTACGTGTTTCTAACAAGGTATGAACAAGACACCAGAGTCCACTGAGGTTAGAATTTTCCTCCAATTTTAATTTAAGTAAGAATGTTCTATACAGACAGTTAAGTATCACATAGTTTCTCTTATATGAGAAACCCAAAATAGTAAAACACAGACAGACTTTTTGGAGATAGAGAAGGGATCAGTGAGAAGAGGAAAGGTTTGGAGAAAAAGGTTTGGAAATGATCAAGATACAATATACATGTACCAATATCCCAAAAGGAATGTAAATATTATATTATGTATACAAACACACATAAAGTCCTAGTAAACTTTAGCTAATCATAAGTTTTTTTGTTGCTGATGTTTGCTTGCCTATAGGGCCCTGTCACCTAACCTAGCTAGACTGGCCTTAAACTCTCAGTCCTCATACCTCAGCCTCTTGAGGGCTAGTATTACAGGCATGTGCCACCACATCGTTTAGTAGTTATAGGATTCTGAGAACAAGATCTTTGAAAGTTTTAAGCAGCTGTCTCCAAACAAGCCTTACTCGGTGACAGATAGTAAAAAGCAGATTCCTGAATGCCCTGCTTAATTAACCTGAATAATGGGACAGACCTGCTCCTGAACTTTACTCCGTAATAAATATACTGAAGGCCTGCAATGTGTCACTGTAATGGTCACACATCAAGAGGCACCAGCTCCAGTCTTCCACAATGAACAGATTCCTAGAACATTCCTTGAGTAGGAATCCTATCTACCTATCATGTGGCTAGCTAGGTACCATGACCCAGCACCTAGATGAATGTGTGAATACCTGGCATACAGTAGAAAATACACTTTTGAGAAATGAGGAAGTTTTAAAATCTGTTACAAGTTTAGTTCTCAGTATAGCTCAAAGGTAGAGTACTTGGTCCAGCGTGTGCTAGGGCCTAGGTTATATCTATAGTCACCATTTACCGAAACTGGGGAAAAGATGCCCTGTTATCCACACTGTGGCCTTTGTGCTTTCACAGGTCACATTTACAAGTTTTGATTGTTGGAATTTCACATCTGTTTTTACCCCATATAGTTGGTTATGATATACAGTATGTCAAAGTCCATTGTGATAATGCATGTAAGAGCTTTTTGAACAGTATAGAACAAATTCCAAATGCAAACTGGCAATGAAGAGGTTCAGAGGTCTTTCAAAATTTGTTCAACTTGAAGATCTGGTGACTTAATTTTGGTAAGAGGTTAAGGAGAATTACCCAGGTAACCCCAACATGTTGCATTTGCTTCTCAGTAGTCTGAAATATTACATCAGGTTTTTCCGGATAACTTCCCACAAGGGTAGAGTACAGTGTGGATTAAAGCGCCTACCTAATAATGGAAGAGAGCCATGATAACATAACTATGTGTTTCAATTCAGTTAAAAAAAAATAACCAAAATGAGCTTGTACTGTGATGGGCTAAGTATCATGCTAGATATGGAAAATTTAAAAAATAAAAAGCCTATTTTTTATACCCTTAAAGGTGCTATATACTTTTAAAACAAAGAAAAATAGCTTTAGTTGTAGAAAATGTTTCATTTATTATAAGAAAATGTTGCAATTACACTGTGATTGCCTCATTAATCCCGAATAAAGTTATCAAAATGAGCCATCAATTGTTATGGGGCAAATGAGGGAATATGATTGCAAATACCATGCTGGCACCAAATAGCTTCACAGTGAGCACTTTGGTTTAAGTCATTGTGTATTACTTTAAGAAATCACCTTTGCCCAAAAGAGATGCTTAGTTTTTGTGTTTTCTTTTTTAAGTGTAAGTCATTCAGCCAGGAGTGACGGCTGAATTTCAGCACTGCAATGAACTGCCACAAATCGGAAGGGCAGCCCGGGCTACACAGTGAATTCAAGGCCTGCCTAAACTAAATAGAAAGACCCTGTCTCCAACGAACAAAATATGAGTCATTCAGGTCTACACTGTTTTTCTGCCAAGTTCAACAGTGGCATGAACAAGCACGACAATCATTTAATATATAACTAAATGAGTTGTTCATTTTCACTGCAAGTTTAGGGCTAAAGTAACTGATTTATAGACTTTCAGACAGAAGATGCTTGAAAATTTTTCTGAGAATTATTCAATATATGTAGTGGTTAAGAATGTTTGTTCTGTAGTTTGAAGTGGAACCTAGCTCCCACGATAGTACATGATCTAATTCTACCAGTACTAGTGTTAAGTGTCCGCTAATAGCATCTAGTTTTATTAGGAGGATTAAATGTGCGCCTAGTGTTTAAGCACCTATTAGTGTCTGGCACATAAAAAGCATCCCCCAAATGCAAGCTTCTGCTATTAATATGCAAAGGGGAGGGGAGAATACACTTTCCAAACTAAAGGCTGCCCTAAGATTCATCTTGACACCATAAGTGAGAACGCCAAGGCAAGGGCGATTTTTAACTGAAACCCGAGGGAAAATTTCAGTGGGAAAAGTACAAATCATTTCACTTGGGAAAAGTAGAAATCATTTCACTTGCACCCAGTTAACTATATACAAGCAATTAACCCCATCACTACAATTTAATAACCAACTGAAAAGCCGCAAACTAGGATGGTATGGAAGAGACAGCAGTTGCCTCAGACTCTTCATTCTGAGTGCAATTCAAAATACTTGCTCACACTCAGCTTTAAGCAAGGCTCTTAACAGCTTGGCCTCACCTGGAAAATGGGGTAAACTGCTCTTTCGGTGCGATGCTGTACATTAAACAAGAACAGACACGCAAAGGGCTTTGACATAGCTGCTGCCACGCAGCAATACCACCGCCACCTGCTGCAGCTCCCACTCCGCGCTGGCCATGGAAGGCGTTGTTAAGGCTCTTGGAGTTAAGAGGGGCAGGGTCGGCTTCCCAGGCTCTGCCACCTACACCGCACTCGTCGGTTCACTCTTCTCAGCCTCCGACGAACGCGCTAAGGATTAAGTTAGTTAACCCAAGCAAAGCACTTAAAGCAGCGCCAGGCGCGGGGTTCGTACCCCAGGCGCATTAGCGACGACTTACCAGAGCTGCGCATTAGCAGGGCCGCGGGCCGCAGAGGTTTCCCCGGGCGAGAAGGGCGGACCCCGCCGCCAGGTGAACGCGAACCTGCCTGGCACTCGCGTCCCTGGCCCCAAGCAAAGCAACTTTCCCAGTTCCGCCCCGGCTGCCCCTCCACACCCTTTGCCGGCCGCCAGGCGACCTCGCCCTCACCTTGCTGGAGGTCCCGGTGGTCGTACCAAGGCTCGTCCTCCTTCATCTCAAACTCCTCCACCAGGTTTTCCGCCAACATCTCCGCCACGTCTCCCGTGGCAAGCGGCTCCCGCTGCCGCCGCCCCGCCTCGGCCGCTGCCCCGGGGTGCCCTCCCGGCCCGCCGCCCTCAGCCAGAGCCGCCCTCCTCGGGCGGGACGCGCTGCCGCCCCGTAGCTACCCGCCCGGCGCCGCTGAAGACGCGGGAGCCCGCAGCGCCCGCCGTCGACTGCCTCCTTTACTCGCCTCTTGCCACCCAATACCCAACAAATCGATGCAAAAGCCCACGGTATTCCCCAAGCCGGGTCCCGTCGCCACAGCTCGGCCCAACGTGGCACTTTGGCAAAACCCTCCCCGACTGAGGACGCGATTCAAACCCCTGGCGACGCCTTGGCCAATCACGCACAAACCATTGGATGAGCGGCAGGAACCTTACCCAATAGCTTCTCACCAAGGACTCGCGGCTCGCCCGGTCCCAAGGGCCGTCAGCCAATAACGACTCCAGAACAAACAAAGGAGGCGGGGAAAAGGTGAAGGGGGTGCGACCGACCCCACCCCCACCCTCCCTGCGCCGTGTCTTTCAGCGAGCGCGTTCGGTGCCCCGGACTGTGGAGAAGCTGGCGTCTGCCGCTGTCCTTGTGGTGGGCGACCCGTTGTGCAGCCACTGCCATCACCAGCTGTGCAGACCTGGGCCGCCAGGACTTGGGCCTCTGAGTAGTGGGCGGTGTTTTGTAGGGCGTTCTTGGGGGGTGTGCTGCCCTGCCGGCCCTTCTAGTATTTGACGCCCATTTTTGCTCTAGGTGATGCGCGGAGCCACGGAGGCGAAGTTTAGGGCCAGAAAAAGCCCGAGTGTGCGTCTTTCTCCCTGGACCTTGAAACCCTCGCCCTCAAGCCACTGAGAATTTTACTCTTCGAAACAGTGGGCGCCAGCCCCACTGGTGAAATTGGGGGCCGAGAGAAGTGCGTCCCCCCGCCCGGGAAAAAAATTGAAAACAATTTTGCACTGGATTTTTAAAAGGTTCCTAAGCTACTAGCTAAGCATCTGGGAGCAGCGGTTTGCACCCGGGGATACAGGGCGCGCGTTCTCCACAGAGAACACAGAAACTCTTAAAGAAGGGCCAGAAGGTCAGTGGCCTCCACTTGAATGTAGCTCATAGGAGACGTTTATGGACAAAACAAAAAATAAGAGTTTGAAGTAGAAGTATTAAAAGATTATCTCTAGAACAAAACTTTACGATGTCCAATTTGGAGAAAAGGAAGAGTAGTAGTTAGTTAAATCATCATTTATGGCTGCAGTGTATCCATAGATAGTATCTCAGATTATAATTTAGTAACCCCTTTCCACGGATAAGAGCTGTGAGAACTAAAAAGAAGCAGTTAAAAGTTTGCCTGAAGAGAGGAGTGAGGGTTCAAGTGTCATTATATATCCCTCTATAAAAAGTATAATTATTTTATTTTGTATTAAGTACTTTCACATCTCTGAATGTCTTTTCCCTTACATTTCTTGGCTGGCTCATCTTTTTTTTTTTTTTTTAAATCGGTACCAGGGATTGACCGTGCACTTGTAAGGCAGGCGCTTATGCTGCTGAGCTAAATCCCCAGCCCTATGAGCTTATTTTTTATAGACATATGCAAACATACTGTGATTAAAAATAAGACTTTATAAGGAGATTCTCTGACTTTGAGCTTTCAATATAAATGAATAAAATATGTAATTCGAAGAAGGGAAATGTATCCTAAATATTAGAGCCTCTCACCTCTATCCTTGCTCCAATCATTATAACCCCACACTGATGTTTGACTCCAGGGTCACCTCATGTATTATAGAATGCAGGCTCCTGCCCTTTGGAGAAATCTTGCAAAGGACAAGAAAATCTCCCCATTTGGGGTCAGTGCCAGAAGTTTTACCTTTTAGATCCTTAGATCCTTTAATAGAACAGAAAGTACCAGAGACCTAAAAGGTGTGATCCACTAAAAAAAAAAAAAAAAAAAAAAAAGAAGCATTTATTTTGAATAAAGTTAGACTTGGCTTCTCAGCATTTTGGCTAGGATCAAGAGAGAATAAAGGTGAACTAAAAGAATATTACTGTTCTACTTTATTGGTAGATTAAAAAGGAGGAGGAGGAGACCAGGCATGGTGGTGCGTGCCTCTAATTCCAACACTGGGAGGCTGAGGCAGGAGGATTGCCATGAGTTCAAGGCCAGCCTGAACTACATAGTGAGATCTTGTCTCAAAAAAAAGGTGGGGGGGGGGGCTAGGTATCTTGTAAAGCCTTTATTGCCCACATTGTCAATATTCAGGTAAAAGTATTAGCCCAGAGGTAACAATAAGATAATTTAAAATTGTCTCTATAACTGCAGGTGAAACCAAAAGCCCTTTGGAAAGAGAAAATTGGTTTTAGTATTTGCCAACGGTGGATGTTGTAGGTTTCTAGAATCATGCATCTGAGCTCAGTCACTGATCTACCAGATTGAAAGTGCGGCTTTTTTTCTTGATGACAAACAGAGGCTCATTTTGATTCCAAATGAGGGAAAAATATATTGAAATATTCTTTAAAATTCACCTTTAAAAAGAGAGGGAAAAGAAGTGTGGTGTGGTGGTACAGGTCTATAATCCTAGAACTTGGGAGGCTGTAGTAGGAGAATCTCTGACTTTAAGGACAGATTCAACTATGGTGGGACCTTGGCTCAAAATAATAAAAAAAGCAAACCAAAAGAAAAATTTGAAGAATAAAGGTATTCAAAGTCTAAAACAGCAAAAATAAAACAAAACCCCATAGGCTTTTATGCCTGTGGGACTGTATTCTTTTTAAGGATGCTATTTTTGGAAATGTTTCCCCTTGGAAAATTTGAACAAAAAAAATTGCACTGAAAAAGTGAATTTTAGCTTTGAGGACTGAAAGTCTTGCTTTAGAGAGGTTTCTTTGAGTCTACTTAGTCAAAGCATAGAAGCAGTTGTAAGGAGCCTCTTCAGTGATGTTAAATATCATTTGCCTTAGTGGTAACTTAATGAATAATTCCCCAAGTTGATTCTAAAAGAGATTTGGGTGTTCATATAAAGTTTATAACTTGTGCAGTCTAATCATTATATTACTCTACTGCTTTTAAAACACTTCTGGAGAAAAGTTGTGATAAAGATCTAGCTTTGAAGATCCTTTGTCCTTAGTTGTAAAGACAAATGTGTGGCTTTTTTTTTTAACGTTTTTGCTAAAGTAAAACCATGTGAGGAGAGTTTTTAGATAGTAGTGGCTTTTAAAAGATTGTTAGTGCCAGGCATGGTAGCGCTCACCTGAAACCCTGAAACTCAGGAGGCTGAGACAGGAGAATTGCCACGAGTTCAAGGCTGGCCTTGGCTACATAGTGAGTTTAAGACCAGCCTGAAGTACAGAACAAAAAGAAAGGAGAAAGAGATGATTTTCACTTTGATATGACTGAAATAATTATTTACTACGATGAAAGTAATCTTAGAAAAATATTGAGATGAAAGGAAAATGTTACGTCTCAATATGTACAAAGAGAAAGTCACACTGTAGGGTTTTTTTTTTCATTATGTTATCGAAACCGTATATTGGCAGTTACAGTGGTACATGCCTAGAACCCTAGCTACTTGGAAGGCTGAGATAAGAAGATGATAATTCAAGGCCAGCCTGGGCAATTCAGTGAGAGCTGGTCTCAAAATTTAAAAATTTTAGGGGCTGGGGATTTAGCTCAGCAGCATAAGTGCCTACCTTGCAAGCACATGGTTGTGAATTTGATCCCTGGTACCTTTAAAGAAAAAATTTTTTTTAAAGGACCAAAGATATAGCTCAGTGGTAAAGTACCCCTGGATTTGATTCTCAGTATGAAAAATAAACACTTAAAAACTTTATATTTTCAATTTCAAACAAGATGGGTACTTAAATTGTTTGGGAAAAAAACCTTGAGGTCAACTTGAGTTTATGACATTCTGTAAAGTTCTGAATTTACATTTATCTGCTTTCTGACTTAATAATAGATCAGAAAAGTGTGGTATGCTTTTTTTCTAGGCATGCTTCAAATAAAATTAAGAAAAAGAAGAGTGCCAAAATTTTGGCGGGCTAAATTTATTTTGACTTTTGCTTCTACTGGCTTCTTCATTCCTGGCTTTCTGCATAATAAAACGACCTCTAGCCTCTGTCTTAATTTTCAATTTTTTTTTCATTCTCACTTATGCCTCCTAGAATGACATCTTCACCAGCAGTTCCCATCTTCTTCAAATCAGAAATTTACCTTTCAAAGCTAAAAGTATTGACAAGGCCACATGATACTGTAGTTCTTGTACTTTTCAAGTGTTTGTGAACTGCATAATAATGAAAACACGAGATTTGTATTTTATCAGTACATCAGAATCTATAAACATTTTAAAATACAAGTACACATCTGGTCAAAGTGCTTTTTCCTTTTCCCTTTGTAGTGCTGGGGAGTAAACCCATAGCCTTCCACTACCACCAGCTAGCAGAGAGTCTTAGCTGCATGTAAGGTAGAAATCAGACATAGGCCAATTTTTGATCATACTATCAACCATCATCAACCTCTTTTTTAGGGACCTCGGGAGGGGAGCTCATAGGTGCTTCCAAGATGCTATCCATGGGCTGAAAGTTCTTGTTCAATTCATTCAGAAATTACAAATTGGCAAAATGTAGCTGTTTTAGTGTTAACAGCCCTGAGCTTTGAATGCCAGCAGATACTAACTCTTTTAAAAGCCTTTTTTGCTGTTTGGAGCAAACAGTTATTAACAGACCTTTAATTTACTGGAGATGTTTCCAGCTATTCTGTTGCATTCTGGCTGCTGTCTTTGCTCTGACTGCCAGCCATTCTCAATGTTACCAGCTCCAGTTGCAACCACCATAGGCACCAGCAGCCCTTGGTGTTACCAGCCCAACACATGTCACCCCAGGCAAAAATTATACATAGGCAAGAATATGTGATCTAGAAAAGGCTCTATCAGAACTGTGTGATACAGCATATAGTTCAGGGACTAACCCAGGCTCATCTGTTCCAGGTTGCATATATATTCTGTGGTCACAGATGGGAAAGGGGCTCCTCTCCCATCTGCAGGGGATGGAGTCATTTGTGATAGGGTGTGACTTAAGCCTGCTTCAGCTGAAATAAATGTCTCCTGGAGAGGTCGTGAGGGGCCTGATACAGCAGTGGCCTGGCCACAAGTCTTTTGGGGCAGCCGCAGGATAAAAGCACCTTTTGGAAGCCTCAAGTCCCTCTCCCTTGTCACACCACTGTTAGGAGGCAGGTGCTGTACAACTGAGCTACACCCCCAGCCTGTGCAAAATAGTCTTCATTTAGTCTACATCCAATGCTTTCTATAGATATGTGGGTAATAACCTTTTTTTAAAAAAATTCTACAGGTCTGCTATTCATAGATTTAATAATTTTTGAGTCAGGGTAAAAGAAACTTTTGGGACTAATAATTTGATTATCTGAGCAACATGCTCAATTCTTCCAATTTTCCTTCATTTCCTGAAGTAAGCATATAGACTGAACTGCCTGCTTAATTCTCCTCTTGAATCCCCAAAGTCAAAGTGGACACCCAATGTTGCTCAGAGTAACATTCCCCAAGTTATGTGAATATTTTGTCTGTTTTTTTATTTAGTAAGACTGTGGAGATGTGGCAAAACATTCTAGTAAGTCAGGGATAAACTGGAATGATCATGGTGTTCTCTCAAAGCTATAATCAAAAGGAAGATAAATCCAGGCCTACTTCCTATTGGTTAACCTTTCCTGTTTTCTAGTTGAATAGATCAAAGGCTAAGATGATAGGCTGGATTTGAGAGGGACACCTACATCACAGCAAGGATTAGAATCCTATTTCTAGATTGCTCTTAGATATGTTCTATGGGTCAAAGCTATAGAGTTTATTCAAAGAGCAAAAATCTTCAAATGCAAGTCTGTGCTTCCAAACGGACACCTTTCTCTTAAGGGGCTTGCATCTATTTTTCTCTGTGACTTTAGCAAAATGCTGTCTCTGGATTGTTCTTTCTCTGTTGTACCTTCCCAAGTGGGGAGGATAATAAAACATAAACATATCTTCTCCACCACTAGGTAATTGTATCAAAACTCTTGATAAATTCTACTTTATAATTAAAAAAACATTAAAATATTAATAGAATCACACTGCCTGTGCAAATTAGAATTCCTGGCAACATCTCAAAAAGTATTGGGTGAATATAGATAAGTAAAGTATTAAATCTGGTGATATATTCGAAGGTATTGGTTTCATACTCTTATTTCCAGTGAAATATTATCAATCATCGACTCTTGTATGAAAACAGTGGATTTTAACCTTTTTTTTTTTAACATAGGGAAGAAAAGTTCCTCTACATGGAAAATGACATTTCTTCATATCAAACCCATTGTTTGGGCATACTCTGCAATAGCATTAGGGATTGGAGTGCTAAATTCTGTCTTCAGCTTCTACTATGTGAAACTGTTTTTACAAGTATACAAGATTTCAGAACTGGCCTTCTGTCAAGCCCAGGTGAGACAGAGTCTTTCACACAGTATAACTTCTTCCTCATAGTTGTGTATTTTTTGCCTTTTACCAAATAGCTGATTCTTCACATAGCTGAGTTATCAAGAAGCATTCTTGATAACTGGGAGTGTAGATTAGTGGTAGAGTACTTACTTACCTAGCATGCAGTGGCCGTTGGTTTGACCTTCAGAAACAAATAAAACAATTCACAAACCCATGTCCAAAGTTCTCTGAAGATAAAGATGTTTTAAGGATTGCCACTTAAGATCAAGATCATTTGGAAAATTAATATATGTAGAATAGTCATCATCATTACTATTAAGATACCTGTCTTAAAAAGGCCCATGGCATCAACAAATTGTATTGTAACTCATTGCTATCTAGATGGTCAGGATGAACAGAGTTTGTGGGTTTAAAACCCTGAAAACCCTTGTATTTTGTAATGTTACATATTTATTACTGACAACAACATACAAATATTGTGATTTTAACATTTCCTAATGAAATTATTTAAAACTGTGCTTGATGTAAACAAGTTGTCACTCTATAGGAGGTTGGCCCTGAGTGCCATCTCAGAGGGAGAGCACAGATTCTGGAGTTTACTGACTCAGCTCAGACTCTAGCTGTGTTACTGATGAGGCAAGTTACATACCTTCTTTGGCCCTTGGCATCCTCATTTGTAATTTGGGAGAAATAACAGTAACAATTGTAAAAGTTTGTTTTTAAGGATTAGATTAAATAATGCACATACATACAGTACCTAGACCAAAATGATTGCACATTAGCTTTTGAGTAATATTAGCTATAATTCTTATTAATATTCAGCTGGTTCTGAAAACAATGAGTTTTTTACTGATTAGCTTTAGATATTTCATTTAAGTAAAAAAAAATACAGGGGTCAATTTCATTTTATAATGTAGTGGTTTTCAAGACAACTATTAATTGAAATTCTGTGTGTTTCTTTTCCTTAGATAATTTTCATGGTTTGGAATGTCCTTAATAACCTAGTTGGGTATTTTTGCTTCAACTTCAAGGCTGATTGCAGTTTAAGTCATCGTCTTTTCATCTTACATGGAGTCCTTCTATATGTGGTAGCCTTCCTGCTCCCTTGGTTCCCATGGAGACACTATCAAGAAGGTGACTGGCTTAGTGGACTTCATCTGGTGGCATCATTATGTACTTTTGATAGCACACTCACCTATGTGCAACAAGCCCACTGTAGACTATTTGTAGAGATTTTCATTAGACATGAAAGTAGGCTTCAAATGATTAAAATTAACCAAGTGGTATCACTGGTAGGATCTACCAGTATCCTTTTCTGTGGCCTCATCTCGAATAACATGGAAAATCTGCCCAATTTTCAGGTTACTGTTATTTTCATTGCCTTTCTTGCAGCTGCCAACCTTTACATGGGCATGTACCACATGACACGTTTGGAACCCAAAATCAGCCCCGAGGAAAACCTTCTCTTGAAAAGTGAACAGAATGTTGTCTGGACCTCTGTCATCTTACTGATGAGACAAATCTTATCCCAGAAAAAGTTTTACCTTTTTTTAATAGTGAATTTCTTCCAAGTTTTTCATTTAACTGTCTTCATCAACTTCATGATGATCTTTGCAGATATTCTC
The DNA here is from genome assembly GCA_004027455.1 of Hydrochoerus hydrochaeris. NCBI lineage: Eukaryota > Metazoa > Chordata > Mammalia > Rodentia > Hydrochaeridae > Hydrochoerus > Hydrochoerus hydrochaeris. The sequence goes on from PVLA01000066.1 coordinate 145,644, forward strand.
ATTCCCAGGGATGTTTTTTCTTCTTCTTCCATGAGAAGTATCATGTATGGGGCAGGCTTTATTTGCTCACAGGTATGTGATAATTCTTCATGTATTATACAATACAGATTAAAGATTTAACTCTCAGGTAATGAGGAGATTAGAAATCTGATTATCTCAGGAGTTTGAATAAATGACATATACTTTTTAAGAGACTTGAAGATTCACAGCCCAAGATATTAATATGATTTATAGAAACATAATAGGAAAACAAGATGAAAGGAAAAAAGAGGTCAGGGCTATAGTTCAGTGGCACAGTGCCTGCCTGGTAAGTGTGAAGTCCTGAGTTTGATGCCTGGTACAAAAAAGAAAAAAGGGAAGAAAGAAAAGAAAAGAGAGCCCAGTGAAAGACAAGCAATGCAATATTTTAAACATTTTAGTTTTTTAATTTAATCCTCCAAACTTTCTCATTTAAACTTCAGCAGAACTATGAAAGAAAACAAATGACTTCCTATTAGCATGTAGTTTTGTTTTATTCAGGTAGTTAAGATTCTGTGATGGAAGAAGAGTCACTTAATCAAGAATTCATGGAGTAACATTTCAAAACACTTGGCTGAAGGCTTAAGTCTCAGAATTCCAGACTGTTATTAAAATTCCATGGTCATGAATACAGACTGGTATTATTGTAGAGGGCAAGTCCTCCTTCAAAAACATTCTACCATGCTGTTATTCTACCATTTTACTCCTTAATCTAAGTATATCCACTAATAATATGACTCAACCTAGCTTATGAGATAGTTTCTCCTAGTTTCACAATTATATAATAAGTAAAACCTATTACTTATACTCTTCAAGGAAGAAGAAATAACTCATTCCAGATAGGAAGTTTTTACCATTTGTCAAAATACTTAAGCTGTTTGAGGCAGAAGTAGTTCTAAAATGTTTTATGTGTGAACATAACTTCCTTAGCAAAATGTATCAGAAAGATAATGTCATGGCTTGTGTCTAGATGTCTCCCTCTAAGCCTCATGTAGTCATAGATGGTGGTTTTCACAGGTGGCTGGATATAGAGTGTGTGACACTGGAATTGATTCATGGTGCCATGCTAGGATCAAGGACATTAGGATTAAGGTGTGAGTGCTACTCATCCTAAGTAGCCTGGGTAAGATATAAGGGATAGAAAGAGCTGTGGTCATCCTCTGATTGCTGTACTACCTTTTATCTGCCAAGAACTATTTCTTTGTGATGCCTGTCTTCCATGCTACCCTGTCTTGGAGCCAGCTAATTATGGAATGAAACCTCTATAAACTGTGAGCTAAATAAACCTTTTCTTCTTTGTCTCTGCAATGAGTAAAGTAGCTAGCACAGAACTTGGTACCAGAGAAGTGGGGACATTGGTGTGACTGTACCTGGCCATGTGGTTAAAGCCTTTGGAGTTGGCTTGTGGTAAGGGGAAGAGTGTGGGAAGGTTTGAAGATGCTGACTGAAAAAGTAGAGCTGGAACACCTGAGCCTATATTTGATGGGAGATTCTTGTCAGAGCTCAGAAGACAGAATGCTGATAGAAATTATGCTGGTAAAGACCAGGCTCAGGAGATTTTTCTGCTGGAAAAAAGGACTACATTGGCTATTGGATTCCAGATAATGTGTGTTAGGCCTTGGTAGGAAGTTTGTCTGCTTCTTGCTCATGTCCAGAGATTTTGTCTGAGATTAAGGGTGGTAGACTAATTCACCTTGTAGAAGAAATTTCAAGGCAGTCTAATATTGAGGCAGTACTATGCTACTATTGGGGTTTTAGCTAGATTTATGTTTAGAATTAAGAGCAAAGAGCCACAAAGAATGATTTGAAATGTTTTGAGTTTGGCCAGAAAGGATGCTTCAGTAAAGTTGCAACCTGCAAAGATGGAACACAGGAGAAACTGGTCTCTGAAAAGACTAGCAAGAAGAAGCCAAGTATTTCAGAAGACAGCAGAAAAGATGGCCTGAGGACATCTCAAGAACCAACAGAACTCCAACCTCTGAAGCCTCATTGTTGCAAAAGTGAAAGACTTTGCTTGGAAAAGAGAGCCCCAGTGCACCATGTTGCAGTATGTCTAGTAAATGATGGCAGCCTAGGGAAGCCTCAGGATTTGGTTCATAGGCACTTGACCTCTATAGCCAAGAGAGGGGAAACCCTGGTTACTGCTTCAGTTGAAGGCAGACCTTGGCATCATCCACATGGTGCTGGTTTTAGGTACATGCAGAATGAGAGAGTTGTAGGGTCAAGAAGGCTTCCACCCAGTTTTCACAAGAAGGCCTGGGAGACCAGGCAGTGTGCCCCTGAGAGGACAGTGTGTGAAACTTAATGTGAATGTGAGGGTGCAGTGGAGACCCTAGAAGTTTGGAGAAGACAGGAATGTGGATGGTCTGAGGAAAACTGCAGAGAGGGAGCATAGCCAGCCCCAGAGAGAAGCCATGGAAGCTACAACCAGCAGAAGTCCATAGTGTGAACCCTTTGGAGTTCACAACTTGCCCCAGGTTTCTGGGGATTCTGGAAGTAGAACTGTGGGATTTAATATTTGCCCTGCTGGATTTTGGTCTTGCTTTGTTCCCATTCCTTGCTATCCCCTTGTTTGTAATTTTTGGAATGTAAATATCTATCTTGTGCCATTGAATGTGAGAATTGTTTAACTTTCTTTTTTAAACTGGGTGTGGTGGTGCACACCTATAATCTCAGCATTTGGGAGGCTGAAGCAAGAGGATTGTTGTGAGTTTAAGATCAGCCTGGGCTATAAAATGAGCTCAAGGCCAGCCTGAACTGCATAGTGAAGACCCTTTCTCAAAAAAGACCAAACCAGAATCTTAGTTATAAAAAAGGATAATCTTGAGGCTTTTATAGGTAAATGGAGGCAATTCAAGACCATACTCATAAGTGAAATCAAACTCACATTTATAAATATCATATTGTCTCAGTACAAAAAGTAATAAAAAATAAAAATCTGAAAGAGTAATAAGATTCTAAATATATAATAGATGTTGTAATAATGAAAGGGAAAGAAAATACTCAAAAGGACAGAATAACTAAGGGGAAAGGAAAAAAGGAAGAAAGGAAAAGATTATATGTATGTTGGTAAACACATATGAAGTTATGCTAAATAGATAGCTATACTGCTAATCTCTGTTAGTTCATCAAAAAAAAAGTTAATGTTGTCACTCTTTGACTGATCACTTTTGTGTCTAGATTTTGTAACCTGAACAACAACTTCTAAGACAACAATATGCAATATATTAACTAGTGTTAATTCCCTAATTTTTTTTTTTTTTGAAATTCGGTATCAGTTCTATCCTTTTTTTTTCCTGTTTTGCTTAAAAAAAAAAAAAACCAAAAAGACCAAAACAAACCAAACCAAACAACAAAACAAAACAAAAAAAAATTTTTTTGGATCAAATCCAGAGCCTTATGGGTACAAGGAACCATACCCTTACCCCAAATTTTGTTTTCATTTGTACAGGGGCTCAAAACTGAATTTGCCTTAAATCTCAGAGGAGACTTTGGATTTGGACTTTTCAGCAATGCTAAAAGTGTTAGGACTTTGGCAACTCTTGGAGATGAACTAAATGTTTTCTTTCATAAAGGGATACACATGAGTCTTTGGGGGGGGGTCCAAAAGCAGAGTGTTATGCTTGTGTCTAGATGTCCCCCCATAGCCTCTTGCAAGTCTTAGGTAGGACTTTTTCAGAGGTGGCTGGATATAGTGTGTGATGCTGGAATTGACTCATGGTACGATGCTAAGATTTAGGGTGTTAGGGTTAAGGGTGTGAGTGCTACCTGCCCTAAATAGTCTGGATAAAATATAAGGGATAGAAATAGCTGTGGTCACCCCTGGTTGCTTTGCTACCTTCTGCCTGCCACAAACTGTTTCTCCTTTTTTATGCCTGTCTGCCATGCCATCCTGCCTTAGAGACAGCTGATTATGGACTGAAATCTCTGAAAACTGTGAACTAAATAAGACTTTTCTCCTTTAACGATGGTATCAGAAATTTGTGTCAGCAATGAGAAAAGTAACTAACATAGAGTTTGCCTTTCTACTCAAGGTCTTTATGGTTCCTGTTTATACCATTATAATGATACTCACAGTCATTGAATGCTCACCATTTGCCATGGAGTATGCCAAAAACTTTGTAAATATTACCTTATTTGGTCCTCATAACAAACTCCAAGGGAGAGATCGTTCTCATCCTTAGAGATGAGAAAAAGGAGGCATGGTGGCATATTTCTTCAGAGCCATGTAATTTAAGAATCTTGTCCCTAGCCAGGGATGGTGGCACATATCTGTAGTTCTAGCTACTTGGAGGGCAGAACTGTGAGGATCACTTAAGCTTACAAGTTTGAGACCACCATGGGAACATAGTGAAACTCTCATCTCAAAAAAATAAAATCTCTCAAATGTCCTATGTGTACATCATTTATCAGAGTATACCAATGGAGACCTTTTGGTTTATTGATAGAGTCTCAGGAGTTGTGTGTGCCTGATAAAATGATGTTTTCCCTTTTGAATAATTTGAGATTTGTGAAGCTCTTTGCTTCTATGTTAGCCCTTTTTCATATTACTGTAACACAATACCTGGAATGATTAACTTACAAGAGAAAACAATCTACCTAGCTCACAGTTCTGGAAGTTGTAGTTCAAGTGGAGGCAAATCTATTCCTTTGGGTCTCTGCTGGTGGTACCTGATAACAATGTTGGGAAACATGCAGTAGAAAAACTCCTGGCTTCATGGCCAGAAAACAAAAGAGGAAGAGGAAGTGGCTGGAGTTCTGCTGTCAGTGACCAAGCACCACTTACTAGGCTCTGCCTCCTAAAGGTTCCATCACCTCTCAGTAATGGCCCCCTGGGGACCAAGCCTTTAACACATGAACTGTTGGTGGGTATTGAAGATCCAAACTATAACAGCTTTTAATTTAAACAATTGAGAATATGAAGCTGTTTGAATTATTGTCTCTTCTTATTATTTGCTGCTAGATTCTAGGCCAGTGGTGGCAAATCTATGGCACACATGCTGCAGTGGGCTGTTTGTGTCATTGAAAGCTTTAAAAGGTTTGCCATCACTGTTTTAGGCTACATATACCTTCTTACTTTAAATCATGTACTTGTTTATAATTTTTTAAAAAAAGCAGATAGATTTTTGTTTTGCTTTTTTTTTTTTTTTCTTTTTGAGACAGGATCTCTCTGCAGTTTAGGCTGGGCTTGAGCTCACTTTGTAGCCTAGGCTGGTCTTGAATTTGCAATGATCCTCCTGCCTCAGCCTCCCTAGTGCTGGGATTACAGGCGTGAGCCACCACACCTGGTTTGGTTTTGTTTTATCAGACAGGGTCTTGCTAGGTAGCTCAAATGGACCTTGAGCTCACTATGTAGCCTAGTTTAGCCTTCAATTTGTAGTGATCCTCCTGCTTCAGTCTTCCACATGTTGGCATTATGGGCATGCATCATCATGCCTGGCTTGGAGCAGATTGATTTTTCAAAGTAGCTTTATTGAGATATAACCCACATACAATATAATTCACTATTTAATTTTTAAATTTTTTTTTTTTTAAGGCAAGGTCTTGCTATATAGTTCAGGCTTACCTTGAACTCATATGTAGTTCAAGCTGGCCTCAAACTCACAGCAATCCTCCTGCCTCAGCTCCCAAGTGCTGGGATTTTAGGCATGTTGCACCACGCCTGCCTAAAATTCACCATATAATCATACAATTCAATGTATTTCAATGCATTCCAGAGATTGTACAGCCACCAGTATTGTCAAGTTTAGCATGTTTTCATAATCCTTAAAACCAGTCAATTCCTAGGTCCCTCTCTCCTTGACCCCTGATAACTACTAGGCTACTTTTTTGTCTTTGTGTATTTGCCTTTGCCATACTTTTATATAAATGGAATCAAATAGGTAAATATGGTGTTTTGTGACTTTTTTTCACTTACAATGTTTTTAAGAGTCATTCATGTTAAAGCATGAGTGAACACTTTATTCTATACAGCACTAATCTGTTTTTAGTTTCTAATTTCATAACACCAGAGACTCTGTAAACTTTCTAGAAAAGAGGTTTATTTTGGCTCTTGGCTATGGAGATCCAAGGTTGAGAAGTTGCAGCGTCTCCTCACATGGCAGGGGAAAGAAAGCCTGGGTGTGGTTCTGTCTTGGTTACTTTTTTCTTGTTGCTGGGATAAAATACCAGACACCCAAAATTAAAGAAGGAAAGGTTTATTTAGCTCGCAGTTTGAAGAGGTTTCAGTCCATAATCAGCTGGCTCCTAAGCAGGGTGGTATGGCACAGGGCAACACTTCAAGGTGGTAGAAGACGGCAAAACAACAAGAGCAAAAAGCGGGCAACAAGTTTCTCTTCCCCCCTTATATTGTAAGCAGGTTACCACCCATTAGGGGAGTGTAGCATTCACACATCTAGGAACCCAGTCCTCTTGCCCAGGAAGAGGATGTTTACAAAGTAAGGAGTTACAGAGTTACAAAGTGACCCTCTGCTGAGTTGCTTAAACTTTCACAAGTTGATACAATGTATGAACCATTACAAGTTTATTCCTTCTCTGTCTCCCTTTCTCTCTTTTATTCTCTCTCTTATATATATCTATATCTCTGTCACTGCCTTTTTGTCTGTCTGCCTCTGCCTCTGCTGCTGCCGCTGCTACTGTCTGTGTCTCTCTGGTACTAGGGATATACATAATATCCAGGTTATTCATGTTGAGCTACATCTCTGCAGCCCTTTTTAATTTTCGGAGATGGTCTTGTCACTAAATTGTCTGGGCTGAGCTTAACTTTATCCTTAATTTCTAGAAAAGTAACACGTGCGTAAACTTTTGTGGCAAAAAGCAGTAACCAGGTAGAACCTGTTAATACTATTTATTTGGCAAATTCACTTTAACACTTTAACTGTTGAGTGTAGTGATGTGCAGTAAGCACTGTATTCTCATTTTCTGAGTCTGACTTCATTTTGAAGGCCTAGGTAAATGGAAGGAGAAAAGAGTGAATTTTTTTCTCTAATAACTGTTGCATTATGTCTGTCATTCTTCTTCATCTCACTGTCCTCGGAAACGCAGAATAGTAACTGAGTTGAGAATATGGCTGTAGATGGGGTTGGGGATATAGCTCAGTGGCACAGCACTTATTATGAGAATTAAATGAGTTAAAACTCACAAAGTTCTTAAAGTGGCACAAAATAAACACTCTATAAACATTAGCTCTAATTATATACAATAAATTCAAAGCTGCAGATGTTTATCAGGCTTTTGCTCCAAGCAAAGTATTGCCTGTCTCTTTGCTTTGATTTGAGCTTCTCTGGTATGGTTTTGCTGACACTTGTGTTGGTACATGCTGTTCACAGATTTCTCCTCAATCACATATGAGCAAGGAGCCAAAATCCTGAGTTTACAGAGGATTTTATTTTAGTAAAAATAGAGGCAGTCTTTTAATTTTCTTTCATGATTTTTGTAACAATACTCTACTGGCTCATATCTTTTTGTATACTGGATATAAGAAAAAATATCTAATGATGATTGAATGCCCTATATGTTGATATGGAACTAGATGAAGGAGAAGAGCTTAGGAGTGGGTATAACTCAGTGTGAGAGAGTACAATAAAATAAAATTTAAGAGGGGAGGTGCTGGTAGAGAAAATGCCTCTTGAATGAAGTAACCTGTCTGTACCATAGCTGGTTAAAAGTGGCAAAGCTGGAATTCAACCCTAGAGCATCTGATTTTTAAAATCTTGTATTTTTCCCCCTGCCACATGCTTCTTGCACTATTAATTTATTGGATTTTGTGTATTTTCATATTTGACATTGAAAAGAAGCAGCTTCATTTCAACATGTGGAAATGTGCTACTTTATAATGTTGTAATTATAGCAAGAACATAATTAGACTTGTTGGGGTGTTTTGCATACTTTTTATTACAAAACTTAAGAAATGCCTTGAATTACATCAATCACAGGGCCATTTTTTTTTTTTTGGTATCCAGAAAATGAGCTCTCATTCTATGAAAATAGGAAAGTAAGTAAAAAAAAAAGTCAAGGATAAAAAAATCCCTTATAAATAACCAGCAAGATGGCCAATCAGTGAGCAACAAAATACAAAGCCTCCCGGGAGAAACAACTCATATACCAGACTAAAACATCCTGGAGAGACCCAGACAGAGGGAGATGGATCCTCTTGACATTAGAAGAAATTAAAATGTAAAAAAGCTTGTCAAACACGTCAGAACTACAACTGGAACAGCTAAAAATAACGGGACACAGCATTTTTGCTGTGACCCACCAAGTTTGCGCCAGCCTGAATTTGCACCAGTTTGAATCCATGTAGACTGGCAGAGCCACCCAAACTCGTTCCCGACACCACTCACAGGAAGCACAGCAGCGCTGAAGTTGAGGGTTGGTGAGCCCAATGGAGAGTGGAGCTGGTGAAGGGACCTTCATTAATCCACGGTCAGTGCTGGGAATGAGACCCTCCACCATGGGAAGAGTGCAACCAAATGGGTGACATGTTGGAATCAGGCAGGAGGAGCCTGAACTCGGAGTGACAGTGACTTTAGTTGGTTGCTCCCTCCCCAGAGCACATTCATGGGATTTGCTTGGACTGGACAGTGCCTCTGGCCAGGACCCAATGAGCCATCCCAAATCAATTCCCTGCGTCTAGCATGCACTAACTGGCAGAAGGCCCCTGAAGTTTGGCTGGCCTGATGGGGGGGCCAGGCATACCCAGCTGCTAATTACACCTCAGTGACAAGAGCAGCCAGGAGAGGGTGGAGTTCCCTTGCCAGCGTGCTTCAGAGGAAACATGGCCAACAGGGAAGGGGACTAGGACCTGCACTGTAACCTGTGTGGAGGAAGCCAGGGCCATGACAGGAGAGAGGCAGGAGGAGGCCCCCAGCCCAGAACCCTGAGAGCCCTGATCCAGGAGAGGGAAAAACAAGGAAGACTGAGGGCTACAAACACACAACATCAGACATGGCTTCAATGGACATTAAGAGATATCTTCAGGACCTTGTAGGTGAGCTCAAAACTGAAATATTAAATCAGGTAAAGCAAGGTATGAGTAGAGTAATAAAAGAAATGCTCTCAGGAAGCATCTCTCAGGATGATATAGATGGAAGAAGGGAGGAACACAAAAAAAGGAGAGAAACATTTGATAAAGAATATAAAGAAAATATAGAATACATGAAGCAGATTCAAAGAGACTATCAGGAAATTAAAAACTCCATTGAAAGCTGGCAAAACTCCTTAAAAAAAACTAAGGATAGACTATCAAAACTTGAAGACAAGTTTGCAATGTGTGATCATGAAAGGAAAGATCTCTTAAAAATAACAAGGAAACAGGGAGTAACAATACAAAGGCTAGAAGATGACAAGAGAATCTACAATTTAAGAATAAGAAATGTGAATGAAGAAGCAGGAATACATACAGGCAAATTACAAAGGCTATTCATGGAAATAATTAAGGAAATCTTCCCAAGCATGGAAAAAGAAAATGACATTTAGTTATGTGAGGCATACAGAACTCCAGCCACCTACAACCAAAACAGATCTACACCCAGACATATAATAATCAAGATACCAGAAATTCAATATAAAAACAATATTAAAAGCCATCAGAGAAAAGAAACAGATTACCTATAAAGGTAAGCCCATCAGGATCATGGCTGACTTCTCAACACAGACCATCAGATCAAGAAGAGCTTGGAGTGAAGTATTCCAAGCCCTGAAAGAAAATAACCTCCAGCCCAGATTGTTGTACCCTGCAAAACTGTCACTAGAAATTAATGGAGAAACAAGATGCTTTCATGACAAAGAGGAACTGGGGAAGTTTGTGACCACCAATCCAACCCTACAGAGAATACTGAAGGACACTCTACAGAGAGAGAAAAAAAAATACCAGAATTTTAGGAACAGTGGCAGAAAGGCCTCAATGAGTGGGGCAGGCAGTAGAATGAAGGAGAAAAGTAGACAAACAAAGGTAGAAAAATAGCATAGCAGAAATGAGGCAGAGAAAGATAACTAGAATCTCTAGCATAGATGGCCTTGATACACTATATTGTTAATAGTGCACCAGGATTTAAAACCCACATTACTCACACTACTCTGCTTAGATGTATTATATTCTGTTCCAGTCATTCTACCTGTACTAGATTTGAGGGCACAGACAGTAATCCCTAAATGACAGGATATAGTACTGTAATCATCCTCAATTTCCTATTAACTTAATCTAAAGCTCTGTAAAACCTACACTGTTTTACCATGACTCATTGTAATTGAATCTGTTTTGTTAGATTGCTGTTTTGTATTGATAGATTTTATTCAAAGCTGTTATGATTGATAGTATCAAGTCTGAGTGTATAGGCAACTGTACTTAAGATGGCAAGGTTCACTAGAATATCCACTATGGTTTGATTATTACCTGCCTTTGAAGTTTCATACTGTCTACAATGTTTTAGTTTTATTAATATTCAATTATGCCTGATGATATAGACAATTCTATTGAAGATAATAAGAAACAACACAGTAATCATTGTAGATCACCTTGTACTGTGGTTTTATACAGCTTTTTGGCTTCATGTTTTTATAGTAACTTGTTTTGTTTTGTCTTCCTATGTTTTATTTTTCTTTCCAACGCAGAAAGGAAAGAAATACATGTAGAGACTCATGCATGTGTAGCTGTTTACACTCTCACTGTTTGAATACCTACTTTGTATGCTTCAATTTTGTAACTTGAAGAACTATTTCTAAGAGTACAATATGTAATTTATTAACTAGTGATTTCTTCTTGTTTATCTTTTTTTTTTTTGAAATTCTGTATTATCTCTACCCTTTACATGCTTTTGTTTCTCTTTAAATAAAAAAAAAACCCTTATATTTCTTAAAGGACATTTGTATTGGACTTTTATTATTAAAAATTCTCTTAATAATTATAATATACATACATTTTGTTACTGAAGACTTTTCAGGCTAAACAATGTAGTTTTAAAAATTGAAAACTGGGCACAGTGATGCATACCTGTACTGCCAGCACTCGGAAGGCTAAGGCGGCAGGATCACCTCAAGTTTGAGGCCAGCCTGGGCTATATAGTGAGACTTTGTCTGATCTTTGTTAATGTACATATATGTATATTTAGCACAAGCCTTTTGACCTAAAATGATGAACTTTTCACTGGTAGCAATAAATATAGGAAAAACCCTAAATCTGAACTCTCTATTAGAATTATGAAAATATGTAAGGTTAGGCAGGATATACAAACAAAAGAATTGTAGATAGAATAGTAAACTCTTTCCCTCTGGTTTTAGGGGGAAAGTACATTTCAGATTTATATCACAGTGAGAAGACTGAGATTTTTATTCATTCAATAAATATTTCACTTACTATGTGCTAGGTGAATTCTGGGATTTAACTTTAAAATTTGAATTTTTTTCCTTTTAGTTGAAACTTTCACTTCACCATAAAGCAATGGTTGTTTGCTTCTAAGTGACTGATTTTCTTCTTACAATCAGTTTTAGTAAAGTTTCTGTATTGTGTGAAATAAAAGCATAAGGAAACCATTTCTTGGTTTGTTTTATCAGAAAGAATAGTGCTTTCTTTGTTATTTACAGAATATTTATATTCATAGTCAATTTTTGGATATATATGGATAATGGCATCATTAGGATAGTGATGGTTATATGTTTCGATTGATACTATAGTTCAGGAGCAATTTTATTTTGTAATGAAAACATTTATTTTGTATCCACAGGAAAAAGTAGCATAATATGTGGGATCTTCTCTTAATAGAGTGTCAATCTGTTTTCATTTCAGTGCCTTGTATTTATCATTTGGCCCTGGCTGAAGAAATGTGGTTACTATAAGATTATCTTAATTTCTTTCTACCTAGAAGGAGCAGCTTCAATTGTCACGTTAATTCTGGGACAGGAATACTATTACAGTTTGGCCCTTTATCTCATTATTATCATGTAAGTAATAACAGTTCCCATCTCAGGATTACACTGAGGCTTGCCATTTCCCTTTTAGGTAGTGGAACGTCTTTGGTACGAACTGAGTTTAATACTCATTTCTAGGCAGGGTCATTATACGTTTCTGCAAAAATTTTTAAATGTCAACAACTTGCTTTTTGAAGGAATTTCACATAATTTTGTAGTAAAGTCACATTCTTTTTTAAAACTTAAAAACATTGTTTGGAGACCCTGCTTCTATTTAGGAAATAAATCTTTCCTACTAGCTCTGCTCGTGACAGAGGTCAGGTGAGGAGCAAGCAGGATCCTCGGTACTGTTCTTCTGCACCGAGCTGGGGCTGGGCCCAGTGTCTGGGCTTTTTTTTTTCCCCCAAACCTTTTAAAGTGCAACGTTCAGTAAATATTGTGATATAAAAACAAGCTGTGAGCTTTTACTCCTCTTCTAACTCTTCCTATTTCTTCTACCATATATATTAATATTGAGAATTGAATCCAGGGCCTTTGCACTGAGAAACAGCCCATTTTATCTCTTTCTTTTTTTCTTTCTTTCCATCCTTCCTTTTCTTTCTTTCTTTCTTTCTTTCTTTCTTTCTTTCTTTCTTTCTTTCTTTCTTTTTCTTCTTCTCCTCCTCCTCCTCTTCCTCCTCTTCTTCCTCTTCCTCCTCCTCTTCCTCCTCTTCCTCCTCCTCCTTTTCTTCTTTCTTTCTTTCTTTCTTTCTTTCTTTCTTTCTTTCTTTCTCTTTATTTCTCTCTTTCTTTCAACAAGGTCTTGCTGTGTAGTTCAGGCTGGCCTCAAATTCACAGTGATCCTTCTACCTCAGCCTCCTGAGTGCTGGGATTACAATAGGCATGTGCCATTATGTCTGACCCATTTATATTGAGATGAGGTCTCACTTACTTACCTCAAACTTGTGATTTTCCTGCCACAGCCTCCCAGAGTGTGGGGATTACAGGTGTCTGCCACCATACCTGACTTTTTTTTTTAACATGTATTAATTGTACATATTACTGTGGTTCCATATGACATTTTAATATATGCTTAGAGTCTTCACAGATCAAATCCAGCCTTATTTTATTCACACCATCCCTTGCCAATTTTTAGCAATTACTATCCTACATTCAGATCAGCATTTTTTTTTTTTAAGATGAGGTTTTACTATGTTTTTCAGGCTGGCATCAAACTCATAATTCCTCTGCCTCAGCCTCCCAAATAGCTGAGATTACAGAAATGTGCTGCTGTGCCTGGCTTTTTTTTTTTTTTTAACTCCCACACATGAGAGAACATGTGATACTTGTTTTTCTGAGTCTGGTTTATTTCACTTACCATGGTGTCCTCCAGTTCTATCCCTTCTAGGGCATATGATATGATTTCATTCTTCTTTATGGCCCAATCATATTTCATTGTGTATAAGTATCACACTTTTTCCTCCCTTCCTTTCCCTTCCCTTCCCTTCCCTTCCCTTCCCTTCCCTTCCCTTCCCTTTCCTTTTTACTTTGCTTCTTTCTCCTTTGCTTTCTTCTTCTCCCCTTCCTCCTTCTCCTTTTTCTTCTTATCTCTCTGTCTCTCTGTGTGTTTTTCTGTCTCTGTGCCTGTCTTGTTTCTTTTTGTGGGGCTGGAGATTGAACGCAGAGTTTTGTACTAAGTTACATCCCCAGCCCCCTCCTTTTTTAAACATTTGAAAACAGGATTTTGCTAAGGTTCCCAGGCTGGACTTGGACTTGTCATTCTTCTGCCTCAGCTTCCTGAACCACTGTGCTTTTGTCATTTAAAAAATCCGTTTATCCATTAATGGACACTTGGGTGGCCCTGTGTCTTAACTATGGTGAATAGTGCTTCAGTAAACCCGAGAAGTTCTGTCTTCAGCAGGGTGATTTCATTCCTTTGGGTATATACCAAGAAGCAGGATAGCTGGATCATGTGATAGACATATTTTTTGTTTCTTGAGGATCTTCCATGTTGTTCTCCATTGCTTTGTTCTAATTTTCATTCCCACCAACTGTCTATGAAAGTTCTTTTTTCTCCACATCTTTATTACATTTGTTATTTATCAAAAATTTTAATACTCACTTTAACTGGGATATGTCCTTGTAGTTTTAATTTGCATTTCCCTAAAGGCTAACAATATTGAGCATTTTTCATACATCATCTATATTTTTTTTGTCTTTTTGAGACAGAGTCTTACTATGCAGTTCAGGCTGGCCTTGAGCTCACTTTGTAGCCCTAGGCCTGACTCAAACTTACAAAACTCTGCCTGCCTCAGCCTCCCGAGTGCTGGGATTACAGGCATGCATCACCACACCTGGCTGTATTTTTTCTTTTGAAAGTGTTTATTAAGATCATGTGCCCATGCACAGCAAAGGAAACTACCAACAGAGTGAATACACAGCCTACAGAATGGAAAAAATTTTTTGTCAACTATTCCTCAGACAAAGGACTAATATCTAGTACGTATATATAAACAACTAAAAAATATAGGCTCCCCAAATTTAAAGACCCACTTTAAAAATGGGCCCCTGAAATGAATAGATACTTCTCAGATGAAGAAATACAAGCAGTCAATAAATACATGAAAAAATTTTCAGCTGGCCATTTGAGATATACATGTTAAAACAACACTGAGATTCCATTTCACTCTAGAAAGAATGGCTACCATTGGTGAGGCTGTGGGGAGAAAGAAATGAGTCCTCCATTGTTGGTGAGACTGTCAACTGATCCAGTCACAGTGGAAATGGGTACGGAGATATTCCAAAAAACTAAAACTAGAAATTCCATGTGATCCAACTATTCTCCTTCTAATATCTTCTCAAAAGAGTTAAAGACATCATATGACAGTGATATATGTATATGCATGTTTACAACAGCACAATTCATAGTAGCTAAATCTTGGAAACAGTCTATCCATCAACAGGTAAATGGATAAAGAAAATGTGGTATTTATGCACAGTACTGTGTATAAATCCTTCTCTGCCATAAAGAAGGATAAACTTGAGACATTTGTAGGAAAATAAATGTACTTTGAGATCATATACTAAGTAAAGTAACTCAGACACAAAAGCTTAAACATCACATAGTTTATCTTATATGAAAACCTAAATATATATGTCAAACATATAAAAATATTTACTATATAAAACATTATAGGAAAAAAGAGAAAAAAAGGTATTGTAATCCAGCATGAACAATGTTTCTAAAAGTGTACCTTGACCTGTTACAGTTACCTTCATGTTTTGTATGTTCTTTGTCCTATTAGTCTGGTTTTCAATCTGGACATAAGATAATTAACTTCATAAGGTCTTCTAAATAAATGAATATGATAGGAAAATAAAAGGAGGTGGAGGAAAAGGGAAAAGGGAAAAATAGAATTGAGATGTGTTGTGTACATGTACCAATTCCCTACAATGAATGCAATCATCACGTACTGTAAAAATGTACTAATAAAAGTCAAAAGTTCCTTACATATTCTGGACGTTAATCCTTTGTCAGATATACAGTAAACAAATATCTTCTCCCTTGAGCCATCTGCCTCTTTAATCCATTTTTCTTTCTTTTTTCTCTTTGATCTATTTCATGTTGATTTTTTTACAGCATAAGAGAGAGGGGTCAAGTTTTAATCTTCTGCAGATGGTTATCCAGCTTTTCCGGCACCATTTATTGAAGAGGCTATCTGTTGTGCAATGTATTTTTTTGGTGTCTTTATGAAAAATTGGTTCTCTCTCTCTCTCTGAAAGGTCTTGCTATGTAGTCCAGACTAGCCTTGAAGTCACAGTGATCCTTCTGTCCCAGCCTCACAAGTGCTGGGATTACAGGCATGTGCCACCATGCCTGACTTCTCCTATTTCTGCAATCTCTACTCTTCCTGGAGCACCTATTCCTTGCCCACCACAGACTTCTCAAGTTCAATGGGCTCCCATCAAGGATATTGTCCCCTGCCCATCTGCTCTTTTGCTTTTGTTGCCCATCGTGGAAGGTGGTCCCTCTCTCTGCTTGCCCCAGTAATGGATGGAGAAGCTGTCTTTAACTTCTCTCTTGACATCTATACCCAACATGCTCCCCATTATTGGGAGCTCCAACCTGTCCCAAATCCAACCCTTCCCTGCTCCACTGCTGTTCCTTCAGTTTAGCTGCGCGTCATCACTTAACGGAGTGCCCGTACAACCTCCTAGACGGGAGCTTTGCCTCGTCTCCAGGTCCTCCAACCTCTTCTCCAATGTTGCTTCCACAAAAACGTATCATCCCTTTGCCTCACAACCTGAGTGGTTTCTCATTTCTTTTAGGATATGTTCAAATGATGGCTTATGAAGTCCTTTGTTATATAGATCCCCTTTGCCTCTTCATCGCCATTTATTTTTACCTCCACTTACACTCTGTTCTCCGCCATACAGAAATACTTTGTAGTTCCTGACTTAGATACCTGTGCCAGTCGAGCTCTCCCTTCCGTCTTGCCCGGCTCTGTCCTGGTGTTTCCTCAGGCTGCAGTTCAGGTGTGCACGTCTCTGGGAAGTCTACTGTGATTTCCTCGTCAGGACCAGGTGTCCCTCCAGTGGCCTTGCTTGCCTCTGCCGCCGTGTTTATCCCTTCAGCACTGCCTGTCAGTGGCCCTGCAGGACTGAGTCTACTGTGAATAGGGTCTAGTATCTAATCACCATGGCCCATTAACCTACTACAGTTCTGGCAAGGAATTAGTCCATAGAAAATTTGTTTGGGATGAATGAATTGATAAATCCTATCCCACATCTCTGCTGAAACAATCTAGGAAAATTCTCATGGAGGTTTATTTGCATTTTTAGCAGTTTGGTAATGGAGAGTGTAGCAATTAGCCCAAAGGATTCATTAGAACCCCACATGGATAATTATCCTGTAAATCTGTAAGAGAGGGCCTGGAAATATTATATTTAAACTGACATTGAAATAGTGATTTTTGAATGAAAATTTTTGTTTGCTTTTTCATTTTTATTTATTTTTTAGGGAAAAGAACATTATGTGTATTAAATACAAGACACAACTCCTGTTTGCTTTTTTTTTTTCCCTTTGATACTGGGGATCAAACCAAAGGGTACTCTAGTACTGAGCTGGATCCCCTTCCCTTTTTATATTTTATTTTGAGACAGGGTCTTGCTCAGTTTCTCAGGCAGGACTCCAACTTGTGATTTCCTACCTCAGTCTCCTAAGTATTGGGTTAAAGGCGTATGACACTGTACCTGGCTCCTATTTTCTTTTCTTTCTTTCTTTAAAATACTTATATCTTTCCCCATTTTTATTCTTACATCATAATTAAAATATTATAAATGTGACATGTTCATTTAGAGTTCTTATCCTATTGTTGATATTCAGAGGAAGATATCTTCCCTGGAAAGTTCTGTTCTATGATAATTTACACAAATTTAATGAATATATAGTTATCTGGAAAAAAGAAAAAGCATAAAGAGTCAGGCATGGTGGCTCACACCTGTAATCCCAGCACTCAGGAGGCTGAGACAGAAGAATCACCATGAGTTTAATGCCAATTTGGGATAGATAGTGAGCTCAAGACCAACTTAAACTGTATAGTGAGACCCTGTCTTTAAGAGAGAGAGAGAGCGAGAGCATAAAAACCATTTTTACAACCCCAAGAGTAGGTACTATACTCTTTCTCTTTCTTTCTTTCTTTCTTTCTTTCTTTCTTTCTTTCTTTCTTTCTTTCTTTCTTTCTTTCTTTCTTTCTGGTGGTCAGAGATTGAACCTGGGATCTTAGGTATCCTAAACCAGTACTCTATCACTGAGCCATGCCCCTATCCCACTTTGTTTTTAAAAGACAATATATATAGTTATAGATATATGTTTGGGTTATAGAAGTATGTACCTAATACATCTTTACTTTTATGGTATATTATTTACTTTTTCCTTCTTGAAAACCAAATGTCAATTTTGATTTGATGTGTTTATTAAGAAACAGAATGTTGTTTATCTGTATACAGTATTTTAACTCTTTTTTAGGGCAACAGTGCAAGCTTCTTCTTCTCTATTAAATCTGCCACTGGCTGATATGGTTGATACAGATTTACTGAAGTTCAACAGACAGTAAGTGTATTTTATTTTTAGATATCAGCTACACAGTTGTCACACAGAGGCAGGACCTATCGGAGTCTCCCATACCAACTATATTAACACTACAAATTACATATGAGAGAGGTAATCATTAAAGGCATCACTAGGAGTTAGCAGAATATCATAAGATATTCATATTTGTTTGCCCTAGGTAACTTTTCTGTACTTTTAAAAGAACATTATAATAATTTTTATCCCTCAGGTTCACATAGCCATTGCTACAAAAGCATAAAGTTCAGAAGTCAAAATGAAATCCCAATTCGCATCAGAGTATATTATAGTCTACATATTCCAGTATGCACCAGGCAATAAGGCAAAGCAACTCTGCTTTATGACGTTGCAAGAATTAAAATGAAAAACCAAGGTCTATTACATTCCTTCTTATAAAAGTCTGAGCTGATAATGAAATTGTGTCCTTTGATGTGGCTATAAGTGTTTTAGAGCAGTTATAAAACTCTCTGGAATGACAAATATTGTCTGATATATGTCTTATTTTATGGATTAGAGAAGAATGTATTGTTTTAAAACAGATGAACATTCTTTATTAGCTCTTTATTTTATTTCCTGTGTTTTTTGGTATCTATCCAAAAAATTGTTTCCTATATAAATGTCTGGAAGTTTTTCCCTATCCATATAGCCTCCTTTTTGTAAAATTTTTTATTGCAACTTAAATGGCAGAAAGCTTTGCCTGCTGCTTTAGCTCTTCTTTCAATAATTCTGTTCCTGTTTAAGAGTCTGGCTCCTATATATTTGCAGAATTTTAACAAAAATTTTTAACAAAAATTTGAGAAATTTTTAACAGATAAGCACCCTTACAATTCAGATCCTATCTTCTTCACTTTTGTGTTCTTTGTACCTAGAAAAGTGGTTGGTTCAAAATGCATTTTGTCTTATAAATAAATCAGTTAAGAAGTAGTAACTTCAGTAAATCTCTGTCTGTCTCTGTGTCTGTGTGTCTCTGTCTCTGTCTCTGTCTCTGTCTGTCTGTCTTTTGGTGCTGGGGATCAAACCTAGGATCTAATGCACACTAAGCATTTGCACTCTACAACTAAACTACACCCCCAAGTCCTCAAATTCTTTTTGAATAAAATAGATTACAAATAAATAAAATGTCTCAAACAGTTGGAAAGGGAAGAATATCCACATTTACCAAATGCCAATGCACATCAGCACTATATACCTATTTGATCATTTGTGTCTCACAGCAGCCTTAAGTGGTAAATGTTAATTTCTGACTCAACAAATGTTTATCGATTGCCTCCTGTGTGTCTGGCAATGAGAGAAATGCCAGGGATACAATAGAGCAGGTCTTGTAATGGACTCTCTAGGCTACTTACTGTTCTTTTTTCCCTCTAAGTCACACCTACTTATGTGTACAGCATGTGGTATGTTGGGGAATAGATGGCTGCTTGAGGACACTTCTGCTTTCTGCTCTCACGGCGCAGCTGTGCACTTAACAAAGGCCCCTGCTTTTTGTTTCAAATCTGTAAATGTCAGATGTACTCATTGTCATAATTATAAGTATCTATTTATTTATTTGGTACTAGGGATTGAATCTAAGGTCTCATGCATGTCAAACAAGTGCCCTATCACTGAGCACATCATGAGCCCTTTTATTATTTTGTCATAAATTTTGCATCTAGGCTGGCCTTGAACTTGCAATCTTTCTGAATCAGCCTCCCAAGTAGTTGGGATTACAGGGTTGTGCCATTACAGCTAGTTTATAATTATAAATTTAATTGTACTTAGATCATGTAAACTTAGGAAGTAAAAGTCATTTCCATGAAAACTAAGATGAATGCTTTAAAAAGAATTGATAGGTTGTACCCAAAAGAATTGATATGTTGTATTCAAAATTACCATCAAATTTGAGTGAGAACCATAATGTTTTAGGAAAAAGTCTTTAAAATCTAAAGATATTCTGTACTCAGATTGCCTTGTGCTCTCTATAACAGGGATAGAAATTATATATATCAGATAACAGAGATGCTGTCTATGCAAGAAAGATGACATAGCACTTTCATCAGCACATCCTCAAAGAAAAAACCAATGAAGGATGATGAATGAGTTCGGTTAATATAGAATGACTGATGTGTCTTCTTTTGTTTTTTAGATTTTTTTTGTTCTTTAGCCAAATATATTGATCATGTCAGAAGGGAAGGTTTTCTGTTGATGTAAGTTCTGTCCTTATCGCATTTATGGTCTTCTGGGGAAGACAGACAGCAATTGTATTGCCATGCAATTATAATTGTCTCCATCTTCAGGAGACTAAGACATTTCTGTGATTAATTTTCCTAACATAATATAACTAGTAGATTAAAAGCCTTATAATTGAAGCTAAGCCCCTCCTGTCAGCCAGCTGGAGCTCAGATCCAGGAGAACAAGAAAGGAAGCTAAGCCCCCCACCTCTGAGCTGGCCAGCCCCGGCAGAGAAGAATAGCACCCCCCCAGCAACCAGCTGATTTGGAGGAACTGTATTGTTTGATTGACTTTGCAAGTTGAGCAACTATTTAGAGGATAACAATATGAAATGTAGTAACTATTGTAGATTTCCTACTATCTTATTACTATTTCAATTAGTTTTATTTCCCTGTTTTATTCCCTTTAAAATAAAAAAAGACCTTTTAATTGAATCCAAATTCATATTGTCAAGTCAGACTTCCTTCAATTCTCTGGTATTAATCAATCTTTTCTTCACATCCTTTTTTTCTTCTTTCTCTTCCTCTTTGTTACTCTTTTTCCTTTTTCTTGTTCTCTTCTGTATTTGCAAGGATTGTTTTCTAGATGAAATATGACAAGATTTCACTTATTCAGCCAATGTCCTTATCTTATATGGTATCATAATTTAAAAATTACATGGCAGGAGCAACTATATAAGAGAGAGAAATAAAAGAAAAAGGATAAGAAAGGAAGAAGTTAAATTGTCATTATTTGTAGATGACATGATTTCTCTACATAGGAGACCACAAAAACTCCACCAACGACTTCTAGAATTAATAACTAAATTCAGTAACGTAGCTGGATACAAAGTCAACATTCAAAATCCAATAGCACTCTTGTACACAAACAACAAACTGACTGAGAGAGAAATTAGGGAAACCATACCCTTCATAATACTACATAAAAAAGGAAAAATACTTAGAAATCAATATAATAAAGGAAATAAAACATCTATACATTGAAAATTGCAGTACTTTGTAAAAAGAGATTGAAGAGGACATCAGAAAATGGAGAGACATCCCTTGTTCATGGATAGGAAGAACCAACATTGAGAAAATGGTCATACTCCCAAAGCTGTTATACAGATTTAATGCAATCCCAATCAAAATATCATCAGCATACCTCACAGATCAAGAGAAAACATTCTTAAAATTCATTTGGAAACAGAAGAGACCTAGAATAGCAAAGACAACCCTAAGAAACAAAGGCAAAGATGGACACATCACAATTCCTGATTTGAAATTATGCTACAAACCTACTGTGATAAAATCAGCACTGAACTGGCAAACAAACAAACCAATCAAAAACAAATAAACAAAAAACAGGAGGATCAATGAAACAGACACAAGTACAAACACACTCAGCCACATTATCTTTGACAAAGGGGCTGAACATATTTACTGGAAGACAGCCTCCTTAATAAAGGTTGAGAAAACTGGCTTTCTACATGTTGAAGGTTAAAACTAGACCCATGTCTATCACCATGCACAAATTAAAGTCAAAATGGATCAAAGATCTAAATATTAAAGCACAAACACTAAGTCTACTGAAGAAAAGTAGGTAGAATTCTTAAAGATATAAGGGAAGACAGAGAGTTCATGAACAAAAACCAAACTGCATGAGAAGTACTTCAAGAATCAACGACTGGGATCTCATCTTATTAAAAAGTTTTCACACATCAAAAGAAACCATCAACACAGTGAAAAGAAAACCCACAGAGTGGGAGAAAATTTTAGCCAACTGTCCCTCAGACAAAGGACTTCTGTCTAGAATACATAAAAACTTGAAAAGAATTAGGCTCCCCCAAATTCAAAGACCCAATCCAAAAATGGACATCTGAAATGAATAAACACTTTTCAGATGAAAACAAACAAATTCCAATTAAATATATGAAAAAATGTCAGCCCGACTGGTCGTTTGAGAAATGCAAATTAAAATAACACTGAGATTCCATCTCATCCAGAAAAAATGGCTTTCATCAATAAATCAACCAATAACAAATACTGGAGAGGCTGGGGGAAAAAGGAACCCTTCTCTGCTGTTGGTGGGAATGTAGACTGGTGCAACTATTGTGGAAATTAGTGTGGAGATTCCTCAAAAAACTAGGATTAGAGGTTCTATTTGATACAGCTATTTACCTTTTGGTTATTTTCCCTGAAGAATTAAAAACATCATACCACAGAAATATATATGCACTCATGTCTATAGCAGCACAATTTATAATTGCCAAATCTTGGAAACAACCCAAATGCCCATCAACTAAGGAATGAATTTAAAAAGATGTGGTATTTTTATATAATGGAGGACTACTCTGCTATAAAGAAGGAAAATCTAAAGGCTTTATAGGTAAATGGCTGCAACTAGAGATTGTACTCATAAGTGAAATAAATCAAAGTCATGTCCATAAAGATTGCATTGTTTCCCTAGTATAAGAAACTGAAAAAAGCAATAAGATCCAAAATGTACAACTGATACTGAGAAAGGGGAAGAAACTGCTCAAAATGAAAGAACAGCTAGGATGGGTGAAAGCAGAAAAGAAGGATGGGAAAAGAAAAAATATATATACTACTGAGATAGTTATACTACTGATTTTTTTTTTGTATTGGAGATTGAACTCACAACTTTATACTTGCCAGGCAAGTGGGAACTAAATCCCCAGTTCCTCTGATTTCTTTTAGTTCATTGAAAAAAATTGTTTGTTCCTAAGTTGTTTGATCAATTATGCATACCTATATTTTGTAATCTAAGCAACTACTTTGAAGATAATAACGCACAATATATTAACCATTGTTAACTTATCTTGTTTTGAAATTCTGTATCATTGGTTTTTATTGTTTTTTTCTTTTTAAAATGAAAAAATTAAAAAATAAAAATTACATGACAGGATTCTCAGTAAGAATACATTAAAATTATCCTTAATGAGCTTAGGCAGAAAGACTTGGGTATGAATCCCAGTTTCACCATTTATTAGTCTCATGACTATGGATGGGTTCATTTGTTCTCCTGTCTCTAAAAGAATGGTAATAATATCTTCCCCATGGTGTTGCGTGGGGAACATAAATCAAGTATGCATGTAGCACACTTAATATGGTAAGGACACAAACAGCTCCCACTTGCTGAGCAGTTTAGAGGGCAGCTATGTCTTCTCTTTGGGATTAATTTCTTCATTAAGGTATAAATTCTTCTAGTGATATAATCTCTTAAAACTAAGGGGTTACTGTCTTATAATTACTATGTTATTTCTATTATTACTTACTTAGTGCCTAAGAGGAATTCTCAGGTGAAGAGGTCCTTGAAACACAGATATACATCATATACTTATATATAAATGCATATGCAAGTCATTTGTGTGTAATGAAGACCCATGCTGTTTTTGTCTATTCCAGGTCTCCCAATTCTTCAGTAGTTTTTGGCTTTAATGCTTTGCTTACCAAACCTGCTCAGTCTTTAGCTTCAGTGGTGATACTGACATGCCTACAGCAATATGACTATGGCAACCCAAACAGCAGGTAAAGTAACAAAACCTTTGAAATCATGTGAAAAAGATGTGAAAACCAACTCAGCTTTTCATGTTAATTACTAAACTATTGTCTTGGACTTTGGATATTGTTAGTCATTAACCCATAGATCTCAAGTAAGCTATAATACCAAGTATTAATGCTAAAGGGACTGTACTGGGAGAATCTTTAGTACTATATATTTTTTAAATTAAATACATTACAAATGGCTATGTAATTAACACCAAGCTACACACTGCTTCATCTAGGTCATTCCTTCATTATCATTTCATTTCACAAATGTTTTTGGTATTAAATGTGAGGTACAAAGATACTGGGAATGTAAGATGAATAGGAGGCTTCTGAGAGGGTCTGCATGTTACGAAAGAACTGTGATACAGACCCACCAGAAGTCAAATGGGCCATGTTGGTGATGCAAAGAAGAGATCCCTGTCTCCATCTGCCTTTACTGAAGAGGGGGTTCTGGAGCTGAGTTTTGGTGGCAGAGTAAGATTTTTCTTCCTGCACACGAGTGGTGTCAATCCAGGCAGAGGAGACAGTGTGGCAAATATCAGGCAGCATAAATGAGCTCTCAAGAAGCTTTTCGTTTATTCATCCCACAGACATTATTGAGACCTGCCAAAGCTTAGTGTCCATGTTATGGCAGTGAGGTGCCACAGTGAACAAAGTAGCAGCAATCTCTGCTCTCACCGCATTTACATTCTAGTGGGAGCGAGACAGACAACGCATTAAACAAAATACAGTACACAGTATATTTAAATTCTCCCATGAGAAATAAAGCTAGCATATTAGGAAGGGCTGGGGAAGGCTGCATCTTAAAGTAGGGTAATAGATAAGGCTTCACTGAGGTGACATTTGAATAAAGACCTAAAAGCATGTGGGAGGCTGGGTGTACTGGTACACACCTGTAATCCTAGCTGAGAGGCTAAAGCAGGAGGGTTATAAATTAGAGCCTGGCCTGGGCAATTCACTAGTTTAGTGAAACCCTGTCTCACAAAAACAAAAAGAAAACAACAAAGGGACAGGCGTGTAGCTAAATGCCAAAGCCCTAGCTTCCGTCCCCAGTAGGGCATAAAGGCTCTCTGGGGAAGAGTGTTCCTGGCAGAAGGCAGGTCATGTGCAAAGGTTGATTCACCAGTACCACATTTCTTGATCACTGTAGCATTATAGTAAGTCTTCAAAGAGAGCACGTTCAATCCTCCAACTTTGTTCTCCTTTAATATTGTCTTGGTTATTCTGGCTCTTTTTTTCTTCTCTGTTTAAACTTTAGAATCACTTGGTCAATATCTACAAAATAACTTGTCAGGATTTTAACTGAAATTACATTGAATCTGTAGGTCAAATTGGGAAGAATTGACATCTTATAGTATTGAGTCTTCCAATTCATGGATATGAACTGTCTCCATTTTTGTTAGTCTTTCTTTGATTTCTTTCACCGAAGTTTTGCAGTTTTCCTCGTGTATATCTTGTACCTGTCTAATACTTACATCTAAATATTTATTTCATATTTGGGAATACTAATGTAAATTATATTGTGTTTTTAATCTAAAATTCTACTTGTTTATTGGTAGTAGATAGGTAAAAGTCTTGCTTTTGTATGTTAATCTTATATTTTGCACATTTAGATTCAACTGGTTACATCTTACATTAGTTTTATCACATGTTGATCAACATATCCATGGAATTTTTTTTTTTTTTTGTACTAGGGATTGAACTCATGGCCTTGTGCTTGCCAGGTAGGCACTTGTGCCACTGAGCTAAACCCCCAGCCCTCATGTCCATGTATTTATCACTGTTTCCCATCTTGTTTTTCTCACAACTTTATATTATGAAAAAATTTAAACACACAAAAAAGCTTAAAGAAGAATACAGAAAAAATCCCTATGGTCACTACTTGACTCCTTTGATTTGATTCAATAGTTCTTAATATTGTGCACATTATATATATATTTGTATAATGTGCACTATATATATATATATATATATATATATATATATATCTGAATAATTTTAAGATACATTACAGATATAACGGGACCGTATCCTTGATATTTTAGCATGCGTGTCCTAGCAATAACAGCGTCCCGATGCGAAGTTCCGAGCAGAGTGATGCCCTGACTTGCCTTGCCTTCTTAACATCTCTCTTGCCAATGTGTTCAGCACAGACTGAGAGGAGTTGTGGGGGGCATGGGAACCTGTCGTTTAGTGGCCTGTGGTTTATCATGTTTGATGGCAGCTAGAGGAAGACGAGGTTGGTGGGCAGTCAGGAGCCGATGTAAAAGACTTGTGTGCTAGATTTAAAAGTTTTTTTAAAAAACCTGTACATCTTTCCCAAATATGATGACTTTTTGACTTTGGTTGTTTGAGTATGCTAAGTACTTTTACTCACTTAATATTTTTCTTTAAATTTATTTTAAGTTACTAACTTTAAAAAGTCCTAATTGCCATAAGAAAAAGTATCCATGAAATCATTCCCTTGGAAAACTTCACTTTTCCTAACATGATTAAAACATTTATTCATTAAAATAAAACTATTGTGTATTCAGATGAAAATCGTTGCATGTACTAGCACTGGTATGGGTGCTGTATTTTCGGAAAGATCACTTAAGGTAAAGGGAAGTCACTGAAGATTTTCAAGCAGAAAAAAGACAGGAACTAAGTTTATCTTAGAATAATCTGGCCATGGAGTGAATGACAGATTGGAGGGGGGTAAAAATAAGGGTTTAGCTTTTTAATTTGCTTTTTGCTTGTTTGTCTTTTGAGACAAGTCTCGCTATGTAGCCCAGGTTGTCCTTGAACTTGCAATGATCCACCTGCCTCAGCATCCCAAGTGCTAGGATTACAGGTGTGTACCACTATGCCTGCTAAAGTTTAGTTACTAGCTGTCTACCAAAGAATAAGCAGTTAAGATACAAACATAGATGTCTTAGGTACTTTTTTCTCGTTGATGGGACAAAATACCTGACACTCAAAGTTAAAGGCTCACAATTCTTAGAGGTTTCAGTCCATAGTCAGCTAGCTCCAAGACAAGGTGGTATGGCTGAGGGGCATCACAGAGGAGAAACAGTCAGTCCATGGCCAAGCAGGGCAGGAAGAAAGTAGCCAGTAGGGGCACCTTTATCCTACTCAGAACTATGCCAAACTACTCAGCAGACTTAGTCATCACACACCCTTGATCCCAGCATCACACACTCCAGATCTGGCTACCTCTGGAAAACCCACCTATGACCACATGAGGCTTTGAGAAGACATCTAGACACAGACCGTAACAAGAGATAAAAGAGTTTGCTGTCACTAGGAGCTGACAAGATAGCAAAGGAGACACGCATGAGGGAATTGTAGCACAGACTGGCGTGTACTATGATTAGAGATATAAATGGTGACTAAAAGGTGGTCTGATTGTCACTGCCTTAGGAATCAAGTCTAGAGAGCTTTCCAGAGGAAGAGCTATGCCAGGCAGATTTGGGCAGAAGCATGAATCCTGTGTATGGAGGCTGGCGAGACCCACAGACGATGAACACATATGGGCAAGGCACAGACATGTGAGATGATGAGGCATTCATTCAACAGCTATTGACTGAGCACTTACTACAGCCCTTACTGTGCTAAACCTAAAGGACAAAGACACAAAAGATGCAGTGCCTGCTCTGAATAAGCTCATAGTCTATTGTGGAGAAAATCATAATGCGGGTACAGGGTGCTCTGGATTATAGGAATGTGGGCTCCTGAGGGATGATATACCAACTCAGCTTATAATACACACTAGTTAGTGAAGAAATGACCCTGAAGATGAATTCTGAAAATATTGTAGGAATGTGTGCCAGTAGAGAGAGACATGAGGTCATATGATATACCTGAATGGATGGCAAATGGTTTAGTAGTAGAACTTGAGGAAGTGTGTGATTAGATTTGATCATAAAAAGAATGGAGTATTAAACTGATATTAAAATATTAATATCAGATTTGTCTTTTTTTATTTTTTTGAAACAGGGTCTTACTGTGTAGTCCAGGCTAATCTTGAACTCATTATGTAATCCAGTCTGGCCTTGAATTTGTGGCAATCCTCCTGCCTCAGCCTCCCCGCATGTTGGGATTACAAGTATGCCACCAAGCCTGGCTCAGATTTACCTTTTAGAAGATCACTCTGCACTGTAGGAAACTGTTTGAAGGAACTTTAGCCAAATATCAGGAAAAAAATAGTTTGAAGGTCAATAGAGTGGTTTTAAAGATAGGCTCCTGTAGACCGGAGCCAATACAATGTAACAGAGAAGGCATGAAAGTGACAAGGCGTTACAATGAACTGAGCTCAATAACACTGGTTACAGAGGAACAGCTGCAGCGTAGGAAGTGCATGGGGGCTGCTCCAAACTGTATTTCTTTTGTAGAATTTGAAGCAATGCTTTCTGAGTCTCAGCTTCTTCATGCGCTAGGTGACTATTTCCCACCTGCACTGGGGAAGTTGCTCAAAGTCCAGGAAGTGTCAAAAGTTCCACGCAGTGTTGTAGGAGAAAACCATGGTGGCAAAAGGGGGAATAGATGCTGAGGTAGAAACGACTCAGGTCTTTTCTCACCTGTTAGAGCTTAGTCATAGATCCGGGTGACGGCAATGGAGGAGGAGCAGGTGTGTCTTACTTGCCCTCTGAATTGTCTATATTTTTTAGGCAAACAAAGACCCTAAAGTAATGGTTCTTGGTCTTGTTGCACATTAGAATTCACTCACAGCTTGAAAAAGCTTGATGCCCAGGTCCTACCCCAGACTAATTGAATCATAGTCTCTGGAGGTACCAATATCTTTTAAAATTCCCTGAGTTTTTACATCATGCGGCAAAAATGGGGAACCTAGAGATTTGCCACTTGGTAAACAGAGGCTCAGAGGATTAATTCTTGTTAGTTTGACAATGTGACACATTGGCAAACTAGTTTCATGATACTGTAAGAATTTTTAGAGGCATTTATTTAAATAGGGCTTTCAAGTATCATTTATTTTTGAGTGATAAGTAAACCTTGACATCCAGTGGCCTCACACAGCTAATGCTAATGAAAGTTTGTCTGGCTGAAGTCCAGGATATGGTTAGATGTGTGATTCACCAATATAAAGAAATTAGGAAATCCGTGCATGATGGCACATATCTGTAATCCCAACACTCTGGGAGGCTGAGGCAGGATCTCAAATTGGAGCATAGCAACTTGGTAAGACATTGTCTCAAACAGAACAAAAGAAAGAAGAAAACTGGCTGGAGATATAACAAAAGGCTTGCATTCATCCCCATAAAAAAATTAGCAGAAATGTCTGTTTGAAATAAATTTCATGCTTGAGGGTATGTTTTAAAATATCTGATCATAATTTCTCTGTTATAATACACAGAACTATATAGCCCAGGGGCATTATTCTTTCCCTTGTCATTTTCAAAAACTGTTCTGATTCCTTATATAGTTAAAGGAATGTTGATCCCGTAGGGCAGATTATTTTACTATGTTTAGTACATCTATTTACTTCTTAGTAATTCCAGGATACACTATTCAGCAGCTAGTAAATCTAATAGTTGTTTCTTGTTAATGGAAATCTATAACTGGGGTACTTAGGCAAATCAATGTAATTTCTTTTAATTATTTGGTATAAGGTACTTCGTGTGAATGTTAGGGTTGGATCATCAGTTGTATGCGTAATTGCAACTAAAAATCATAATGCAAGTCCATGTTTTGTACAAAAACTAGACAGTGAGATTCTATTATATTATAGAAAAAGGGCTTTTTCTTTTTGGCCAACTAAGTATGTTCATATTCTTTCTTCAGTAAACTTTTATGTAATTTCTATTAGGTGTTATCATTGAGCAGGCAGCTAGAAATCAAAGAACTGTAAGACTTGATCTCTGGGGCCGAGAGTGGGCAGCGAAGCTGGGACCTCGCGTGATTCTCGGAACCCGAGGAGAAGCGGTTTCCGGGGCTATGGCTGCGACTCTGGACAAAGACGCTTATTATCGGCGAGTTAAGAGACTGTACAGCAACTGGAGGAAAGGAGAAGATGAATATGCCAACAATGATGCAATTGTTGTATCAGTGGGTGTTGATGAAGAAATTGTTTATGCCAAGCCAACTGCCTTACAGACGTGGCTCTTTGGTTATGAGCTAACTGATACAGTCATGGTCTTCTGTGATGATAAAATCATCTTCATGGCCAGCAAGAAAAAAGTGGAAATCTTGAAGCAGATTGCCAACACTAAGGGCAATGAGAATGCTAACGGAGCCCCTGCCATAACACTGCTCCTACGAGAAAAGAATGAAAGTAATAAGAACAGCTTTGACAAGATGATTGAAGCCATTAAAGAAAGCAAGAACAGCAAGAAGATTGGCGTGTTCAGCAAAGACAAGTTCCCTGGAGAGTTCATGAAGAGCTGGAATGACTGCCTCAACAAAGAGGGCTTCGACAAGACAGACAGCCATGTGATTGTGGCATACACCATTGCCGTGAAGGAGGATGGAGAGCTCAACCTAATGAAGAAAGCATCAGCATCACCTCTGAGGTTTTCAACAAATTCTTCAAGGCAAGAGTCATTGAAATAGTTGATGCAGATGAGAAAGTTCGATATAGCAAACTGGCTGAGTCTGTGGAAAAGACCATTGAAGAGAAGAAATACCTAGCTGGGGCAGACCCTTCTACCATGGAAATGTGTTACCCTCCGATCATTCAGACTGGTGGCAACTGTAACCTCAGATTTAGTGTGGTGAGTAACAAGAATCGTATGCATTTTGGGGCCATCACTTGTGCCATGGGTATTCACTTCAGATCTTACTGTTCCAATCTTGTTCGCACCTTGATGGTTGACCCTTCTCAGGAAGTTCAAGAAAATTACAACTTTTTGCTCCAGCTTCAAGAGGAGCTGCTAAAGGAATTAAGACATGGTGTGAAGATCTGTGATGTATATAATGCTGTCATGGATATGGTTAAAAAGCAGAAGCCAGAGATGCTGAACAAAATTACCAAAAACCTAGGATTTGGGATGGAAATTGAGTTCCGTGAAGGCTCTCTAGTAATCAATAGTAAAAATCAGTACAAACTGAAGAAAGGGATGGTTTTCAGCATCAATTTGGGATTTTCTGACCTGACTAACAAGGAGGGGAAAAAACCAGAGGAGAAAACTTATGCCCTATTCATTGATGACATGGTGCTTGTGGATGAGGATGGCCCAGCTACAGTTTTACCTCTGTGAAGAAGAAAGTAAAGAATGTTGGGATTTTCCTAAAGAATGAAGATGAGGAGGAGAAGGAAGAGGAGAAAGAGGAAGCAGAAGACCTTCTGGGAAGAGGTTCTTGGGCAGCATTACTTAAAGAAAGAACACAAAATGAGGTGACTGCAGAAGAGAAGCGGAGAGCACATCAGAAAGAGCTGGCAGCTCAACTCAGTGAGGAAGCAGAGACGACTGACTGAGCAGAAGGGGAGCAGCAGATTCAGAAGGCTTGCAAATCTAATGTGTCCTATAAAAACCCGCCTCTGATGCCTAAGGAACCACATATTCGGGAAATGAAGATTTATATTGATAAGAAGTATGAGACTGTAATAATGCCGGTGTTTGGCACTGCAACACCTTTTCACATGCCACAATCAAGAATATAAGTATGTCTGTAGAAGGTGATTTTACTTACTTGCGAATCAACTTCTATTGCCCAGGCAGTGCTCTTGGCAGGAATGAAGGCAACATCTTCCCTAATCCTGAAGCCACTTTTGTCAAAGAAATTACATATCGTGCCTCAAATATGAAAGCACCTGGAGAACAGACGGTACCAGCTTTGAACCTTCAGAATGCTTTCCGAATTATCAAAGAAGTACAGAAATGTTACAAGACTTGGGAAGCAGAAGAGAAAGAAAAGGAGGGTATTGTGAAACAAGACTCCCTGGTGATCAACCTAAACCGGAGTAATCCCAAGTTGAAAGATCTCTACATCTGCCCCAACATTACCCAGAAGAGGATTCAAGGCTCCCTGGAGACCCATGTCAATGGTTTCCGTTTCACTTCTGTTCGAGGAGACAAAGTGGATATTTTATACAATAATATTAAACATGCTTTGTTCCAGCCCTGTGATGGAGAAATAATCATTGTCTTTCACTTTCACCTTAAGAATGCCATCATGTTTGGGAAGAAGCAACACACGGATCTGCAGTTCTACACAGAAGTTGGGGAGATCACCACGGACTTGGGGAAACACCAGTACATGCATGACCGAGATGACCTCTACACTGAGTAGATGGAACGAGAAATGAGGCACAAACTGAAAACTGCCTTTAAAAATTTCATTGAGAAAGTAGAAGCTCTAACAAAGGAGGAACTGGAATTTGAAGTGCCTTTTCAAGACTTGGGGTTTAATGGCGCTCCCTACAGGAGTACTTGCCTCCTTCAGCCCACGAGTCATGCACTGGTCAATGCTATAGAGCCTTTTGTGGTGACACTGGACGAAGTGCAGCTGATCCATTTTGAGAGGGTCCAGTTTCATCTGAAGAACTTTGATATGGTGATTGTCTATAAGGACTACAGCAAGAAAGTGACAATGATCAATGCCATTCCTGTAGCCTCTCTTCAACCATCAAGGAATGGTTGAATTCCTGTGACCTAAAGTACACCAAAGGAGTACAGTCCCTCAACTGGACCAAGATCATGAAGACCATTGTGGATGACCCTGAGGGTTTCTTTGAGCAGGGTGGCTGGTCCTTCCTGGAACCTGAGGGTGAGGGGAGTGATGCTGAGGAAGGGGATTCAGAGTCTGAAATCGAAGATGAGACTTCCAATCCTTCAGAGGATGACTATGAAGAAGAAGAGGAAGACAGCGATGAAGATTATTCATCAGAAGCAGAAGAACAGACTATTCAAAGGAATCATTGGGCAGCAAAGAAGAAAGTGGGAAAGACTGGGATGAACTGGAAGAAAAAGCCTGAAAAGCTGACCATGAAAGTTGCTATGAGAAAGAAGAAGATCAGAGTCGAAGTATAAGCCGGAAAAGGAAAGCATCTGTGCACAGTTCAGGCCGAGGCTCCAACCGGGGTTCTAGACACAGCTCTGCACCTCCCAAGAAAAAGAAGAAGTAACTCCTGGACTTTGGCTCTGAGCTCCACTCTTCCTCCAGCCAACTCCAGAAAATTTTACATGACATAGAAACTGGGCTTTTTCCTTTCATTTTCTTTGGAGTTTTGCCATTTGTGTGGACCAATCTACTTGGGGAATCCAGGACCACCAGGACATGTGCCGATGGCCCTGTGCAGATGGTAGGGGAGGAAATGCTCTTGAAGAAGGGCAGAGGCTCCCGCTGTTAATAAACACCATTCATTCCACTCTTCTGTCACCTTCTGCCAGGACAGCGATGGCTGCTGACATCTCTGATGTCTCAAAACTGTATTTCGACAGTGGTACAAGGTGACCTTAGTCACCTGGCCCATGGTTCTTGACCATCGGATTCAGTCCTCCAACGTACCCTGCTGCTGGGACCTTCCTCCCATCTCCTATGTTCCATCTTTGCAATACTCAAGCAGAGGTTCCTAGAATTTGCTAATGATCATGTGACCCACTTGGTCTGAGCTCGTGAGGCAGATTGGGCTGGTGCCTTCATTGAGGTTCCTGGTTACCAGCTCATGCAGATTCGGAGGTATTTCTGCCGCCTTAGAAACATATGAAGCAGTGACACTCCCTGCCTTGGCATTTTCTTCTTAAAAATTCACATGTGATACAATGGTAGAAGGCAAAATGACCAGTTTCTCTCTTCTGATGTATCAAAGGAAAAATGGTTTGTGTGCCTCATTCACTGCTTTAGGTGAAATCTAGAGGGAGGCTGGGGAGTCAAGATTTCCATCTGGAAGGGCAGATCACACCTTGGGCCTAGCACTGCCGGAGGAGAAAAGAGAAGGGGAAGGGAGGCCGGATCTACAGCCTCTGTACTGCTGCCCCATTTTATCTGCCCTGCCAGTGTCTTGTATTTTATCACTTTCTGTTGACCGGTGTTTTAGGCGCAGGGAGTTTTTCTTGCCCTCCTCCCTCCTGGTTCTCTGCACCCACCTGTCCCGCGCACTTCCTTCCATGTCCATGCTTCAGAGAAAGGCGGGAGGGCGCTCAGACTTTATGTTTGTTTGTTTGTTTTTTTACCCTTAGCTGTAGGACTTGATATTTTCAATTTTGGAAAAACTAAAAGATAAATAAACTGTGTGGTTTTTGTTTAAGGGGGGGGGCTGGGCATTTAGCTCAGCAGCATAAGTGCCTGCCTTGCAAGCATGCGGTTGGTCGTGAGTTCGATCCCTGGTACTGATGAAAAAAAAAAAAAAAAAGACTTGATCCCTTTCTGCCCTTAGGACCTTACATGGCCTTAGTGAGTTGGAGCAGAGAAGGCAAGTCTAGTACAGTAACTTAAGTGCAGGGCTGAGATGCAAAAGGAACACAAGTTTGGTGCTGAGCTACCTGTATGTTATTAAACATAGTGCACATATTTGTGCCATTTACTAGCGGTGTCCTATAATCCTGGCTGAATTCCTGCTGCTTGGTAGGAGATTCTAGGATAGGAAGACATGTTTTCACTAGTGGTCACAGTCTGCCAATTTCTTTACTGAGTTACAGTCATCTACTGATAAGTTGCAGGTAACCTAAATAAAATGCATTACTAAGAAATAGTTTTATAGCACTGGGGAGGCAGAGGCAGAAGAATTGCCATGAGTTTGAGGCTGGCTTAGATTACATAGTGGGTTCAAGACCAGCCTGAACTATATAGTGAGACCCTGTCTCAAAAAACAAAAAAAAAAAAAAAAAAAAAAAAAAAAAAAAGAAAGAAAGAAAGAAAGAAAGAAAGAAAGAAAGAAAGAGTTTTGTGTCTGGTGTGGTGGTACACACCTGTGCAATATTAACATTGGGAGGCAGAGGCTAGGGGAATCACAAGTTCAAGCTCAGTCTGGGCAATTTAGCCTCCATCTCAAAATAAAAATTAAGGGCTAAGGGTATAGTTTAGTGTAAAGGCCCTTGGTGCAGACCCTAGTACTGGGGGAAAAAAAAAGGAAGGAGAAACAACTTTTATGCTCAATCTGCCATGTATACAAGTATTTTTTCCTCCTTTTTTCTTGTAGTTGAGGATAAAACCCAGGGCCTCATATATGCTAGCCATTCCTTCTGCTTGTCTTTCATCTGAAAGACTCACAATAAATATTTCCAAAATTGTATTCATGAATAAAGTTTAGAAAGTAATGTTTCTCTCAGTGAAATAGTAAACAATACGTTTTCCCCTTTCTTTAAAATAGAATCTTGCTTTATCACGCAAACTGGCCTTGAACTCACTATATAGTTTAGGCTGGCCTTGAACTCACAGTAATCCTCGTGCCTCAACCTTCGAAGTACTGGGACTATAAGCATTTGGCCATATCATTATGGTCTAAAATTCTAGCAAAAAACAGATCCAAAATGAATTTTCTTGGGGTGAGTCATCTACAAATAAAAAAATAACCTTAGGGCTTTGTCTTTTAAGAAATGAAAATAAGCTGGATGTGTGAGCACATAGCTGTAATCGTGACACTCATGAAGGATCCAGTTTGAGGCCAGCCTGGGCTACACAGAAAGTTCAAAGAAGGCCTAAACTACATAGCATGAACCTGTCTGTCTCTAAGAAACAAAAGCAAAACAAAACAACAACAACAACAACAAAAGTTATTCTTGGTGTTTAGACGTATGTAGCTAATCACTAAAATAAAACAAATTCTAAAACTTGTTTTCCCAAGAGATTTGCTATAGATTCAGAACTGGACTAAAATGGGTTTTTTACAGTGTTAAAAGATTAGACTACCTAGGAAGAAATGGATTAGTCTTATATATTATACTTGGTGTTAGAAGATTTTGTTCTTTTACAGTAGCAGTTCTGCATTAGGTTGTTGACTTTGCTGTGACTCTGAAATACTTATTATAAATTTCTTTATTGATGTTTTTATATGTTCTTTACCACTGAGTCCATTAAGAATGTAGCCTTGCAAAGGGAAAAAAAATACCCTCCTCTAAAGAGCATGAAGGCTACTACAGAATCATTAAAAGAGGTTGAAATAGGCCAGCAGTTAGAACATTCCATGTATTCTATCTCAGGATAATATACTTTGGTGAGATATAGATTCCCCCTAACTCAGCACTGTGTATTTTGGAAGATAGCATTTAATTGTATGTGAACTATCACAGCCACAAAGAGCTGTGCATAGAGATGCATACACATTTTTTGGTGTTGCTTGAGTGAAAGTTGGGGTAATCAGTTTATGACAAGTTTCTTTAAAGTAAATCTAGTTGCTAACTCTAGTGAACATGGACACTTGTCATATTTTAAATTATCAAGAAATTTTGGCTCAAAAGATTACAATTGAGGCTAAATCAGTTGGCTGGTGTTACATCAGAAATAGAACTTTGATGTGAAATTTTTTTTATGGGAAATTCCATCCCCAAAGCCATGGGACAACAATAATAGATATCTGAGTTTTACCACAGAATTATATTATTGATTTCTTTCTCTTAGCTCATGTCTCTATGTTCTATAAGTAGGAGCCCAGTGTTTCATTACAAAAGGACAACTAAGGACAATGTTACATCCAAAGCAGGAGATAATCAACGTTAGGGTGTTTTTTTTTAATAGAAAGATTATAGTGTTGTTTTTTCTACTTAATCTTTGTAGATGGAAACTTTAGCAATATCTCCCAACCTCTGACAATGAAAAATAGTTATATAGGGAATTTCAATCCTTACATTTTGTTGGGTGTGGTGATGCCCACCTATAACCCCAGCATACAGGATATGGGGCAGAAGGATTGCTGTGAGTTGGAGGCCAGACTAAACTACACCATGAGTCCTTGTCTCAAAAAACAAACAACAACTACAGCAACAACAACAAACCCCAAAATAATCCTTACATCTTCAAGACCACAGTGTAATCACATCAAGCAATGAGTATTTTCATCTTCACTCATATTTGAGAGTATTTTATTTGCATGGAAGGTTTTTTGTTTTTTGTTTTTAATTTTGAGTGCTAGGATTACAAGTCTGCACCACCATGCCCAGCCTCCTTCTTAAAAATGGAGTTTTCTTCCCATAAATTTAGATTAGAGTTACCTTTTTTAGTTATGAATAAATTTTTTAGTTATGATAAATTTTTTAGTTATGATAAATTTTGGAATTTTAGTTATGATAAAAATTTTAAGATAAAGATCTCAGCTCTAGCTCCAAATTCACTAAACGTGTAATTTTGGACAATTTCATTGGACCAAGCCTCAGTGTCTCCTTCAGGGTTGTTGTAAAAATTACTAGCAATGATAGAAAAATGTCAAACAGGATGCTATGCCTCAGTTTTGTCCCCTCAAAATTTATATATTAAAGCCCTAACTTGCAACATAATTGTATTTGGAGATAGGTAATTAGGAGGTAATCAGGTTTTGGAGGTAATTAGGTTTAATCAGGTCATGAGGGTGGGGCCTGTTTGATAGGATAAGTGCACTTATCCAAAGAGGCAACAGAGGCTGGCAGTGTAGCTCACTCAATAAAGTGTTAGCATGTGTGAAGTGATGAGTTTGATCCCCAGCACTAAACAACTCTTCACTCAAAAAACAAACAAACAACTAAAAAAGGAAAGAAAAAGGAAGAGGTACTGGAGAGCATGTTCTTTCTCTCTTTCTTCATCTTGCAAGGATAAGATTTCCTCCCTGCAAGCCAGAGAAAGGACCCTTACTGGAATCTGACCATGTTGGCACTATGAATTTCCAGCTCCACAACTGTGAAAAAATAAATTTATGTTGATTCAACCAACTGGTCTCTGGTATTTAGTTATGGTAGTCCAAACCAACTAAGACAGGCCAGACAGATAGTCAGTGGGCAATACATTTTACACCATTTTTTTTTTTTTTGTCTTTTTGAGACAGGGTCTCGCTATGCAGTTCAGACTGGCCTTGAGCTCACTTTGTAGCCCAGGTTGCTCTCGAACTTGCAACAATCCTCCTGCTTCAGCCTCCCCAGTGCTGGGATTACAGGTGTGAGCCACCACGCCCGGCTACACCATTGTTCTTAAAAAAGGGCTCATTAAACTGACTTTATTATTATTATTTAAAAATTTAAAAATATTTTTGGAACCAGGAATCATACTCAAGACCTTGTGCTGGCCAGGCAGGGGCCATGCCACTGAGCTATATTCCTAGCCAGGCTAACTTTAGAAAGAAGTTTCCTCTGTTCTTGAAGTAGCAACTGTTCAAGTTTTACTGACCCCCATGCAAAACAAACTAACACTTAATCCTAGAGTTGGTTTGGCCTTTTCAATCTGGAGCACCTCTTTCCTCCCAGGATTTCTCATTGATTGATATTGACTTTGGTTGCAGCATCCCTGGTAGGATTGTCTGTAAAAGTATTAGTGATAAAGCTGCATCACTGATGCTCTCAGAAAGTAATCTCATTAATCTGTAGTTTTTTGGCAGCTACTCTACTGCCTAAAGAAAGAGAATGGAAAGGAGATAGGCTTCATTTTAGTTTTGTGATGAAAGAGATCCTAATTATGATAGGATTTGAGGTAAGAGTATAATGATTTATTTTATGGCCCCCTTTATCTTGTGGAGATTTTACAAATGGTTTAATAAGTATGAGCTAAGAAAATGAGATAAAGGGCACCATACAGTAATATTCTAGGGTATTATTATCCAGAAGTAGATATTTTTTCTTTTAAAAATAGTCTATGAAGCAAAATTCAGTACAAAAATGTTTCTATAAACAGAGGTGCTAGGCTCTGTAATGTTATCATTACAAGATGGCATTAATATATTTATTTACGGTAGTTTTGCTCCCACTGGGATGTAAGGTTTAAGGGTAAGGATCATTGTTGATTTATTTACTCTATATGCCAAGCACCAGGTACTGTTAAATTTGCAACAAATATTTGTGAATGAATAAAAACATATGCAGGGGCTTAAGAATTATTTTTCTACTAGTGATTCATTAAAAATTTTTACTAAGGTTAGAAAAGACAAGTGAAAACAATCTGAAAACCAAGTAGCCCAACTAACTAATCTGTTAATTCATATCCCAATGGAGTAAATGTGAATGTAATGTGAGAGAAAAACAAAGATTATTTAAAATCATCAGTATGTTTCCAGCTTAGAAGAATATTTCAAGCCAGGCATGGTGGTGCACACTTGGAATCATAAAACTTGGAAGGCTGAGGCAGGAGGATCACTGTGAGTTTGAGGCCAGCCTGGGGGTACATAATGAGACCCTATTTCTAATAAATAAATAAATAATAAAAGAAAAAGAAAAAAAGCATTTCAAGAGAAAGAAGAAATCTTAAGAAAGGATCAGAAAAACCAAGAAATTTTTGAAGAGCATAAAACTATTTAATGAACTAGTGGGGAAATAGTAGGTATTTTGGAGAGCAGGAAGCCATCCAAATGGTTGTAACATCAGTAATAGACACATAAATCTGGAAGTGTTGTATCTCACATCACAACATGATTGTGATCAAAATGCCATATTCCTGGAAATATTCTTTTTCTGGGTGCCCTTGTGGTTTAAGGGTTTTCTGTGAGCACATTTTTTTAGTGTGCTCAAAAGGATTTTGCTTCTATAGATTATCAAGGTGCTCCCCATGCCCTTCTCTCTGGGGAAAGAGGAGAAAAAGATAGTTCCATCTCAGAGATGGAAAGCCTCCCAGAGAGAACCCTTGGAAGCTGGAATCCAATTTCTTGATATTTCTGAAACTAGGATCTGTTTCAACCATATCATGCTAAAAGAGAGTGGGCTCCTGCTGCTAAGCAGACACAGACACAAAGCACAGAGGTGTCTCACACAGCAGAAACCAACCTTTTCATAAAGCACGGGGTTTCAGACTGCCTAGTGTAATAATTCTGTGACTAGCAGCTCATGGCCATGGGCTGTATTTTTTCTCCCTCTAAAGGTCTCTTAGGTCACTTCCTTTCTTTATTGTATTCAAGATGTGCTTTATTGTATTTGAGATTGTATTCATGTTGCTTCAAAGTAGAGCTTGGGTTTCTACTACCTTTTTGGTATTTTTGGTCAGGGTGTCTCTCTCTTTTGGTTCCAAACAGTGAATAGTCAAAGTTGGCTCATGATTGGAAGCACCCAGGACATCAAGTTCAAGAACACAATCGTGACCTAATTCTCTTGTTTTAGTAATCTATGCTTAGCTGTTTCAAACCTCCTGTGTCTCTATTGCTTGTGGCTGATTAGATATCACTGAATTTTCCCTTGGAGTGGTCAGAGGTGGCCAATTTACAATAATGTGGGTGAAAGTGCCTGCTGGAAAGGTGTGTTGTTCAGGCCACTTTTGCTAAAAGTGGCAGAAATCTAATGCAGCCTAGCCCAACAATAAAAACTCAATAATTCCTGTATCCAAAATGTCAGACAAAACTGAATGTCAAATGATGTCCAGAATCTGTCAGACCTCCCTTCTGTGTTAGGTTCAATCTTCTACAACTTGGTGGCAACAATGCTCCAGGTTTACAAGGGCCAGACAGCCCATGTGAGGAAACACACACTTTTGTCCTAGCAGCACAGCAAAAGTGCCAGATGGACACTGATAGGCACAGCATCAGTCTTGTGCCTATCACTAAGGCAACAGTTGTACCTTGAGGTATGGAATCCTCTGGCCAAATGGGGGCAGGTGTCTAATTTTGGGGGTAAAGGGCAGTAAGGCCCCACCAAGTCCTAAGGACTGAGGCAAGCTTACTATAGATAAAAGGAGGGGAATTTTCTTGAAGGAATGAAAGTATGATGAAACACTATATGTCCCTAGAGATGAGGTTTTCCATGGAGAATTGGGGCAGAGTTTCTAAAAGGTGACCATATTTTGAGAGCACATCAGTGCCTCTGCTGCTTCCAGAGGCCACAGTCAGTTACATATTCCTGGGTCTGGCCTATGACTCCAGCCTCCATGGTTATCTCAGAGCCCAAGTAGCAGCAACAGAAGAGTGGAAAGTGGGAGAGTAATGAGCTCTTGAACCACATAGGACTCCAGGTGAAGGCCAAGCTTGCTGAGTGGCAGTTGGGCGAGATGGTTATGCCTAACAAATGCCGTCTAGTCCTGAGTACCAGGGACATTTGTAATGATGGTTTTAAGAGGCAGAGGTAATGATGGTTGGAGTTTTTGCTCACAATTCTAGGCAGAAGCCTTCTAGTCAACACCTCTTACTCTTTGGAACTCAGCTCAAATGCCATTTCCTTTGGCAGGTCTTTTCTGGATTCTACTCGCCAAGAGTAGGTCTCACTCTCAGATAATGAGTTCTTTTTCGTTATCTTGAGTACTTCCACTATAGCACGTTTTTTATAGTCATCTTATGTAATTGTATGCAAATCAAAATTATTTATAATTATTTACGATCTACCTTCTCTAGGTAAGATCTATTGCCTATATGAAGGTAAGCTCCATGATGGTAGGGACTCTATAAGTTTTGCCTACTTTTGAATATCTATTCCTTAGCACATAGTATGTACATAATATACACAGTCTCTATGTTTTAGATAAATGAAGGATATACAGGTTCTGGTAATAGCAACTGATTTTAATATGAAGTGGAAACTGCCTTTTCTCCTTGTATCATATAGTTTAAAGTTTTCTTTTCTTTCTTCAATTGGCTGAGGGGCTATTTTAGATACTACAGTTAGCCAAAAAGAAGCTTTGGACTTCATAACAAGCCATTGAACTGTGGAAGTTCTTAGCAGGAAGCCAGGACATGCTGCTTCTAAGTATTGTTGTTAATCCTGGATTCCTCTACTTGTGTTGAGTGGAAGTAAATTTAGAGCTAGAAATAAATATTCAGATCCTCCCATCTTATTTAAAACCTTCTGGAAGGTAATTTCAAGACTGAAGTAGTAAAAGGGTGGATGCGTACGAGCCTATGCTCTGTGCCCTCAGCTCTGTCTCTGTCCTCTACCCCATGTGTCATCCAGGGTAGCAGCCATGCTACTTGTCACCAGGCATTTTGGTCACAGGTTTACACAACAGAGTCCTCTTATATAAGTAACTAGAAGGAAGGAAATATTCAATTATTTGAGGGAGTTAAAATTAATTGATAAAATGTCTTTTATTTTTTATTTTGTTGAGCAAGGTCACCCTATGCAGTTCAGGCTGACCTTGAAATCTCCATGTAGTGCAAGCTGGTCTTAAACTCATGGCAATCCTCCTGCCTCAGCTTCCTGAGTGCCAGAATTATAGGGGTACACCACCATGCCCAGAGTCTTTATAAATGGGTTCATAGATAGCAAAATTTTGCTGAAGTCATTTATTAAATAGCTTTGAATTAATAAGAAGCCATGGGGGGAAAAAACCTAACCATGTTCTATATATTTTTTCTCCCTAGTGTACTGTTAGAGCTTCAAGATTTTACGTTTTGTTTGATTTGCCTGGTTCCGCTGGGCATTGCAATAATTCAGATTCTGGTTTGGAATGAATTCTCAGTCAGAAACAAGAAAGACCAGATGCAAAGTCTTTAAAGGAAGGACCAAGTACTATGGGATTCAAACACAACTGCAGGTGTTTGTCAGTTCTTACACAGTTTACATTGTATCCAAATGCAAAACTGATCTTTGTAACTTCTAATTTATTTAGAAAGCAAAGCAAATAAAACAAAAAGTTCAACAAGTTTTAGGGCTTAAAAGTTTTTATTAAAAAATTCTCTATAAGTCAAGGCTTCTTTGTTGGCTGTTTCTAAGGGGTTGTGTAGCTTGGACATACCAGTAATTCCTCACTAGGAATTGCTGTCAGTTGCCTCATGTTTCCTGCGGCTTGCCTACCCGTGCGTGCCACTTTGTTTTTTAGCACTGCATATTGGATGTTTGACCATTTTATGAATAAGACAGCCATCCTTTTCTTGTTTTGCTATTAATGCTGCACCGCTATCATCTGTAGATTCCCCCATAAAGAGTGGAGAAGTCACCACACTCCTGTCTCCTTCAGTTGGCCGGGCACTGGCTCCCTTCATTCAGATGCCTGCCTTTGTCTAACTAACTCAGACTGTGTGCCTGTTCATTTGGTCTGCACATTTCATCAGAATAATAGTCAACTCAGCCTGAGATGTGTATACACCTGTATGCTGGAGATACTTGATAACTGACTTTCAGAAAAAAGTTTGTATATTTATATGCATTATAAATTTTACTAATACTGTACAAAAGATGTATGAAGCATATTTACAAATGATAATAAAATCTATTGGGGTGGCATAACTCAATGGTAAAATATAGGCTTAGCATGCATGAAGACCTAGGTTCAATTCCCAGGACCAAAATAAAATAATTCATATTTTTTGGGGAGGTCAGTACTGAGGATTGAACCCAGGACCTCATATTTGCAAGTACTCTGTATATTTTTGTCTTATCTTGCTAAGTTGACCAGAATGGCCTTGAATTTTAGATTTTCTTACCTCAGACTCCTAGGTGTTGGGATTCCAGGTTTATGCAACTGTGCCCGGTAATACATCACGTTGCACTCTATTATAAATTCTGTATACCTATAATTTTACCATGACTTTCTCTTTACAAATTCTACTGTTTTCATAATTCAGAAGGCAGTCATGAAATCAAGACTATGAAAGCCAGATGTGGTGGTTCGTGCCTGTAATCCTAGCACTCAGAAGGCTGTAGCAGGAAGATTGTTGTGAGTTTGGGGCCAGCCTGTACTACATAGCTAGCCCCTGTCTCAAAACAAACAAATAAACAAACAAACAAACAAACAAACACTATAGTCTTTTAAAAAAGACTATGAATAAACATGTGGCTACTATTTACTTCAGCAAAAATGTCATTTTTTTTTTTTTGAGACAGAGTTTCATTATGTAATTCAGGTTGGCCTTGAATTCACTTTGGCCTTGAACTCATGGTGCTCTTCCTGCCTCAGCCTTCTAAATGCTGGGGTAACAGGGATGTACCATCATGTTTTTGATTGTGTCACTGACCAAAGCGTATAGTTCCAACCTGAATGTTGTTTTTATATTTTTGTTTGTGTTAATGAATGAGACAAAAGTGAGAGAGTAAAGACCCATTTCAGAACTTCACTTGATCACTAATGATGTGAACTATATTGCTGAAATGAATTATATGTTTTGAGTACTGTGAAGAATATTTCCTTAATTTTTTTTCACAAGGTAGTGGCTACAGACATGACAATTTAGCATTTTCTTTGTTACTACATTTTGTTTTGTTTTGGTTCTGGGATCAAATCCAGGGCCTTGCACGTGCTAGGCAAGTGGTCTACCACTGAACTATACTCCTAGCTCCTTCTTCACTATTTAAGTCTAGACTAAAGATTGGGAAATTGCAGCCCATGGGTCAAATCTAACTTGTGGCAGTTTTTGTACAGATTGAGAACCAGTAGCCAAAGATTATGTGAGAGACTACATGTGGCTCACAAAGCCTAAAATACTACCTGGCTTTTTACAAAAGTTTGCTAACTTTTAGTCTAGATAACCAACAAAACAACAATAATTTATACAGATTTCCATGGTATGAATACTTTTACTGTGGCCAATATCAAGCTTAACCAATGTGATACTACTAAACAGAGATTTGGAAAGAAATGAACAGCAGTGGACTATTACAGTTCAGATAAATCAAGCAGTAATTCCCATGAGCATAAATAATAGTAAAATAATTAAAAAATTGAGTTTTGATAATCACTTTTGTTTTTAATATAATTTACTTTTTAAAAGTATGTATTTATTTTTCATAATGGCTGATTAAAAACTAGCTTGAGAAGTTCTTGAAAAGTTAGTAGCTGATTCTTACTGGCTGGTATAAGCAGGCGCCAGAATACCACTGGGTATACAACACAAGTGTTCTCAC
Organism: Hydrochoerus hydrochaeris; assembly: GCA_004027455.1. NCBI lineage: Eukaryota > Metazoa > Chordata > Mammalia > Rodentia > Hydrochaeridae > Hydrochoerus > Hydrochoerus hydrochaeris. Next base: position 190,238 of record PVLA01000066.1, read on the forward strand.
TGGGTTGCTCTTCGCTAATCTCTGGGTGAGTATATTCAATAAGAAGGGAGTATAGAGGTGGAGTAGACTTGATTTATATTCTGATTTCTCTGATTCATGCCAGGTATTATAGTATGAGATTTTAAAGAAATTTTATTTTAAATATAGTAAAATCCAACAAAACAAAACAAAACAAAGCCAATCAAAGCAAATCAGCACAATTGGTACAGAACTTCAAATCAGGATACTAGGAAAACAACAGTAGCTACCATAGTATATCTTATCTTCACAATAGTTGTCTATTCCATCAGGTATAGCAAAATCAAACTAAAAACAAAGCAGAATAAAACCGATCAAAATAGAATATTGAATAAAACAAAACAATCAGAACAAAACAAAACAGTGAGAACAATACTGGATTTTAAAGACAAGCTAGGAAGAAGGAAATCCCTTATATTTGCTATATTGCATACCATCATCCTCTCAAGAGATGCTTAGACTGCTGGCCCCAAAATCAACCAAACTCAGCCTGTCCCCTGAACCAGTGGGCTGCTTATGGCGTGGGGTTTGATTCTTAGCCCACTAGCTGGTAGGCTCACAGGAGGCGCTGACTTTTCTCTTTCTGGTAGCCTGCAAAGCTTGCACAGCTTACCAGAAAGGCTGGCTGGTTGGCTTCTTGCTGGATCCTCCTAGTCCCAGCATCAGTACAAGATTTTTTATAAAAAGATATATTTCCAAAATTTATTTTCATTTTGCTTTCCTTGAAATTGTAAAGTTCTCCTCTTAGGACCTGGAGTTGGGGAAAGCTAAGGATATAGTGATAGTGATTGTCTTATCTTCCGGAGTGGTCTACTAAACTCACTTAACCCTACAGGGAAAACTAAAGACTGAAGTCTACATTTGGGTGAGACAGATGGCAGAGAGACCCAAGCCTCTCTCCCGAGTCAGCACCATTTGTGGACTACGGTGGGAGAGAACTGGGCCTCACCAGGAGGTGATATCCGCCTGGAAACCAGCTCCATGCACAAGCTGCTGCTGAAGTAGGGACAGCCACACCCAAGTCTCTCTCTGTAAGTCAGTGCTATTCACGGACTGTGGAGGGAGAGAACAAGGCCACACAAGGAGGCGATCTCCTCCTGGAAACCATATCATTTTCATCGTTTTGTTGGGTTGGGTTTTATTCTTTTTTGTTTTATTTGATTATGTTAAATCTGATGGCATGAGCAGCTATTTAAAAGATAACAAGACATTATGGTAGCCATTTTGGATTTCCTATTGGCTTATTTTGAATCCTTTATTGCATTCATTGCTTTATTTTTATAGTTTGTAGTCTATTCTTTTCAATTTTTACTATGTCTGAAGGCATCTGCAGCTATTTTGAAGACAACAAAAGGCATTATGGTAACTGTTGCTGATTTTGTAAGGTTTTGAAGTCTTGTATCACTTATACTGGTTTATTTTTATTAGTTTCATTCTGTTTTTCTTGGTTTTATCTTCTTTAAAATAATAAAAAATAAAAAAGAGATGATAAATTTACCCCATCATATCAGTATGATACTAAATACATATGGTATAAAAACTAAGTAAAAGACAAAAATTATATACTGGGTAAAAATGTGATCAATTACATGCTACATACAGAAATGCACTTTATTTTTGAGACAGAGTCTCACTATGCAGTTCAGGCTGGCCTTGAGCTCACTTTGTAGTGCAAGCTTGTCTTGAACTTGCAATGATCCTCCTGTCTCAGTCTCCTGAGTGCTGGGATTATATGTGTGAGCTACCACACTCAGTTTAGAAATGCACTTTAAAGATGCAAACATGGTAAAAATAAAGGAATCAAAGCAATATAACACACAAACACTAATCAGAGGAAAGTTTGGAGTGACTGTATTAATATCAAACAAAGCAGACTCAGAAGAAATACTGCCAGGGATAGTGAAGGAAACTGCATAATAATATATGAGTCTATTAATCAAGAAGATAATATCCCAAATATGTATGCGCATCATGACAAAGCTCCAAAATGCATGAAACAAACACTGACAGAAGAAAATGGAAAAAAAAGGGGGGGGGGGAGAAAATGGAAAAGCAGATCAATTCACAATTATAGGTGGAGACTTCAAAATTTTTCTCTTAGTAGTGTATAGTAGTCAGAAAACTAGTAAAGTAGATGATGTAACAATACTGTCGAGGGCTGGGGATTTAGCTCAGTGGCATAAGCACCTACCTGGCAAGTGTGAGATTGTGAGTTCAATCCCTGGTACCAAAAACAAACAAACAAACAAAAACAAAACAAAACAATACTGTAAAGAAAGTTGGAGCTGGAGATTTAGCTCAGCGGCATAAGTGCTTGCCTGGCAAACATGAGGTCATGAGTTAGATCACTGGTACAAAAAATAAAAAATAAAAAGGCTGAGGAACTGTCAAGAAAGTTGAACCCACTGTTATATATTCAACACTAACCATAGTAGAATATACAATCTTCTTATGTACACAAGAAACATTAACCAAAATAAATGAGTGGGCACTAAAACAATGGTAACAAATGTAAAAAGATCAGAAACCACAAAGTATGGCCCATAATGAAAATGGAATAAAGTTAGAAACCAATAACATATCATACATATTTAGAAAATCTTCAAATATTTAGAAGCTAAAAGCCACACTTGTAAATAACTTATAAGCTAAAGAAGTAAATTAGAAAATATTTTGAACAAAAATGAAATATACAAATTTATAGGACTTAGCAAAAATAAGGCCTAGAGGCAACTGTATAACATTAAAAGTTTGTATCAGAAAAGAAGGATCTCAAACCAATGATCTATGATTCTATTAAGAAACAAAGCTGAGCAGAGCGGTGCATGACTATAATCCAGCACTCAGGAGGCTGAGGCAGAGGGACTGCCGTGAGTTTGAGACCAGCCTGAGCTACATAATGAGTTTAAAGCTAGCCTGAATTATAGAGCAAGACCCTGTCTTAAACCAATAAGCTGGGGAAAAGAGAAATTCAACCCAAATTAAGCAGTAGGAGAAAATAATAAAGATGAGAAACCAATAAAACTGACAAAGAAAGTCAATTACACTAAAAGCCAGTTCCTTGAAAATACCATTAAAACTTCTTGCCAAACAATAGTCTCTTTAGAAAAAGAAAAGGAACAAATTTCCACTACTGGGAATGAAGAAGGGGCATCTATCCAGGGTACCAGACATACAAAGGATGAAAAGGAAATATTATTAACTTTTATATCAATAAATCTGACAACTTGGATGATTTCCAACAAAATAAACTCCAGATCCAAATGGTTTCCATGATAAAATTTTTTTTTGGTACCAGGAATTGAACTCATGACCGCACACTTGCCAAGCAGGTGCCATGCCATTGAGCTATATCTCCAGCCCACCACTGACAAATTTTACCAAAAATTTAAGAAAGAAGCAATTTTACACAAACTCAGGAATTAAAGGAAAGACTTTCCAATTCATCTTAAGAGACCAGTATCACTCTAACACTGTAGCCAAAAATATTATTAAAAAAGAAACCTATAGACCTGTATTCATGAACACAGATGGAAAAGTCTTCAACAAAGTATCAGCAATTCTAATATAGCTAATATGAAAAGGATAAAGAATGAGACCAAGTGGAACTAACTTTTGGAGTTTAGTGTTGAACATTCATAATTCAATCAGTGAAATCCATCCTCAACAGAAAAAAGAAAATGTTATATGCTCATCTTAATTGATGAATAGAAAGCATTTGATGAAATGTAATATCCACTTGTACTAAAAACACTCAGCAATCTAAGAGTAGAAGTGGAATTCCTCAACTTCACACAGGCCTTTACAAAAATTCTGCAGTTAATTTCATCCTTAGTTGTAAAAGACTAAATGCTTTTCTCCTAAGATTAAAGGCAAGGCAAAGATGTCTGCATCTCCCATTCCTATCTGAAATCATGTTGGAGATTCTTGCTAGTGCAGTAAGTCAAGCAAAATAGGCAAGAAAACACAAATTTGAAAGGAAGAGATGAAACTCTTTTAGCAGACAGCAGATTATTTAAGTAGCAAAATCCAAATAATCTAAAAGCTACTAGAGCTAATCAATGTATTTACCAAGTTTACAGGATATAAGGTCAATATATGAAATCAATTGTATTTTTACATACTGGGAATGAACAATTGGACATTGATGTTACTTTTAAAATTGCTACATACAGTATAGTAAAAAGAACAATGAAATATTTATGTAGATATCTCTTTAAAAATATGTGCAAGACATTTAAGATAAAAACTAGAAATCACTGATGAAAGAAATGAAGAAAACTTAGAGATCTATATTATGTCCTGGATTAGAGGACTAAATAAATATTAAGGTGTCAATTTTCCATAGACAATCCAATCAAAAGTCCACCAAAAATTGTTACAGGAATTGAAAAGTTGATTATAAATTGTGTCAGGAAAAGTAAAATCATTAGAATAATTAAAAACAATTTAAAAAGAAAAAATTTTGTATACTCAAGCCACCCGAATCCAATATTCGCTATAAAGCTATAGTAATTAAGAAATTATAATATTGACAGAACAAGTAGAGTTCAGACAAAACCATAAAACTTTGCAAGATGTGCAATAGAATTCAATAGAGGAAGTATTTTCAACCATTAGTTATTTTCAACCATTAGTTATCAAATACAAAAGAGTTCAACTCTTATGTTGCTCTAAGTATAAAGTTAAATAGATCATATACCTAAAACCATATATCTTTTAGCAAAACATAGGAAAAAAATCCTTGTAATTCTGAAGCAGGAAAGATTCATTAGATATGATATATATATATATATATATATATATATATATATATATATATATGCCACGCCAGGAAAAGTTGATATTTGACTTCACTGAAATTAAAAACTGATTATTAAGACATTAAGAAAATTAAAATGTAAGCTACAGATTAGAATGAAATATTGTAAAATGACTATTTGATAAAGTACTTTACATGTAGAATATAAAAAATGCTTTCAATTTAATTATAAGATGAAAACAATAAAAATGAACAAAAGTTTGAAGAGACATTTCATCAAGGACCATATGAAAAGGTGATTAACATTACTAGGAAATGCAATTTGAAATTGTAATGAGATATCACTACCTTACAGAATACCTAAAATAAAAACTGACAATACCAAATGCTGATATGACTATGGAGTACCAGAACTCTCATACATTGTTCTTAGGAATTAAAGTGGTTGAAGCCAGGTATAGTGGTGCACATTTGTAATGCTAGCACTCAGGAGGCTGAGACAGGAACATATATTTGATGTATAATCTATAAATCCCACTGTTACATTTTTTTGCCCAAGAGAAAAATTTACATTCACATAAACATTGTACATAAACATTTATGGCAGCTTTATTCATAATCACCAAAATGAAATGAAACCATCCAAATACCTTTTAGTTGGTTAATGGGTAAATAAAGTGCAATACATTTACAAAACACTATTTACTGACATGTACAACACCACGGATAAATGTTAAATGCATTAGGTCAAATGCAAGAAGTCAGGCTTGAAAGACTTCTATTTAGGTGATATGCTGGAAAAGACATGACTATCAGTTCAGACTACCAGAGCCTGGGAGTTAGAAGGGTTGATTATACGGGGCATGGGGAATTTTTAAGGTTATGGGGACAGTTTGTTTCTTAATTTTTTGGGGGACTTCACAGCCATATGCATTTCTAGAACCTCATAAATTACACACTAAAAAGGATGAGTCACCTGATTTTCAATACTTATAGATGATAAAAGTTGTATTCATTTGAAGTTTGAAAGATTGTCTTGAAGTAATACCACAAATGGCATTTGATTCACTGTTTGGAAACGTCATTTTCTTCTTTTACAGGATCTCAACAGACTGCTTAAACACAATTCCATAACTTTTAAATATTTTTGTTAAGGTGCATGTTACTTCTGTTAAAGACCTTGTCTCTGTCTTCTTTGTGATCCATGTTGAAAACTTCCTATTTACTGATCCTGCATCAATATTGCTGGTGTAGTTGGGGAAACTGCATTTTAACCAGCAGCACAGCGAAGCGGAATCCAGAGCCCCGAGGGGCTGGTAATGAACACGAGGAGGCAACACAGCATTGCAGTGAAGAACGTGAGCTCTGCTCTCAGACTGCCCACTTGAGAATTCTGTTTCTACCACTCACCAGCTGTGCTTAGAAATTTTCTGTTCCTTGGATGATTCTGGTGTAAAAATGTGATATCAGCCACATCACCATGAGTATCAAAAGAGGTGACGTGTAGGAGGGTACTTAGCACACAATGCGTGGCATTAGTGTGTACATCACTGTTCCAAGTGACAAGTGGTACTTGTGTGGTGATGCTGGAAGGGGCTCTCTTTCATGACCAGTAGGCTGTGATCCAGATCTAAGACACCATGAGGTAGAAAAATTCCTGTTTCTATGCTCATTTTTAGCTTTTTCCCTTCCCAATAGACTGGGCAAGCTCTACACTGTGAAACAGCAGGGTGTGTGTGTGTGTGTGTGTGTGTGTGTGTGTGTGTGTGTTGTGTTGTGTGTGATGAACATGTATAAAAAAGCAAAAGTTTTTATTTTAGGTTATTCATGCTCACACTCCAATTATCAAAAGATTGTCCTCTCCAAACTTTGTCACAGCTATGTGCTATTTATAGTAAATTATTTTCTTTTTTAATAGCATGTTTTGAGCTCTGAATCTGTAAAGTTTTGTGTCTGAAAACAAAGTTTGGCACTTGTCTTGTGGACTATGTAAGTACAGATAGATTTATATTAGAACCTGGGGAAAATCATGGAATTCATAATTCACTTAAGGAAATAAGCAGACAAATTCATGCCTTTATGTATGAGTGGTTTTTAATTAAACCAGTGGTTTTGTCAGTTTTGCAGACAAGATAGGCTATGTGATTTTCCAAGGCCACATGGAAAGTGTAAGCCAAGTAACTAGAATTTGGACTTCCTGACTCCTGGAATACATGTTCACCTGGGTTTTATGTTATTAGCACACATTTGTAGTACATACTATTTATACTCCTTGTGTGGAGTTGGTACATATTTATAACACATCTTAATTCCCTTTTTATCCCCTTTGGCTCCCTCCATCTCTTGGTTCTCTTCCTATTTGAGAAAGATCTGTCTCCCTATTTCCTGTTATTCTTCTTTTTGGTACTGGGAACCAAACTCAGGACCTTGTGATTGCCAGGCAAGCACTGTGTGTAAGTACCTGGCCTTTCTATTATTCTTTATTGTATTCTTTATTTATAATTTGGTTTTCTCATATAAGAGGAACTATGTGTTATTTAAGTATGTGTTTGATTTATTTATTTTACTTAACATTATGGTCTCAAGGACATCCATGTTCCTAGAAATGATTCATTTGTCCTTCTTCATGGCTGAGTGATGCTCTACTGTATGTATTATATTATCTTTATATGTTCATCTGTTGATGGACATATAGGCTGCTTCCAAGAATTAGCTATTATTAATTGCTATAAATATAGTTATGCACATATTACTATATTATGTCTTTGTCAAAGCTGGAGGCCTCGAGTGGTACTTTTGCAGGCGAGATCTCTAGGGAAAAGAAGGCATGAGGTGGCAGATATCAGTTCAAAAGACAGGCAGCAGCAAAAAAGAGCAGCTGCATTTATATTTATTTATTTTTTAAATTTTTAAAAAATTTTATTTAAAGAGGGGAAAATAAAGCAAAATAGAAAAAAGGGGTAGAAACAATACAGAATTTCAAAAAAATGAACAGTAAGAAATCACTAGTTGGGGGCTGGGGATTTAACTCAGTGGCATAAGTGCCTGCCTTGCAACATGGGGTTGTGAGTTCAATCCCTGGTACAAAAAAAAAAGAAAAGAAAAGAAAAGAAAAAAGAATCACTAGTTGATACATTACATATTGTCTTCCTGGATGTAGTTGTTCAAGTTACAAAATCAAAGCATATAAAGTAGACATTCAAACAGTGAGGCTGCAAACAGCTCCATTCTCTGATCCAACAAAAACTTAGCAACATAATCATCAATCCTACACCCTTAAATATACATGCAGTTATATCCTTTAGAGCACTTGCTTTTTCTCCTTTTGCTTTTTAAGTCCATTATCTGTTTAGTTATATCATGTTTCAGGTTGCTCAGTACTTTGCTGATCTGTTTTGTTGTTGTTATTTACTTTTTAATTTTTTTTCTTATTTCTTATTATTTTTTATTTATTTTATTTTGAAGGTAGTAAAATACAGCAGAACAAGACAGGACATAGCCAACTGAGGCAGTGCAGTGAAATTGGCACAGAACCTCACAGCAGGCCACCGGGACAATAGCAATAGGCACAATAATACATCTGGTTTTCTTCACAATAGTTGTTCCTTCAATCAGGCAGAACAATATCGAAGGAAATACCGAAATTACAAGAACAGAATATTGAATAGAGCAATACTATTGATCAAAACAGAGCAAAACAGAGATTAAAATATTGCCCTCAAAGAGATGGCAGAAGAAAATCCCCTTTATTTGCTATATCGCATATAGTCAAACTCGCAAGACATGCTCAGATCTCTGGCTCTCACTTGCTGGGGGTGGGGGGATGGATGTTTGATTCTTAGCCTGTGCCCCGGTAGGCTCACAGCTGAACACCAGAGGGGTGAACTGGCTGCCCGTTTTCCCCGCGCCCCAAGGTCCATCATGGTGCATCGCAGGTCTCAGGAAACACTGATATGGTTCTCGCCCTAGGGCAGCTGTGGCTTGCCCGGCCACAGCCACTTACCAGAACGGCATGCTGGCAGCTGCTATATTTATTTTTTAAAATATGCTGTTATCACTTATTTACACTTTTCTATCTTGCCTAACCAGCTCATGCATGATCATCCAATGCTAAGTCATGGTTACATAAAGGTATCCCTCTCTGTGCCTGCACTAGACAGTGGGTTCATGTCCTTAACATGTCCTCAGGTGATCCAAGACCTGAGCTTTGAAGCCACAGTGTCCCACACATCCCATACCCTCAAAGGCTGGGAGAATGTCACTCTCTGAGTAGCTCAGAGAGCTAACCGCTGTGCACAAAGGCCATAACAACACTACAGGGAACAGCAGAATATTACAAATGCCATTGCCACCACAGCACAATTTATGGCTATCCAGTGCCAGGTAGACCCCAAAGATTCCCACCATTGAGTGAAGAAGTCTTGCTGCAAAGCATGGATGACAGACACCTCTGCATCCATTTCCTGTAAGACTTCTGCATCTGCATCTAGTAGTCAGGGATATAAATACAACATTCTACATGCAAGAGCACACAAGTGCCTCTTTGTGTTGCAGCCAGCAAATCAAAAGTCATACAGTTTTTCAAAACAACCTTTTTCATATGAGATGTCTTGTCTATGAGCAACATCATTGATAATGGCCTCTGGTCACATGGTTCCAATGTGACACGGGAGGACTAAGACCTCTCATGTTACCTTAAGGCCTTGCTCTGTGGGGCAGATGTGCAAATGAACCAGTTGTGCTTTCAGGAGGTGATCCAGTGGGCTGTCACTTAAATAGGTCAGGTTGGTCATTGAGCAATTGGACCACCAGAGGCAAGACCCACACTCACCCTACGAAGTTTGGTGCCAAGTATGGGCAGTTTGATTTTGAGGAAACTGTTGTATTTCTCAATCATACCAGCAGCCTGTGGCTGGTAGACATTGTTTCTGGTCCCTTTTGTACCTGAACTCCTGTGAAATGGGTTTCCTGGTCAGAGGTATTTCTACTGGCATCTCACATGCAGCTGTCAACCACTGCAAAGTCTTTATGGCATGGGCCTGGTCAGCAGAGGAAACAGGGTAGGTGAAACCTATACCTGTGGCTGTATCTACAGCAGTGAAAGTGTATCTATGTCCTTGCAAGAGAGGTAGGGGCCTGGTTTAATTGCTATTATGAGTGGGGTGTCAAGCAGTGTGGGCACTCTTCTTTTCAAAGGGAGATAAATTTACCACAGGCTTTCACTCAATAGTAGTCAAATTCAGGTGCCACCACTGTGCTATAGCTTGCATGGTACAGGGTCCTTCATATCCTAGTTTCCTGTGGAGCCAAGGTGCCCTTGTGAAGGCATTTGCTAAGTGATTCCCTGGTGAGAGGAGGGGCTTATATCCTGAAACATGATACACCACATGGCTACTTATCTGACCACACTCCCATAAGTCTTGCCATAAGGTGCCCTACCTACCAGTCCTGGGCCATCCAAGCTGATAACCAGAGTGTCAGCCCTCAAAATATGGCCTGACTGTTTATGTGGACATGTAAGGGACCATCTTCATGTATTATAAATAATCACACTGTCCACAACTCTGGCCATTGGCCTAACCTGCCTGTTCTGGTTTCAAACCAGAAGATTTCCATACTAAGATGGACAGTGACTGCTGTCCACTGTGGGGCTGTGCCTTGGCTCGACCCATTAGTATACCAGGTGTCAGCTGGAGGTTCCTTTTTTTCTTCTGTATAGGGGCTAGGGTCATGAACTGTAGGGTTAGGGTTTATATCTGTGCCTAACTCTTTGAGTCCTGAAAAGCAGCTTCCATTGTGTCTGTCCAGTCCTATGTCATGCCCTTTCTGGTCATCTGGTATAAGGGATGCAGCAGGGTAGCCAGGTGCAGCATAAATGTCAGTTGAAACCTGGCAAGGTCACATACACTTGTAATTGGCATACTATCATGGGCCTAGGGTATGCCTGGATCTTATCAATTACAGTATCAGGAGTTATTTTTGTCTTATTTGGCCAGTTAACACCCAAGAATTTGACAGACAAGTGAGGTCCCTGGTCCCTGGACTTTGTCTTTGTTCACAGCCCATCCCCCAGACAGCAAAGATTCCTTCAGATGGTATGCCAAAGCTTCCAAATCTGTAAGGCATTCAGGGGTTAACATGATGTCATCAATATGATGAAACAGTGATACAAAGTGTGGCTTGGTCCAGGTGACCAAGTCCTGGGACACAAGGCCATGACATAAAGTTGGGCTATGCAACCTTGTAGCAACACTTGGAAGATCCATTGCCTATCCTCCCAGGTGAAAGCAAATTGGTCCTGACTGGTGTGATAGCAATGGAGAAGGCACTGACCAAATTCAAAATATAATGGTACTGACCTACTGTCAGGATGAGATGATCCATCAAGTCAGCAGTATTAGGCACTATGCTATGGAGGAGTCACTTCCTTCAGTTCCCAGTAATCCACAGTCATTCACCATGTCCCGTCAGGCTTCCACACAGGCCATATTGAGGAATTGAAAGGGCTATGTACAGGATTGTGGTGAATAACTAACTGGAGGTCAACTTGTAATACCAGCTGAACTGAGTCAGTGTGGTGCTGAGTGTGGATGGCCCACCTGAGAACTGATACTAGAATAAAAAGGAGAACTGGAGAGGAAGAGGTACTGTTGTTCATTCTCTGTGTTGTTGTTGGTTCTCCTGGCTGTTGTTGGTTCTCCTGTTTCTGTTGGTTCTCTTGGAGGAGTTGTCAAGCTTCTTTCAGGATATGAACTTGACTGTTATCATCAGAGGAACTCCGGACCTTTTTGTCACTAAGAATGGCTGAGGTTCACTTTGGGGGAGCTCTGGTCTTTACTGCTTCCTGACTCCAGAGGGGAAGATGATGTACTGTTTATTCTCCAAGAGAAGCTTGTAATGCTGGCTTCCTCATATGAACTTGGTTGTTCTCATCATTGGAGGACCTCAGGACCATGTTGTCTCTGAGGATGACTGTTATATTTATCAGGGGAGCCCTGGTTCGTTCTTTGAGTGTTGCTTCTTGACTCCAGTGCAGAACACTCAGCCTACTGGCACAGATCCTTCACCTCATTGGTACTTTCTGGCTTCCACTGCTGAACTTTGGGCCTACCTAGTGTAAATCCATGAAATAGACTTGCATGAGACATTATCTAAGCCTCCAGTTGGACTCATGGTGAGGCATTGTCAGAGGCTCTAGGTCTTCAGCTGAACTCACGCAGAATGTTGCCATGGGATTCAGGCCCTCAGCTGGAGTCTTTGTGTCTCAGTGTGTGGACAGATTTCCTGCACTTCTCATGTTTGACTCTTTTGGTGACCATTATAAAATAATTCCATAAATTATGTGTCCTGTATTGTCTTGTTCTTGCAAACCTCTGACTACAACAAAGGTATATCATTCCTGCTCCTTCCAATTTCAAGGTAGTTTGTTCTATTTCCTCATGGCTGCCAGGCACTCAATAACGTTTCACACACACAACCTGAGTAGTCTGTGGAAGAGTCAGAGGTGTGTGGTGTGGATGTTCTTGGGTTACTGTTTTCACCATGTGGATTTGCAAGTGGAATTCACCCTGCATGGTATCATACTGAGCACTCATCAGTATGTCCACTTCGAGGATGTATTCAGCTACTAGAGAAACACAGACATCACATGGGCTTGGAGCCAAGTACCTGATACACAGTATTGCCTAGGTTTCCAGACTGTGATGTACTGACCCTCATACTCTTTTATATGTGCAGTAGGTCTGGTGAGATGGTTCAGGTTGTCATAAGTTACTATTGACTCAGCTTCAGTATCCACCAATGATAGTACACACTATATGTTTTTTGGGGACCTATATATAGTCATTTCCACATGCAGCCTCTGGTCTCCCAGGGCCCCCACTAATGGTGCCTCAGCCTGTGTCCTAACCTGGGAAAAGAAGGCCAGAGTCACTTCCTCATGTTTCTCTGCTTTTACCATTGGCTAATATTGTTGCTCAGGGTGCAGCTGCTGCCATAGAGTCAGCCACACATCCAAGGGTTGTTTGTCTGTCATTTCTGCAGCTAAGCTGGAAACCAGCAGGTCTGTCCAAATTTGGTGCCAACTGATCTTCAGAGGCCCCACTGCCTATCCATGGGGAGTTGGTCCTGCTTGCCTGGGGGCCACCCACTTTTTCTTATTTCCTAGTACAGTGTGTGCCAGTATAGTATGTACAGGTCTTGTCCTGCCTTGGTGCTTTACTTTCATGTTTCCTAGCCAGGTTAGGGTGTGCACAACATCATGAATCAGGCAAACTGTAAAGGGAGTCAGGATGACTGCTGCTGTTCTGAATGGGCCAGTGAGCCTACTTGTCAAGATCATGTCCTTCACGTGTGCGGTGAGCACTTCTTGTCAGGGCTATAGCACTACTTAGCAAACATCATTTGGCACATACCCATTTCCTTCAGTATAGAGACTTAGTCTAGGCAGGTTGTCCATTTCATGACTTGCTCCAACAACTCACCTGGATTCACTCAAACCAGATAAGCTGCTGCCATTAACCAGGTTACCTGTCTGTGGGGCTGTTTTTGTATGTCCTGCAGAACCCAGATCATGGAGGGGTTCCTGGCTATCCCAGCTATTAGGGACATCTCTTACCTCCATGTTATCAGTCCCGTTGTCCCATAGTCACAGCAATAGTGCAGGCACTGTCTCACCCATATATTTAACTTTTGACTTTTTAAAAAAAAATTTTAAAGAGTGGGGGACAAAACACAGACAAGAAAAACAAAAAGCAAAAGAGACAAACAAGGGGAGTTAGTGCCATGTGTGGACTGACTGGGGGAGAGCCAGATGCCAGCCCCTTCTGGTGCATGGGCAGGAAGACAAGAAGAGCCAATGTTCCTACCTCCCACTGTGTAAGCAACCAGCTGATCTGCAGAAACACAGGCTGTTGTGATAGCTAATGAGGTAAAATACAATTTAATGCTTATAGTGTTTAGTGTTTCATTGACTGTGCAGGCCTAAAGCTGGTAGTCTGATCATCTATTTAGAGGGTAACAATATGCAATGTGATTATCTATGGGGGATCTCTGATCCGGCCTGCGGACCAATGCGTGGGTTTTCCCCTAGAGGAAGGAAAACGGGGCGGGGGCAGGGTGAAGAGAGACAGACGGAGGCAAGTTGAAGTTTCCCAATCAAACCTCGTTTATTGAACAATGTTCCTGGCTTATAAAGAAGCGGGGGCAGGAAGTTACGGATGGGTCGCTGTCATTTCCTGGGTGGGGCAAGAGGATCCTGGGAAATGTAGGCCGACGCACTGGACGCCCACAGGAGGGAGAGATGGAGCGGCAGCCATGAAGCTATCATGCTGCTCCCTACAGATCTCCTTCTAAAGGTGGCCATTTTTAATTCCCTATTCCCTTGTTTTGAAATCCTGTATCATTCTCATTGTTTTGTTTGATTGGGTTTTATTCTATTTTATCTTATTTGATTCTGTTGTATCTGATGGCATGGGCAGCTATTTTGAAGACAACAAGATATATTATGGTAACCATTTTGGATTTACTATTATCTTGTCTTGAAGTCCTGTATTGCATTCATTGTTTTGTTTTTATTGGTTATATTCTGTTTTGTTTGACTTTGCTGTGTCTGAAAGTAGGGGCAGTTATTTTGAAGACAATAAGAGGCATTATGGTAACCACTGTTGATTTCCTATTACCTTGTTTTGAAATCTTGTGTCACACTGTCTTGTTTTGATTGGTTTTATTCTGTTTTATGTTACTTGGTTTTATTTGCTTTAAAATTTTAAAAAAAGAGAGGCAAACAAACAATAAAAAACCCAAAACAATAACAATATAGGCTTTCAAAACAAGATGATAGAATTTAACTATGGTTGTTATATTGTATATAGTTATCTTCAAAGGAGTTGCTTAGATTATCAGATATAGACATGCAAAATTGATCTAATCATGTATTAACTGTTCTTTTCCAAGAATTAATAGAATTAGTAGTATAATCATCTTAGCTATCTTATTATATATACAAATTTGTATCTTTTTTCTTTTCCCTTTTTTTTCATTTTCCCTATCCCAGTTATTTTTCCCCTTTGAGCAGTTCCTTTTCCTTTCATAATATTTCACAATAGATTTTGGATCTTATTTACTCTTTCATTTTCTTAATTAGAGAGAAAATATGGTATTTACACATGTGAGTCTGATATTTCATTTATGAATATGGTCACAAGTAGCACCCAGTTACCTATAAAAGCTTCAATGGGATCCTTCTTTACAGCTGAGTAGTACTGTATTTAATAAAAATATCACATCTTTTTTATCCATTCCTCAATTGATGGCCATTTGGGTTGTTTCCAAGATTTGGCTATTACAAATTGTGTTGTTATAAATATGGGTGCACATATATCACTGTGGTATGATATTTTCAGATTCTTCTGGGAAAATGCCCAGAAGCAGAATAGCTGGGTCAAATGGGACCTCTAATCTTAGTTTTCTGAGGAAACTACACTGATTTCCACAGTGGCTGCACAAGTCTACCAACACTGGAAAGAGTTCCTTTTCCCCCATAGCCCCTCCAGCATATGTCTTTGGTTGATTTGGTCATTGTTTCTGGAGTGAAATGGAATTTCAGCATTGTTTTAATTTGCATTTCTCTAATGAACAATGATGCTGAACATTTTTTCATATATTATTTATTTGCCATTTGTATTTCTTCATCTAAGAAGTGTGTATTCATCTTAGAGGCCCATTTTTGGATTGGGTCTTTGACTTTTGCGGGGGTCCAATCTTTAAAAATTCTTTATATATTCTAGATAGAAGTCCTTTGCTTGAGGAGAAAGTTGGCTAGGACTTTTTTTTTCCAGTTCACGAGTTTTCTTTTCATTCTCTTGGAGATATCTTTTGACATACTAAAACTTTTTTAATAGAATGAGATCCCAGTTGTTGATTCTGGGAAGTATTTCTTGTGCAGTTTGGTTTTTGTTCATGAACTGTTTGCCTACCTCTATGTCTTCAAGATTTTCACTTACTTTGTCTTCCAGCAGATTTAGTGTTTCTGATTTAATATTTAGATTTTGATCCATTTTGACTTTAGTGCATGGTCATATACATGGGTCTAATTTTCATCTTCAACATGTAGAGAGTAGTTTTTCCAGCACCATATATTAAAGAGGCTGTCTTTTTTTCCTTGTGAACATGTTTGGCTCCTTTGTCAAAGATAAGGGGGCTGAGTGTGTTTGTAGTGTGGCTGTATCTTCTAATCTATTCCATTGATCTTCAGGCCTATTTTTATGCCAGTACCGTGTTGATTTTATCACAGTAGTTTTATAGTATAGTTTCAAGTCAGGGATTGTGATGTCTCCTGCCTTGACTTTGTTACTTAGAATTGCCTTTGCTATTCTAGGTCTCTTCTGATTCCAGATGAATTTTAGGAACATTTTCTCTAGATCTGTGAAGTATGCTAATGGTATTTTGATTGGAATTGCATTAAATCTGTATGACACTTTTGGGAGAATGGCCATTTTCACAATATTTTTTCTTCCTATCCAAAAACAAGGAATGCCTTTCCATTTTCTTGTATTCATTCAAGGTTTCCATCATTTTCCAGTGCTCCTCTATTTTTTTAAACTATGTCTTCTTTAGATGTATTCAGCATTTCTTTCAGTATGTTTATCAATTCTTCTTTTACCTCTCCAGAGATTATTTCTGATCTGATTTCCTTCACAGCTTAATGGAGTTTTTTCTTTACTTCAGTTGCTACGATTTCAGAAATTTTAGGTGAGTAATTTACACTTTCTTCTATGCCCATGTCTCCTGGACTTGTTTGGGATGGGCTGGAGGTTTGAATTGCTTTTTGCTCTTTTGTTTTGTAATTTTCTGTATTCCCCTGGGGCAGCCAAATGCAAAGTCCCAGTTGCTTCCTGAGTTGGCAGTGTCTGTTCATTCTGGAGGGGGTCTCCCAAGCTGAGTGGGGGTTGTTAAGGCAGGCCTTACCAGGTCCCAAGAGGCACACCAAGGCTCCTTGGCTGGGTACAGTATGCTGCACAGACCTTCAGCAGGTCACATCAGGTGCATTGAGGCTCCCTGGCTGCTTGGAGTCACTGGGCAGGGTCTTACCAGGTCCTATGTGGTGTACCAATGCTCCCTGGCCAGGTGAAGTATACTCTTTTTAAAAAATTTTTTAAATTTTATTTTAAAGAGTATAAAACAGAATAAAACCAATCAAAACAAACCAGTATAAGAGATACAGGTGTAAAAACATTACAAAATCAACAATATTTACCATAATGCCTTTTGAGGTCTTCAAAATATCTGCAGATAACTTCAGATATAGTAAAAATAAAACAACAGAATACAATAGAAACAATAAAGGCAAGACAATGAATGAAATAAAGGACTTCAAAACAAACCAACAGTAAATCCAAAATTGCTACCATATTATATCTTGCTGTCTTTGAAACAGCTGCTCCTGCCACTGGGTTTGACATAATCAAATAAAAGAAAAGAGAATAAAACCCAATGCAACAAAACAATGGAAACAATATAGGACCTCCAAAACAAGACCATAGGGAATCAACAATGGCTGCAACCTTCAGATGCCTCCTAGATGCCACACTGCATACCACTATCCTCTGAACCCATGATCAGACCACTGGCCCTGTAATGTTAGTGAAACACCAAACACCACAGGCATCCAATTGCATTTCACCTCCATAGCTATCATCACAGCCTGTGTTTCTCCAGATAATCAGGTCACTAACAGCAGGGGTGGAGGTGGGGCTGTAGGATAGTATTTTTGTTGTTGTTGGTACCAGGGATCGAACTCATGACCTTACACTTGCAAGGCAGGTGCTTATGCCACTGAGCTAAATGCCCACCCCTGGGATGGTACTTTTGTTTGCCAGTCTGTGCTCTGGAAGGGGCTGGGGTCTGGCTGTCTCAGTCTGGGGGGGGGGTGGTCCGTGCATGGCACTGCTTCCTAGACTGGATTTGCTCACTAATGTGTTCTTTGTTCTCTCTATCCCTGGTCCACAAATGGCACTGACTCACGGGGGTGTGGCTGTGCCAGTCCAGTGGGGCTCTGCTCATGGTACTGCTTTCCAAACTCTGTGCCCTTTTCTTCTACACTTTCTTTGTTTTAAATTTTAAAGAAAAAACAATAAAAACAATGATACAAAATTTCAACACAAGGTAATAGGAGATTAACAATGGTTAATATATTGTGTATTGTTATCTTCAAAGTAGTTGCTCAGATTACAAGATATAGGCGTGAAAAATTGATCAAACACTATAAGTACAAACCTTTCTTTTCAATGAATAGAAATTAGTAGTATAATTATCTTCACTACCATAGAACTATATTTGGTTTTTTTTCTTTTCCCTTCATTTTAATTGTTTTTGCCTGCTCCTGCAACTCTATGGCTGTGTAGGTCAACAATGTTGTGTGCCAAGTAGAGTGGGTGATCCTTCTGGCCCTCCTTGGGCTATGAGGTTCTGGTGAATAGCAGGCCTTGCATGCAAAACCAGGGGACCCTCTCAGGAATCCTCCCAAAGGTGGGAACTTACTCTTTGGGAGATGGTTTGTGAGGAGGTTGTACTATTTGTGTCTCTTAACATGATGTGTATGGCAGCCAGCCATTGCTCTAGGTCCTCTTTGATTCATAGCTGCTGACCTACTTGCAGATGAGGCTTCTACTTCTTGGCCCACATGGTGAATAAGGGTAAAGAAAAACTCAGCTACCTGCCCCACTGACTCATGTTGGGAAGGAGAGATGTATGTGTCTACTACTTTTAAGGTTTTAAAATATCCATGGGTTCCAGATGGACCACTTCCTAGTCCTTTAGAGCCTTTCAAGCTGCCAAAAATGTGGCTATAGATAACCAAGGCAAGACTGGGGGACACGTGTTGGCTCTCCCTTTCCATCCAGCTCTGTTACCACAGCTCTCGGGGAGGGGACACTCATCTCATCTTGCCAGTTACATCCACTGTTGAGGTTGGGAGCCTGGAATGGTACTTTTGCAGGTGAGATCCCTATTTAAAAGAAGACACAATGGGCAGATATCAGTTCAAAAGGCAGGAAGCAGCAATAAAGAATACTTACATCTGTACTATTTCTTACATATGCTGGTATCACCTATTTACACATTCTTCTATGTTGGCCTAACTAGTGCCTTTATGGTTGTCCAATGCTAAGTCATGGTTACATAAACATATCCAGCTCTGTGCCTGAGCTAGTTAGTTGGTTCATGTCCTTAACATGCTAAGCTCAACATGTTGAAACCACAGCATCCCCCATAGTCTTTAACTCTTTTGAGAAGCTACCTAGAAGAAGAATAGCTGGGTCAAATGGAATTTCTAGTTTTAGTTTTTTGAAGAATCTCCATACTGATTTCCATAGTGGTTGTACTAGTTTACATTCCCACCAACAATGTAGAAAGGTTCCTCCCCCACCCCAACCTTGCTAGCATTTACTTGGTTTCTTTTTTCTTTTCTTATCTTCTTTTCATTTTGAGATAAGGCCTTCCTATGTAGTTCAGGCTGGCCTCAAACTCATGCCAGTCTTCCTGCCTCAGCCCCAGAATGCTGGGATTATAGGCATGTACCACTATGCCTGGCTTACTGATTTCTTAATGATGGTCATTCTTCCTGGGGAAAGAATGAATTTAAATGTTGTTTTAAATTGCATTTCTCTAATGGCCAGCAATGTTGGTCATTTCATCATGTATTTATTAGCCATTTTTACTTCTTCTATAGTGTTCATTAATTTCACTTGCTCATTTTTTGATTGAGTCTTTTATTTTGGGAAGTCTATTTTTTTCCCAGTTCTTTATATGGTATATTCTTGATATTGGTCTTCTGAGGAAGAGCTTACAAGTTTTTTCCAATTTTGTAGGCTGTCTTTTCACTATGTTGGCTGTTTCTTTTGCTGTACAGGAGTATTTATTTATTTATTTGTAAATTTAATATGATCTCATTGGTGGGAAGTGGCAGCCCAGGGGCTACAGTGCCTTCTTGTGGCCACAGCTGCAGCAGCTCCAGCCACAGCCACAGTCTGGCCACTGCCCCTGAAGAGAGGACAGTCAAGGAGCTGGACTGTGAGAAGTTTCACCCATCATGTTCTACAGCACCAGTGTGACAGCAAGTTTGGACAAAGGAGTCAAAGGCCACATTTCCATTTTGAGTGCTCTTTCAACTGTTAGCTAGAAGGAAGCTGCTGAACACAGTTCACCTACATATCTTGTTTTCCCTAATGTCAAGAATGCAAGAGATCTACCAACAATTTCCCTTGATGTTAGACAGAAACAGCGCATCTCTATAGATACATTATCATCTGAAATGAAGGCACCGGTCCTTCCAGAAACTTTCCTTCCTATTCAGTCCAAAACTATGACAGATTTTCAAAAGATGCCACTGTCTCATTTAATACCATTGAAAACTCTGGGATTAATGATAAATCTGTGAATGCTATATATGATGCCTCACTAAATACTCCTCAAGACATTAAAAAAACAGTATTAAAAGGAATCATTAACAGTCTGTAACGAGAATGGAAAGGCCCATGACCAAAAGATGACCTTAGAGTACATTTTATACTTTTACAGAATCCTCAATTTAATAACACATTAACATATGTCATATATGCTTACTTGCTATGACAGCTACCTTAGTGGAAGCTGACCATGATTTCCTAGTTCATTGGTTGAAAAATGATCCCAGAATAGGTTCAAGCAATTGGTAGACAGATTGCTGCAATTTATTTATTTATGTCTGTTTCCTAAAAAGCCTGAAGAATTTTCATCTATAACAAAATTTTCCTGGGGGATTCCATTAGCATGTAAAGAGTTGGCTTTATTCAATACTCCCACAGGGGCTGGGAATGTAGCTCAGCAGCACAGCACCTGCCTGGCAAGTGCAAGGCCCTGAGTTTGATTCCTGGTACAAAACAAAAACAAAAACAAAACCACCAAAAAACAACAAAATAAAACCAACCAACCAACCAAACAAACGAACAAAAAACCCCTGAAAAACTGCAAACAATTTGGTTCACCCTACCCTTATTCCTTACATTGATTTCTATTATTTTTCACTGGGTCACATCGACCTTGTCAAAGAATATCACACATGGCAGAGCTTTGGAAACTCTCACAGGTTTTCCTTCTGTCAGTATCCATTCATTATTCCTATAGCAGCAAAAAAGAAAAAAATATCATTATTCAGAGAAGCTCAGAACAAAACATCACAAGGCATGGTGGATGAAGTATCTTAAAGACAGACTTGATATGAATATTATTTTTAAATATAAAGTAAGGTGGATGTATCTGGTTAGTGATTCACTTGTTGAGAACCTGGAAAAGAACAGATTTGAAAAAGAAGTTGAAACTTATATTTGTTGAGAAAGATGGTTTGGATATGGGTGGCTTGACTAAAGAATGGTTTCTTCTAATTCGTCAAATTTTTCAGGGCATATTTACATGTCATAAGGATTCACACTGTCATTGGTTTAGCAGCTTTAAGTGTGATAATTATTCTGAATTTTTTTGTTTTTTTAAAATTAGTTATTCTAAATTTTGATTGGTTGGCATACTTACAGGACAAGTGGTTTAGAACAGCATTACCTTGGTTATTTGTTTTCCTCCCTGCTGTTACAAGAAATTGTTGAGCCCTCCCATTGTTCCCAGTGATGGATATACACCAGTAGGCATCTGCAGTGTTGCCATTGATGACTTACGTTAAATTATTCCTGAACTGGTCTGTGGGTTAAATGAATTCTTATCATATGAAAGCACTGTTGAAAATTTATTTTCAACTTTCCAGGTTTTTCAAGAAAAATTTGGAATAATTCAGTCTCATAATTTAAAACCAGAAAGTGATCAAATTTCAGTTACCAATCAAAATAAGGAAAGATACGTACAGCTTTATACTGACTTTCTTCTCAACAAATCTATCTATAAGAAGTTTGTTGTGTTTTATTACAGATTTCATAGTGTGTGTGCTTCAAATGCCTGAGTGCTGCTTCATAGAGAAGAGGTTGAAATTCTGGTCTGTGGAAGTCCTGAACTAGACATGCATGCTGTGCAAAGGGGTAAGTACTCAGTATGATGGTTATATGAAAACAGATAACTATAAGATATCTTTGGGATGTTGTGTTTGGATTTCCTCCTGATCGTCAAAAGAAGTTGCTACATTTTACTGCAGGAAGTGACAGAGTACTGTCAGGGATGGCTGATTTGAACTTTAAAATCTCAAAGAATTTTCACTAACTGATTACCTGTGGCCTATACCTGCTTCAATCAACTTTCCCTTCCCTCCTACAAGAGCAAAAAAGAGCTGAAACAGAAATGGACAATTGGAATTTCAAATTCAAAAAGTTTTGCACTCGAGTAATCTAGAAGACTTGAAATACAATATTTATATGTAGCATTCACTTCCCTCTTGTACCTTTAACCTTTTCATGTTTCGGTCTCTAAACACTTTGAAAAAGCTCACCAACTTTAAAAAACTGAGCTTTTTAAAAAAATAAAATATGCACTACATTTAGTGAAGGCATGATTTTCTAAAAACACATTTTTTGAGTGAAGAAAATACAACATAGTAGAGACTGGTGTGAGTTTTTTTTTTTTTTTTTTAGTATGGTCCCATTTGTTGATTCTCGGTACTATTTCTTGTGCAACCAGGATTCAGTTCAGGAAGTCCCAGCCTAAAACCTATGTAAGAGTTTCACCTATTTTACTTTCCAGCAGATTAAATGTTTCTGTTTTAACATTAGTTCTTGATCCATTTGATTTTAGTTTAGTACATGGTGAGAGATAATGGGTCTAGATTTAGTTGTTTGCATTTGGATAGCCAGTTTTCCCAACAGCATGTATTAAAGAGGCTACATTTTCTCCAGTGTGATTGGCCCATTTGTCAAAGATCAAATAGTTGAACATTCTTGGGGTTGTTCTGCATTCTCTATTTTTACCTCTTTGATCCATGTATTGCTTTTGTGCCAGTACCATGCTGGTGTTTGCTTTGTTTTTTTTAAACACAGAAGCTTTGTAATATAACTTCAAGTCCACGGTTGTGATGTGTCCCACTTTGCTATTGTTACCCAGGTATGTTTTTGTTATTCTGGGTCTTTCCTGGTTCCATAGGAATTTTAGCATTGTTTTCTCCAGTTCTATGAAGAATGCTATTAGTATTTTGATTGGGATTACATTAAATCTCTTTATTAATTTTGAAACTATGCCATTTTGATAATATAGGTTCTGAGTCTCCAGGAGTAGGGGGTGGCTTTCGGTTTTCTGATGCCTTCTTTCATTTTCTTTTCCTGAGTAATGCAATTGTTGAGGTAGAGGTCTTTTACTTCCTTAGGTTAATTCCTAAGTATTTATTTTTCTTGGTGTTGTAAATGGTATTTTTCCCCTAATTGCTTCCTTAGTGGATTCATAATTAGTGTACATGAACAGTATTAATTTTTTTGTGTCTTTTAGTAGATTCTTTTGGGGGTTTTATGTAGAAGATCATTTGCAAATAATGATTATTTGACATCTTTTCTTATATATCAGGAGCTGATCAGATTCTTGATTTTACAGATGAGCTTATGGAAGAGGTTCAAATAAAGACAAATGCAATCATAGTTTGTAGTTATAGGAAGGTCAGAACACTCTAGGGGCTAAGACAAAGATTTCTCTAGATTGCCCATATTTATTGGCTCCTTCACACTTCAAGGATGTGTAGGAAGTGGAGGGCATATCTGAAGCAAAAGCTCAAGAAAATGAGAAGGGCCTTGTGAAGTTAGAACAAAGGCAATAAATTGAATCTATCAACTATTTGATCTCTAAGGTTGGCAGTTTATTGCTCTGGAATAGGGAGAGCCTGTGTGTTCTCAGCTGCCTCAGCTGGGGTGTTATCTTGTCTTCAGAGCATTGTGGTAAGCAATTTAACCCTTACACAGCCTGGTCTCCAACACCTATACATATCCTTTTTATTTATTTTTCTTGTCTAATTGCTCTTGTTAATGTTTTGAGTATTATATTGAACAGCAGTGGTGATAATAGACATTCTTGTTTTGTTCCTGACTTTATAGGAAAAGCGTTTAGTTTTTCCTTATTAATATGATGTTGGCAGTATGTTTATCATAAATGACTTTTATCAGATTGAAGTAAGGTCTTTCTATAACTGTTTTCTTCAGGGTTTTTATCATGAAAGGATGTTGGATTTTGTCAAAGGCCTTTTCTGCATCACAAGATGATCAAGTGGTTTTTGTCCTTACTTCTGTTTCTGTGATGTATTACATCTACTGATTTGATGCTGAACCATTCTTGCATTTCTAGATGAAGCCTAGCTGAATATATATATATATATATATATATATATATATATATACACATACATATATATAATTGGGGGTCAGTCAGTTCCCTAGTGATCTGCCTAGTGAGTAGTAGAGGAAAGGGATGAAACAAACTGACACAAATTTAGTAGGGGCTAGGAAGTCAATGCCTTAGGATGGGCAAAGACCTGACACTCCAAGATAGCCACTATTTACTGGGTGTATACAATAATCGGAGAGATTATCTGATGACTCAGGGTGGCAGTGACCTTATGCTGAGAAGGTCTTATGCTGACATGGACCACTTTGGATGATTTAAGGGGTGGCATGCTGATGAGGATCTTTATGTTGATGCAAATGATGGGGAGAGAAGGAGTTTGACAAGTTTAGGAGTTTGTCCTTTCCCCAAGGTGAAATTTTATTATTATTTTTCTTTTTGAGACAGGGTATCTCTATGAAGTTCAGGTTGACCTGCAACTCACAGTGATCCTCCTGCCTAGGCAGCTCAAGTGCTCGGATTACAGGGGTGCACCACCACACCTGGCTGAAACTCTATTATTATTATTATTGGGTTCTCAAGGAACCAGGATGCCTTCATCTAATGCAATCTTGCTCTGAGGCATCACAGCCTCAGAGATCCATTGAGGCTTCGACTGTGGTGAGAGGCACACTGAGTTATGTTACTGTGTACCATAGCTGGCCTACCTGGCCAGGCACTAGGCCTCAGACAAGCCCTAACCATAATTTAATTATGCAGTGATTTCCTCCCCAAAATTATACAGACTGGCCCTTGACAATATATAGTCTTTTTGATGATTTGTTGTATTGTTTACCTATATCTTGTTGTGGTAATCTTCTTCTTAATGATAAAAATAAGACTGAACAAATTGGCATGGCATGGAGTATGTAACTGTCCATTAAAAGACGAATGGATAAACCAAATCTGGTATAAATGTACAATAGAATTTATTCAGCCTTTGAAAGGAAGAAAATTCTGACATATGCTACAACACAGATGAACTTTGAATACATTATACTGAGTGAAATAGCCCTGTCACAAAAGGACAGATACATGATTTCACTTATATGAGGCACCTAATTAAATTCAGACACAGAATATTTTCCCCTCTCCCTCCAGGGGCTGAGGGAGAGGGGAAAATATGTAGTATAAGGGTTTTTAGACTTTCAGTTTGGAAAGATCAGAAGTTGTAGAGATGAATAGTTGTGAAGGTTACACATGACAATGTTCTTAATGTAGCTCAACTATACATTTGAAAATGATTAAAACAGTAAATTTTGCTGGGTGTGGTGGCACATGCTTGTAATTGCAGCAATTGGAAGGCTGAGGCAGGAGTATTGCAAGTTTGAGGTCTGGGCTACATGGCGAGATCTTGTCTCAATAAAACAACAATAAAACAAATAAATGGTAAATTTTATGTTTTTAAAATTTTACTTCAATAAAAAATATTACAACCAAAGTTGAAGAATCTGGGAAGCTGTCATCATTATCTATTGTACTTTTCAGGGAAGTGAAGTTTGATACTTCTTGCATGGAGGAAAGGTGGGTTATCTTCAGTGTCTGTAAGGAATACGATGTGGTTAAACTCATCATTGAGGTTTTGCAGCTCTAGACACTTTACATGTTAGTACACAGAAAGTGGGTTCAACTTTCACTGATTACCATGGACCAAACTGATACACCAGTGCCAAAAAATTAAAATGAAAATCTATTTGTTGTAGTTTGAACATGGTTTGTCTCCTTTGAAACACTAGTTGGAGTTTAATTTTAATCCTCATTGTGAGGTATTTAGAGAGTAGAAATTTTAACTGTGGCATTTAGAGTTGGAGCCTTTGGAGTTAATAAGGATTAGAAAAGGCTACCAGGATGAGGCCTCCATGATTGAATCCTGGCGGCTTTGTAAGAAGAGAGACAGAGACCAGAGGACATACACATGGACTCCATCTATCTCCTGCCATGTGACATCTTGTACCTTGAGACTCTGCCAGCAAGAAGGCTACCACCAGGTGCACCCCACCAGGCCTTGAATCTCTAGGCCTCCAAGAACCAAAATAAACCTCTTTTCTTTAAAAGTCCGTGGTATTATGCAACTATCAACAGGAAACAGACTAACATACTATTTACTAGTTTATACCGAGGAACTTCCTCCATCAGCACATTCTTACCCTATATAAAGCATGTAGTGAGCAAGGAATGAGAAACAGTGAAGTGGGATTATGTCCACTGGTGATGTCAGGAAGTCTTGACCTAAGGGATGCACCCATCTAAACATGAAGAGGGACCTGCTGCACTAAGCCAGATAGGCTGGAGACTGGCTCTGGGGCTGACGATGAAGACTCACTGCCCACAGTAGCCTGCTCTTCTTATGTTTCTGTGGCTGACATAGCTCCTTTCCACACTTCACTCTCATTAAGCTGTTATTTCTAGAAATACATTATTACCTTCCCTTGGTCAATTTTTAGTCATGTCATGGCTCGAGGCCTTATTTTTTAAAAGGTCACTTTGTATCACTTTGCTCTAATCCATTTTATGTATGCTTTAAAGAGTCTGATGTGTGTGTATGTGTGAATTGAACCCAGGGCTTCATGTATTCTACCTTTTTTACTTTTGGTACCAGAGATCAAACTCAGGGCCTTGTGCTTGCCAGGCAGGTGCTGTGCAGCTGAGCTATAGCCTCAGCCCTCTTCATGCATTCTTGGCAAGCATTCTACCACTGAGATATATCTAGAAAGTGTAATTCACAGATAGCAATTTTATTTCTCTTTTTCCAGAGCAATATTATATTTGACTCCATGAACTATCACTATGTCAAAAAGGCCTATCTTAAAATATTTTTTCTTAAAACAGCACCAAATATGTACAATAGAAATATAATGTATTTCTGATACTTGTACCTGACAGAGACAGTGGTGCCTTGGTTAATAAACTTAAAAAATTCTTTCCATAATTCTGGCTGCAGAATTTGTTCCACAATTCTGTTTGTAACCAAATTGCAAGCATATATGTATCAGAACCATGGAACAAATTCTGCAACCAGAATTGTGGAAAGCATTAAATTTGTGAACACAGATAACACTGCATAAATTCTGAGTAGGGTGTCTTAGTTTTTTGTTGCTGGGACAAAATTCCAGATACAAGTTAAAGGAGAAAGGGTCCATTTTAGTTTCACAGTAAGTAGGTGTTTCAGCCCACAGTTGGCTAGCTCTAACACAGGGTTACATTACAGAGGAGAAACAGTCCATGTAAGTGTAGGCAGAAAGAAACTATTAGCTAGCCTTTCTTTCTTTTTTGTTCCATATAGGGTACAAGCCTATTGACTGATGTCACCTACACTCAGGGTTGGCTTTCCCATTATTCACACCCAGAACTATACCAAACCATCAGTGGACCAACTTAGTTATCACACACCCTTGGTCCTTATTCACACACCCTAGACCCAGCCATCTCTGAAAAGATCCACCTATGTATGTATGCAGCTTTGGAGGAACATTTAGATATAACCCATTACATCATAATTGTACATAAATGTACAATTTAACAAATATTGGATACCTTCAAATAGGATATAATTTACCATCTACAGAGATGAAAATTTACCCCTGCATATACTGCTGTTTAAAATAGAAAGACAGAGAAATTCCAATGCTGTTGCAGATTCCGGGCATATATATTATCAAACTATAAAAGGATAATTTATTTTTGTTTCTTGGAGACTTATTTCAGTGAATAATCAAAATAAGCATTATAGATGTTATGAAAATTATCTGTAAGTAGTCTTATAAAAGCAAAATATATAACATAAATTTATTCAAATAATAAGATATCCATTTGAAATACAGCAAATTTGGCTCCAGTGATATTTATAGTATGGATTATTAAAACAGATCTTTCCTGTGAAAAGAATAGTCTGTTCTATAGTCACATATAAACTATATTGAGATTCCTGAGCAAATCCAGCCTTTGCACGCCCCCAAAGAGGGGGAATCTAGAGTTGTTAGTGGGAGAAATTCTTCATGGTTGAGGAAAGGTATTAGACTCTAACATCTACATTTTATCACGTCTCAAACTTCTACAGAAGATTTGAACATTGGGCTGGGGGTCTATATCAGTGATAGAGAGAATTTACCTAGTATATGTAGGGCTCTGCTTTTGAGCCCTTGAACACAGCCAGTGAGCTGAAAAATAAATTCCAATTGTAGAATAATTCAACAGTTGCATTCAGTAGTATGTCAATTTTAGGAAACCACATGGATCAAAGAATATTGGTGAAGGGAAGCCATAACTGAAGATGAAGATGGTAGAAGGCTCACGGTGCTGAGCATTTTCTTAAACTCCTTTTTAATGAGTTGTGCATACTGTAAGTTTGAGGAAGATCCTGGGCTACATTGTAAAACAAGCTCACACTATCTGGGGCTATTAAAAAAAATCAGTTTTTACCAGAGAAGGGAGATAATTCTGTTTGATTTTCAGGTTGACTGATTGCTCTTCCTCTTCTTTTTTTGACCAGTTTGTGGTTGTACAAAAATAGTGGCCTTCCTTCATGCCAACAGAGATGTGGTTCTTCTGTGGTACATTATAAACTCTTTTTTCTTTATTTTTTATTAGTACGTGATTGCAGTACACAATGATTACACTCATTGTTAGGAGTTGGTACATGTAACTAATACATTTTAATTCTTTTTTTTTAAATCCCCATCTCCTCATAAGCTCTTTAACAAGTTTATGTACATGTATTTTTGTCTACTAGAAAATACTAAGATTTTAAGTTTAAAAAGCATTCTCACTGCAGTGAAAACACTTTTTTTCATTCATCTCATACAAAACATAACTTTGGATGCTTTATAGTCACAAAATTAAGTATTTCTAGTTTCAAAATTAGTATGTCAAAATACAGTACCATGAAGTTATATGGAGAGTTATGTGGAAGGAGGAGCCATTTGTAAGACCAAAACCACATGCATGTAAGAGACAGCCAACTAGAGGCCAAGGATAGGAACTATTTTGAAAGTGTATTTAGAACAAGATGAAAGGTCTTTGGAACTTTGAAAATGCCCCAGAAAGTGAATGAAAACTGCAGCTTCCTCTCTTATCAGAACTCTTTTAACTCACAGACCTGTTCTTGCCATGTCCTTACTTGGTTGAAATTATATTTTTTAAGAATGCACATATTCCTTTATGTAGCTTCAGCCATTTTATGTACAGATTTCTAAAAAGATCCCAGAATTAGTGCATATATGTATAATGTAAGTATAGAGGTTGCTCATTTTATAGGTAAAGAAACTGAGTCACAAGGGGTGTTACATTGAAATAACAAATTTCCTAAGTTATTAGACAGGATTCTTGTTTCACATCAGTTGTTACACATCATCAGCTATAATGATGGTTGTAATTTATGATACATCGAGTTGAAGCCCTTGATATAATGAATTGTTCTTCAAAAAGGGCAATTTATGTGGTTATACATACAGATAGATGACATATGTATCACATATGCCTTATTAATACAATTCTGAGAAATTGATTTGTTTGGTGGAGTCTGGGATTTAGTTAAGTATTAGGTTGAAGTACTCTCCTTAATGGAATTTGTCTTGTGTAAGTTTAAAGTAGATGGCTGCTCACCTCTGGGACAGCTTATGTTGCTTTTCCAAGGAGAACAAGGTTGACTTTGGTCTTGCAGTTCAGTAATAATCATCACTGCCATTTGAGAGCCGGCTGTGTGTAGGGCAATGTGCTGAAGACTCCATGAGTGTGTATGAAGGACTCAGTGACTCATTGCATCCTACAAGGCTCTGAGGGGAGCTCCAATTTTATTCTCACAACTAGTTGGTATGCTGCTAGTCCAGCAGGAACTTAGTCAATTTACTAGCACTCAAACTTAGTAAGAGGATGTGAAAATGAAGGTCACCAAGCCACATTCCCTCAGGACACCTTTACTTGAGTAGTCTCCTTACCCCCAATTAAGTCATGTTTCTCTGTTACAAGATTTCCTAATCATGTATAATTCATTTCTAGCACTCAGTGGTTTGTAATGATCTATTTACTGCATGATTACTCGTTGGATATGCCTCCCGACTACACTGTAAGCTCCATGAAACTGAGAAATTATGTTTATTTTGCTTTCTATTCTATTACTTGCCAGTCCACTGCCTGGTGTATTGGATATGTTCAGTAAATGTTGAGTCTGTGAAAATAATACTTATCTTTCTGCTAATATTCCTGACATAAAGTGAGGCAGGTATGAGACTCCCTTGGGAGAGAAACTGTTGATAGTTCAGAAGGTTCTGGAAGCAGCTGAAATGCATTTGTTAGAAGTAGATGAGCCAGCTAGGAAGAATTTTCTATGTATAGCAGAGAAGGAAAGAATTTCTTAGTAAAGAGACAGACATCTGACAAGTAGATTGAACTTGCTGCTTGACTTTGTGATTTTATATTTGAATTTTTATTAGTACATGTTTGTAGTACATGTTTATATTCCTTGTGGGGAATTGGTACTAGTACATAACACACTTTAATTCATTTTTCCCCTTTTCTCCCTCTCTGCTTCATCTCTTTTCCCTTTGAGAAAAGTCTCCCTACTTCCTATTACCTTATGTTTTGCTCTTTATTTATATTTTGGGTTTCTCATATAAGAGAAATCAAGTGGTACTTAAGATCATGTTACTTATTTCACTTAACATTATGGTCTCAAGGTATATTTATTTTCTTACAAGAGAGTCAAGTTTATCTTTCTTTATGGTAGAGTGTGTTCATTGGGTGTAAATACATCTTCTTTGCTTCTACCAGCATACATGTAAATACATCAGTTGATGAATGAACATATAGGCTGCTTCCAAGACTGAGCTTATTTGAATATTTTATATTTTCTGTGTTTTATATTCCTTTTCCCCATTCTCATTTAACATGAAGTCTCATAAAGGGAGTCTCAAGAGAAACACCTTATTTAAGACAAGCTAGCATCCTAGGTTCTAAGAAAATGACTTATGAAGAAACTTAAAGTTCTGTTGGGATAACCTTGGTCATTATGTTACAGTTGATGAAGGTTTCAGATCATCTGATTCTTGTGTATATATTGTGAAGTAGGCAGCTGAGATTCATGGCCCTCAGTATATAGAAGAAAGGGATGCTTATAAGAGACTAATTTATCCCACTTAATGTGAAAATAAGAGCAAATTAACATTTCTGAATGTTTACTATGTGTCGAGGCACTATACTAACCCCTTTATATTTGAAGTATATAGTATAATCCTCTACATATCTCCATGAGATAGGTACTGTTATCTCCACTTTACAGACAAGGAAACTAAGACTTGGAGAGGTCAAGTAATTTGGTCCGAATTACATAAACAAGATGATGGAGCCTGGTTCAGAATGTGGGTAGTAAACTGCCATACTAAGAAGCTGCACTGAGAGATCTCTAGGGAACTACACTGTTATGTGTATTTTCTTTTGGAGGCTTTCCAACTCCTGGTTCAGTTCTGTACATCAAGCCCCTATTTTCTTTAAAATCTATTTGCAGTTTCTCCTTAAGATTTTTTCAAATGGAGACATAGTGATGTTACTGTAAATCTAAGTACAGATAAAAAACCCCTACAGTTACTAATTTTGAAAAACTTGCACATCAATCCTAGCACTCAGAAGGCAGAGACAAGAGGATTGCCACAAATGTGAGGTCAGGCTGGGCAACCTAGTAGGTTTGAGATCTTGTCTCAAACAAAACAAAAGAAACAAACCCATAAAAATATACTTAACAGAAGAAAAGGAATGTTTGGGCTCACAATTTCAGTCCACAGTCACTTAGTCCTGTTGCTTCTGGGCCTGTGGCGAGGCAGGCACCATGGCAGAAGTACATAGCAGAGGAAACCTGTTCACTTCATGGCCACCTAGAACAAAGTGGGCAGGGGACCTAATATCCCTTCAAGGGCATATCCCCCAAGCAGCTAACTTTCTTCCAGGAGGCCCCAGATCCTAGAGGTTCCACCACCTCCCATTAGCGCCATAAGCTGATGACCAAGCCTTTAGCATATGAGCCATGGGGGAACACTTGAAATCCAAACTATAACAATATTTACTGTTTACTATTTTCTTTTCTAACAGGTGCTCATCCCTTAACTACTAGACACATTCTATTGAATATACTGTAGAAAAAACTTTATCTTTCTTTAAAGGCATACCAAATATTGTTAAGAATATAATATCTGTCCATTGAAATGTGATTTTTTAAAATTTTCATCATTAGCTCTTCTTCAAGGATATAACAATGACTAATGGTGACATGCTTCATGCCTTTCCAAGGAACTTTCCCTACCAGTTCTCTTCATGTTATACTTTGTAACTGAAAAAAGAACATGAAAATGCCATATTTTTAATAGATAAGGGCCAAATGCTCTTACTTAAGAGATCTAGACAGGAATAATGCAGCCAGGATTGTCAGAGACACAGGAGTGTCATTTACAGGTCTTTTGACCATTACTGACTGCATTTCAAAAAAAATATTAGGATAACTATTGGCTCATATCTGGCTTTATGTGTTATCTGTGCCTCTATCCTTTCCCATTATGGACCATTGAGATTTTAGTATACTGTAGTGACATTTGCATGAAGCAGTCCCAAAGAGCAAAGTGGGCTTCTGCTTAATATATTTACTCTTGCCAGTTTCCTTCCTCTTCATTTGTGTAATTCAGGAGGCTTTCTGAGAAGAGAAAGTCAGGCTTCTTAGATGGATCAAAGGACCATGAGCTGGGACACCAAGTTCTATGAAAATGTCTGCTATTCAATTTGCTCTGCTACCTTTAGGCAAATCATTTAGGCAAATTGCTGTTCTTTGGTTTCATCCTGTGCTTGCTAAATGTAAATAGGATGTATGTATTTCATGATTATTATGTGGGGGTGATTTATTTTTCTAGGTTTGGGACTCAGGTATAAAGTAAAATCTGCTCCCTTGGGATGGTAGGTTTCATAGTAGCCAACTGACCTTAAATCATTCACACCACAGCAGTCATCTACTTGCTTCTTCATCTAACATATTTTGAAGTCTTGGAGCTGCAGTTAGGCACCTTACTCCACAGTTGGTACACACCTGTTTGTCTCCTTTGTCTTCAGCAGTGAAATATGCCATTTTATGTACTCTTGTTGCTTGTACCCCTCCTCCCCTGCTTTCTTTTAGGACAGAGCGCTTTATCTGAGCCATTGTTCTAAAGAGACAGGAGGGAGAGTTAATGAAGCAGATAAACTAAGTTTCTTGGAGATGCTACTATAGTTCCTTTTAAATGTTTTGGGTTAGGAATACCAGAGTTTTAAACCAATTAGTAAGGCACAAGCTCTTAGGGATTTTGATGGTGACACAGGGGAATGAAACTCCCAACCTACTATGTCCATGAGTTCGTGTTCTCTAAAATCAAAGAATTAATTTTAGGAACAACGGATGTGAAGAGTAGAATATATTTATTGAGAGAAAGAAAGCTTCTGTCCGCAGAGGGGCAGAAAGGGGTCCCGAGCGGGTTGCCCAGGACTCTGCCTTTTCCAGGGACTTTTATAGAGTAAAACAATGGGTTCAAGGTGGGGGAAGACTGGGAACTCACAAGGCAGATGGGCACAAGGTGGGACATAACTATAGTTAGCCAATAAGATCAATAGTTCAGGTAAAATTGATATTAGGGACAAATGGGAAAGCAAGTCATGTAGTAAGTGGGCATTCTTGGAGCTGTGACCTTTACCCTAGAGGATAGTGGCTCCTGGGTGATAGGGAACTAATTAGAGTATCAGTTCCCAGGATGTAGTTGCATTTGTTTGATCCTTTGTCTTGAGGCCTGGTCCACAGCAGGAAGTGTCTGTCTCCCCCACAGTTGCCAGGTGTCTGCACTGGCTCCATTGAGGACCTAGCCCTATCTCACTGCCTATAATATTTTTGACTAACTCAGCTGCCTGCAACAATAGGAAGCAATGAGAGATACTCTTCTTTTTTTTCTTTACAGTGTATATCATATTAGGTAACAAAATATCCCTGGTTAGCAGAAAAGTGCCAGGCAGAGATTCTTAGCAGTTAATAAAGTGTTTGTGGGTGAGGCATGATTTTGTTTCTCCTCTGTGGGTCATCTCATAAATGCAAATCTCTGAAGTGCAATATGAAATTACTCAAGATTAATTTGTTTTGAACTAAATGTATTTACATAATTTCTGCTGCAGTCAGATGAAACCCATTCTCCAAACAAACCTAGGAAGGTGTTATTAGAAGGCCTTGGAAATAATGTTACCTCTTAGTTGCAGCTGGGTAGCAACAGGGAGTTTTAGACACAGGAACACAGCATAATTCCTCAGATTTCAAACGCTACTAGGTCTCCTCGCGCTGTAAATAAACATCGGGGTGTAATTCCCAGCGCTGAGTTCACTTTAAGAGTACTGAATATTAGTTCAAGGAGACAAGGCAGCGAGGGGTTCTAACTTGGGGGTCTTTATTATTGGGCAGGGTCGTCAATACATCACATTACCTACTTCTGGATTCCCCAGCCACAATAGTTTCCAGCAAAGGCAAATCTTTCAGTCATGCCTCTTAGAATTGCGTAACCAGGAACTTGTAAGGCTTGGGGAGGGGGAGCGGGTAGTCTTGGTGGGAGCCCCACCTACTTCTGCGAAGTAGGCTTGGTGTGGGTCTCTGGCTCGACGGGCCTAAATGTAAGTTGGAAATGGAACAGGAAGATGTGGCAGTGATAAGAATTTAGCGTTCCTACCTGGAAGGTCCAGGGCGTGAGTCTACACATAGGCGAGGGATGAGACTGTCCGTCCTCGCCCCCGGGCCTATATACAGGACCAGGTAAAAGTCCGGGTAGCGATTGAGATGAAGGGCCCAGAAGCAACCACGAAGGCAAAGTAAGACCAGATACCTTGTGGGGACCACCTTGGAAAGGTAGGGAAACTTCAGTTACCGTCTTCGGAAATGATCTCCACCGTTAAAAGAAAAACATTAAATGCACCTCCACCACTATGTGGCAGCACACTCAAGGAACGGGGCGCGCTTCCTTTGTCCCGCCCCACTAGCCTGCCCATTGGATGGAGGGAGCGCGCCCGGAATTCGTATGCGCTCCGGCTGGAAACTGGAGCCCGCGGCGGCGGTGTTCCGGGAGCGGAGGCGAAGGGGGAGGTGAGAAGGCTGAGCGCCGGCCCCTCCTCCACAGCCACCTCCCCCCCGCCTCGGCCCTGAAGGGGCTGGATGGGCAAGCTGGGAGCGATGGCTGGAACCCGGACGGCGGCTGGGGTGGCCGGAGGCGGCGGCGCCTCCCTTTCCTCACCCCGGCGCCGGCGGTGATCCGAGCGACGGCCGCGGCTCCCGATGAGACTGTGGGCGGGCTGGCTGTTCCTGAGCCTGGCGTCCTTGTGGCTGGCGCGGAGGATGTGGACGCTGCGGAGCCCGCTCACCCGCTCCTTGTACGTGAACATGACGAGCGGCCCGGGTGGGCCGGCGGCGGCCGCGGGCGGCAGGAAGGAGACCCACCAGGTAGGTGCGGGCCGGGCCCGCCGGGGCGGGTGTGTGGCGGCCCGGCCTCCCCGCGCTCGGCCCAGCTATTGTGCGGGGCGACGCCGCGAGGGGAGGCCGGCGCTCGGCTCAGCGCCCCGGCCCCTCGGAAAGTTTCCTCCGCCGGGCGCCGGCCCCGCGACCCAGGGGGCCAGGTCCCCGCCCCGCAGCGCCTTTGTTCGGTGGCGCGGGCAGAGCTCGGCCTCCCCTGCCCCCTCCGCGGGCCGGAGCGCGGACGCCCCGCAGCCCCGCATTGTTCCCGAGTCCCGGGCGGCGACTGCGGGCGCCCGGCTGCAGGACTGGAGGAATTTCAGCCTGGGATGGGACAGACCCGACCTAACCCATCACCCCGACAAGATGCTCAGGCCCCGGAGAAACAAAACGGAAGGCTGATCCCTCTCCTTTTTTTTCCTAGTTGAATCCCTGAACGTACAAAGGGCCATAAAGAAATTGAACCGTAAATATTACGTATTACGAACATGTACTAATACAAATTTAAACATTGTTTTTTTGAAAGCAAAAAACATCGAACCTTGCTATTCGGTTGACATTTTCCCTAAGCGCTTAACAAATGTACTTGACAGGTCCTCCCTCCCTCCCAACTCGCCCAACCCTTCGCTCAGGCCCGGGGACCTGTCGCCTTTGAACTGCGGTTTAGTTAAGCTGACCAGAAAGACTGGTAAGCAGGAAGTGGATGCAGCCGTTTACCAGAAGGGTTTTAATAACAGATTCCAGCAGCAGTGAATTCTTTAGGAGTTGTTGTGCTGGATCGTGTGTTTGGTGGGCTTTTTCACTGGCGCAGTTTTGTACCACTTAAGAAATATGTATGGGTAAGCTGTAGCAGGGATTTAATGTAGTTTGTGGTTAACCTAGCTTTCATTAAGAAGATACTTTTGAACTCTGCCGAAATGTTGGCTTTATAATAGGCAGCGTTTATATTTATGGAACAGTCTGCCTTTCCAGAGGGTAGTAATTATTCTGTATCTCATCGTTTATATGTATTTCTGATTTTTCTGTTACTATGCCAGGTGTTTGGAGAATTTGCACTCACGTTGGTTTTATGTGTTTTAAAGAAGGTAAAGAATTCTACTAAGGAAGAGATAAACCAATTTATAGAAGTAACATTTAGTTTTTATTTAGTAACTACCGTTAGTGGCCTTTTTTCTATTTATTTTTGCGGTGCCAGGAATGAAATCCAGAGCCTTGTGCAGACTAGGCATGCTCTTTATTTATTTTTTGTATTTTGTGACGGTATCTTGCTCTGCAGTTCGTGCTGGCCTTGAACTCACTTTGTAGCCCAGGCTGGTCTTGAACTCCCAACAATTCTCCTACCTTAGCCTCCTGAGTGCTGGGATTACAGGCATGGCCACCACACCCGGTTTGAGGCATGCACTTTTAACACTGAGCAATATGCCCAGTGCCTGTCTGCCTTTCTTTCTCACTCTCTCTCTTTTCTTTCTCTCTTTCTTTTGTCTTTTTGAGACAGGATTTCACTATGCACTTCAGGCTGGCCTTTAATTCACTTTGTAGTCCAAGGTGGCCTCAAACTTGCAGGGATCCTCCAGCCTAAGCCTCCCCAGTGCTTTAATTACATACCTGCCCCACCATTCTATTTTAAAAGAAGTTTTAAATTTTAAAAATTAAAAAAAATCCTCTAGCTATTGCAAGGTGTTTTAAGATGATCACTCCTATAATATTGTTAGGAGTGTGAATAAATTTACAGTGCTCATTTAAATTGTACAATCACATTTATTGTCATAGATTACCTATACTAGTTTATTGTCATGGAAACAATTCTAAAAGTACTATATTGTTAACTGTATATCAGAATATCTATGGAATATGGGTAATGGTGTAGAACAATGAACAAGCCATTAATAGAGATAAAGTCCTAGATAGAGAAAAAAGAGACTTTCTTTGACATGAGTTATGGTTGAGTCTCTTAATGGTTAGTATTTATGATAAAAAAACTTACAATTACTGCAACAAGTTAAATGTTTTCAGTGTTCATAAAATTGCACTTATTTTACAAATGGAAAAACTGTTTAACCTGTGACTTTTATGTTGCCTAGGAAATTGAT
Organism: Hydrochoerus hydrochaeris; assembly: GCA_004027455.1. Classification (NCBI taxonomy): domain Eukaryota; kingdom Metazoa; phylum Chordata; class Mammalia; order Rodentia; family Hydrochaeridae; genus Hydrochoerus; species Hydrochoerus hydrochaeris. The sequence goes on from PVLA01000066.1 coordinate 227,913, forward strand.
AGCAGTAGACATAGATTCAGTATCTCCTAGCAGAGGACCCTTTCTAAATGTGTACCTTTTTAAAGCTGATTCTGTGGGGCTTTTAACAAATACCATTTCAGATACTTTACTTCGTTGTGCTTCTGAGATATCTGTGTGTGTGTGTGTGTGTGTGTGTGTGTGTTTTAACCAGTTACATTAGTAGTTTGGCAGATAATCTTTCTAGGGTGAAGATTAATCTGGTGCTTTCTGAATATTTAGGGAGGATCAACTCTTCCTTAGAAGAATATATCCAGACATTATTTTGAAATTAATACATGCATGTTGTGAAAATAATTGTTCATAAAGATTGAAACGAACCAAACTAGTCTGTTTAGAAACCACCACCATCAGTTAAAGCAAAATAGGAAACTTTCATTTCTACATTGTGTCTGATTGATGATTTGTTCTTTTATATACCAGGATCCTAGGTTTGCTTCAAAACTGTGTTACTTGTGAAGTAATTTTAATGGTTTTCCCCTTCAAATTAATAGTTTTGTGTTAGATCTTCTGGTGTGTATATGGGCATGTGGGTTTCATAGCCAGCCACATCTGGTTCTTTTGGAACTGCATGGAAGTAGGGTTATGATTGTGATTGAACCACACTTAGCACAAGTTTTCCTTTCAGTTATTTTACTAAGGGATTGTAATGGAGGATTTTTTGGTTAAAAGAGAGGCCTTGGGAAAAGTTGATTCCTCATTAAAAATTGCTATTTAGTTGGGATGGTCTGGAGAGGCAAAGCTTTTTGGGGGTATAGTAGCAGTGCCATTGTATTACTTTGGTTAAGAATGTTGGCTTCAAAACTGGAATTCTATTTGACTTTGGGCAAACAAGGAGCAAAGACTTCTCTTCAAGAAGGGATGTAGCCCACAGGCCAGATTGGTCTCACTGAGTTTTAGGTAGTTTGTGAATTAAGAATTGTTCTACTTGTTTTCTTTCCCTCTTCTTTACTCTTTTTGCAGTACTGGGGACTGAACCTGGGACCTGCTCATTGAGCTACATTCTCCAACCCTGAGTTTAAACTTTTAGTCCTTTTGCCTCAGCTTCCCAGAGTGCTGGGATTACAGGTTTGCACCATAATGCCTGAGTAGAATATTATTTTAAGATGTGAAAATTTCATATATGAAATTCAGATTGTAGGATCTATAAAGTTTGGTTGAAACAGAGTCACCAAATCTGTTGACCTATAGTCTTAAGTGCTTCAGAGTTGAGTAATTGTATAGTCCACAACTCTACAATATTCACTGTCTGGGCCCTTTGCAGGACTTTTCCAACCCCTGGAAAATTCCCAGCTTCTTTAATTAGCAGCATACTTCCAGTCAAAGGTGGCAGTGTGGCTGGATTGAATCACTGGGGAGAAATAGAGCAAAGTAGTAAGAGGAGTGAGAAGCTAGTACATGTCACTTCTCAGTGTTAAGATACTCAGAACTTCGAAAGAAAACAATGAAAAGCTTTGTATCTAATCCTTTGGGTGCATAGTACCTACTGTTTAAAGTTAATACATCTGGGCATGGTGGCTCATGCTAAGGCAGGAGGATCACCACAAGTTTGAGGCTAACCTGGGCTACACAGTGAGTTCAAGGCCAGCCTGAACTACATAGCAAGACCCTGTCTCAAAAAACCCAAAAAACCCCAAAACAAACAAACAGACAAACAAGAAGTTAATATAGCTGTAAAGGAGCTATTGAAACTTGAAACGACCCTTAAGACTCCACTAACTAAATTCTTTGTCATAATAGTATTCATAGCTTCTCAGTAGGTGAAGTGAGAAAATTTGTTATAGAACTCACTGCAACCAAACCATGACAATTTCTCCAAATGACAAACAGCAAATCTTATTTTTTGAATAGCACAGATAACATTCACTATCTGGAATTATTTAGATATTATTTAAAATTCCAAGTATGTGTACATCTGTTACTTATTTTTCTATCTTCTTATATATGCTCAGAATTGTGCTATGCCTCACTCAATAACATTTAATAAGATAGAACTGAAATCAATTTTTTTACAAATGAAAAGTACTTGACATCACAGCCACAGTCAAATTGTACCTCTAGAGGACAGATCTGGTTTCCTTTTCTTTTACCCCTCATTTACCTTGTGGAGGCTCTCCTGAGTTAAGCATGAGTTAAGCTTCAGGCCATTAGCCACCTAGGCAGCAGGCACTGATGGATTGATGTGTTCCTCTGAACTGGCTTCCAGAGTCTGGAGGCTTTTGCAGCTCACTACCAAGGAGACTCTTTATATTCTGTGTCGAAACCCTAGACCAGTGATGCAAGCCACTAGAGCTTTCAGTGATAGGCAGCCTACTGCAGTGTGTGTGCCTTAGGTTTGCCACTACTGCACTAAACAGGTGTTTGTTTCAGTTCCACAGAATACTAGAATCTCTTCTGATGAATGTACCTGGGTCTTTATGCTTCCCTTTAAAGGTGCCCTAGAAGGTCTTAGTAATTTCCAGTAAAAAGGCTCTGTTGTTTAGATTCTCTAAAGCTTTGTTCAAATTTTAGGATTATAAAATGCGAATAGCAAATGTGTACATTTAAAATGAAGATTGCCAGTAATTCATTAAATCAAAGCTGAAGCAACTTAATTTGTATAAATCACTTCTCCCCATGTATGTGAAAATACTCTTAATGGTTTATTATAAAAGACACAGCACAGGAACTGCCAAATAGAAGAGATGCATAGGGCATGGTACAGGGTATGGGAGGGTGGACAGTTCTGCACAGCTTCTGTGTGTTCTCTCCTGAGCCACCCTACCAGCCTGTCAATGTACTTAGTGACTCAGAAGCTCCCAGAACTCTGTAGTAGAGGAGTTTTTATGGCAGTCTCATCATATAGGCACAGTTAATTAAACCATTGCCCATTGATGATGGAGCTCATTTTTGACCCTTTTCTCATCCTTGAATATTAGTGGGTGGCACTGAAAGTTTCAACTCCGTAATTATAGTTTTATCTCCCTCTGTTTTTGGTAATCATCTCATTGGCGTAGAGATGATAACCATCACCTTGGAGATTTCCCAAGGGTTTTAAGAGCTGTATACAAGGAACATAGGACAAAAAACAAATGTTTATTTTTATAATAGAATGGTATCTAAAATTAATAACTTAGTTTTTAATACTTTATAGTTCCACTAGTGTCCACAATTCTTTTGTATTTTGAAACAAAAGACTATATCTCATATTACGTGTTTGACTAGTTGAGAAATGCAAAAACATAATTTTGGAGACAATTTTTATCTGTATCCTCAGCTTGGTAAGCAAATAATTTTATAGGAAAATGAAATTTTTGTTTTGAAGGAGTAATTTATTGACAGAGGTTATATAAAAATTGAGATGTTTGGAGATTGTAAACCAGACACTGTTCAACCAGTTTTGTCTCTCGGGATGCTGACCTATCATAGCCTGTTAAGAAGTTTACTCCTGGCTTTGCAAAGCTACTTGTCTTTTATTTTTCTTTTCAAGAACTAGCCCAATTCAGTAGGTTGGCACATGAAAACCAAATTTGCAATTTTTGGAGGTCAAAAGTGAATCACCAGGGAGAAGACAAGATGGCCGATCAGTGAGCAACAGAATACAAAGCCTCCCGGGAGAAACAATTCATATGCCAGAATAAAACACCCTGGAGAGACCCAGACAGAGGGAGATGGATCCTCTTGACACAGGAAGAAATTAAAACTTAAAAAAGCTCATCAAATACTTTGGGACTACAACTGAAGCAGCTAAAAACTAAAGGGACACAGCATTTTCGCAACGATTCCAGCTTGAATCCCTGCCAGCAGGCAGAGCTGCCCAAACTCGTTCCCACTGCCACTCACAGGAAGAATGGCAGCGCTAAAGTTGGGGGTTGGTGAGCCTAATGGAGAGTGGAGAGCGGAACTGGTGGAGGAAACTTCATTGATCCATGGTCAGTGCTGGGAGTGAGACCCTCCTCCCCACGGGAAGGCTGCAACCTGGTGGGCAACATGGTGGAATCGGGCAAGAGGAGCCTGAACTGGGAGTGACAGTGACTTCAGTTGGTTGCTCCCTCCCCAGAGCAGATTCGTGCGATTTGTTTGGGCTGGGACGTGCCCCTGGCCGGGACCCAATGAGACGTCCCAAATCGATTCCCTGCGCCTAGTACTCACTGACCAGGTGATCACCCCTGAAGTTTGGCTGGCCCAGTGGGGAGGGGCAGGCATACGCAGCCTGCTTACACTTCAGTGACAAGAGCAGGTGGGACAGGGCGGAGTTCCCTTGGCAGCATGCTTCGGAGGAAACGTGGCCAACAGGGAAAGGGGCTGGGACCTGCACTGTAACCTGTGTGGAGGAAGCCAGGGCCATGACAGGAGAGAGAGGCAAGAGGAGGCCCCCAGCCCAGAACCCTGAGAGCCCTGATCCAGGAGAAGGAAAAACAAGGGAGCCTGAGGGTGGCAAACACGCAACATCAGACATGGCTTCAATGGACATTAAGAGATATCTTCGGGACCTTGTAGACGAGCTCAAAACTGAAATATTAAATCAGGTAAAGCAGGATATGAGTAGAGTAATAAAAGAAATGCTCTCAGGAAGCATCTCTCAGGAAGATACACAGATGGAAGAAGGGAGGAACACAAAAAGAGAGAAACATTCGATAAAGAATACAAAGAAAATATAGAATACATGAAGCAGATTCAAAGAGACTACCAGGAAATTAAAAACTCCATTGAAAGCTGGCAAAACTCCTTAAAAGAAACTAGGATAGACTATCAAAACTTGAAGACAAGTTTGCAATGTGTGATCATGAAAGGAAAGATCTCTTAAAAATAACAAAGAAACAGGCAGTAACAATACAAAGGCTAGAAGATGACAAGAGAATCTACAATTTAAGAATAAGAAACGTGAATGAAGAAGCAGGAATACATAGAGGCGAATTACAAAGGCTATTCACAGAAATAATTAAGGAAAATTTCCCAAGCATGGGAAAAGAAAATGTCGTTCGGTTGTGTGAGGCATACAGAACTCCAGCCATCTACAACCAAAACAGATCTACACCCAGACATACAATAATCAAGATACCAGAAATTCAATATAAAAACAGAATATTAAAAGCCATCAGAGAAAAGAAACAGATTACCTATAAAGGTAAGCCCATCAGAATCACGGCTGACTTCTCGACACAGACCATCAGATCAAGAAGAGCTTGGAGTGAAGTCTTCCAAGTCCTGAAGGAAGGTGGCTGGTTTCCGGGCGGGGTGGCATGGCAGAAGAGCATCACAGAGGAGAAAGAGTTCATGGTGTAGCAGGCAGGAGGCAGCAGCTTTTCTTCTTCTTCCTTCCCTTTTTATTTCATCCAGGCTACAAGCACCCACACTCTGAAAAGGTCTTAGGTCTCTAATGAATCTATCATCCACACCCAGAACTATGCTAAACCAGTCAATAGACTAATCCCCAATATCACACACCCATGACCCAGTGTCACACACTGGTGACTTAATGACTCCTAAGAGCCCTACCTATGAGTATATGGGGGACAACTAGATTTAAATTATAGCAGTAGTTAATAGCAAGTTAGCATAAGTCAGTCAACAATTAGAAAGTTTAGGTTTCTCCACTTTGTAAAATCATGAATCTCTGAAATTTAGTTTGCTTATTTTTTTTGGTTTATAGCTGATTTTATTGATTAATGTTAGAGTCAGGAATGTTATTCAAGATTTCATTCAGTATTTAACAAACTTAGGATTACTGTAAAATTGGCTAATTATGCAAGAAATTATAGGACACATACTGCTGATAAATGGTCATATTTGTCAGGAGGAAGCAAGTTATTTTTTGGCTAATAGACTTATTTGGAAAAACTGGTTGTTTCAAAGCAGGTAGTGCATTGCTAGTAACTGGCCTATGGTTTCATTAGTGTACTTATTGGTTTATTATTCTTATCAGGCCATTTTAGAGGGATCTCACTGCTATTATCATAGGATCATCAATGTGTGCTTTGTACTGTATTGAGGACTTGCATGCTGTATCTTGTTTAATCCTCCCAATACCCTACCATGATAGATAGATTTACCAGTGAATGAATAGAGTTTCGGATTAAGTGACTTGTCCAAGCTCACAAGACTTGATTGTGGAGCTGACACTAAAGCTGATGTGCAATCCACCAACTCTTTGTGAAATGGAAAATATTTATTATGCAATGTTAAATTTTGAAGTTTGTAAATTTTATTATAAAAAGTGTTTTGTCTGTTTCTAGAAATCTGGTTGTTTTCATGTTATTACTTGGCCTTTTAATTAATTGCAGGGTGACCTTAAGTAACTTCATTTCTTTAAAGTACATTTTTGTGCCTAGGACTCCATATGCCATCTTTGGAAAGCATGCCTCAAGATTTCTAAATTTCTTTTTATATATCCTACAAAAAGACAAGCAACTTAATCTAGTCACTGGAGTGTTAAAATTCTGTTGCCTACTCTGTCATTGATTTTTTTTGGTGATTTTGAGTTAAGTCATTGCTTTATGTGGCTGCTTAAAAATGTCTAAAACAAGGTTAATAATGCAAGCTGTTTGCCTTCTGATGTTGAATCTCAATGAAGGAAAGGCCAGCAGAGCTTTTCTAAATCTTAAAGGCAGTATGACTGAAACACTGGGCTAGAGGTCAGAATACCTGGGCTGATGATCTGGTCTTGCCACTGTTGGGCTGCATAGCATGAAAGTCTGTTCACCTCTGTTAATCCTCTCTACCCACCTTGGGCTTTGTTATGAGAATTAAGTGGGAGGTCATGTCTGAAGAAGTACTTTATATGTTACAGATCATGCAGATATAAAAGATGATGATGATTCTCAAAATATTGTGAAATTATGATATTTGAAAATCTTATATTTGATTTTAGACTTGTGTTTTTTGTTTGGTTTCTTTGGTGACACTAATTTTTGTTTTTTCTTTTTTTAGTGGTACGTGTGCAACAGAGAAAAATTATGTGAATCACTCCAGGCTGTTTTTGTTCAGAGTTACCTTGATCAAGGGACACAGATCTTCTTAAACAACAGCATTGAAAAATCAGGCTGGCTATTTATCCAATTATATCATTCTTTTGTGTCATCTGTTTTTAGCCTGTTTATGTCTAGAACATCTATCAATGGGTAAGTGACTTTTGGACTTTAAAAAGATTTATCATTAGGTTTAATAAAGGAAAAATAACTTTAAGAAAGTTATTTCATTCAAAATATTGACTACTAGAGCTGGACGTGGTGATGCATACCTGTAATCCCAGCATTTGGGAGGCTGAGGCAGGAAGATCACCATGAGTTCAAGACTGGTCTGGGTTATATGGTGAGACCCTGGCTCAAAAGTAAAAAACAAAAACCCAAACAAAACCCCCACCACTACAAAGAAAGGTATTGACTACCTTAGTAGCAATACTTTTGTGTGACAAAATCCTTGGCAGTGGGTCTACTGTATTAATTTTCTCTACTTACACTTTTTACACTTACCATAACTTGGGAAATAGCCTAATTAATCTGTATTCCTATGGCAGGAATTACTTAATTCAGTGCTTCACAACTTTGATGCACTTAGGAATTACTTGACGATTATGAGTCAGTAGGTTCCTGATTTGTTGCATTTTTTAACCCAGGTGTAGATGTAACGATGCTGTTCCAGGTTGTGGACCTCAGGGTAGCATGACACAAGGAACTAAGCCCTTAAGCTGAGGTCCTTAGGCTGTTAGGCAGAAGAGTAGGATTTTTGCTTTAAACACACTTTCCAGGAACAAATTTATTAAGGGAGCTAGTTACTCAGCCCAGTGATGGTTTGTTGCATTTGTTGATATTACATAATATCTAGGTTTGCTAGGATTTTACTAGGATTTTATTATGAAATTCTCTGTCCTCAGAGTGTCTCATATAAAGCCACAGAATAGGATTTGGGATTTTATTTATCCTTTCTTTGCTAAATTTTTAAATATCTATCTCCAAGGCCCTAGAATGAAGAAAACTAAAGAGAAGTAACAGGACATAATGCTTAAAAAGCCTTGTTGGACCACTAGAACCATTAGTTTATGCCACTTGTTTTTTCCCATGAGATTTTGAGTCAGTTTCTGCTGCTTTTCTGGTTTCTCAGTCTGTCATCTGGACTTAAATATATTTTCAGAGACAGCAAGCCATTTCTCAGGATCTCTTACTTAATTTTCTTCATTGTTTATATGATACTGCCTTATCTTTGCTTCAGTAAACAATTGTTTGTATTGGGAGTTGAATTTATATAACTTGGTCTGACGTTGTGTTCCTAAAATTGGTTGTACTGAATGTCTGTCCTATACCATTTATTCTTTATTTGGAAATCAGATGAGTCACTGTAGTGGAGATTCGTATCCTTTTTGGGGCCCTGTACCTCTCTGAAAGTGATGAAAGGTAGGCATCCTTTCTTCAAAAAGTACTTACATTTGGTAGCATATATAATTTTGGTGAAACTAGTTTAAAATTCCCTGTTCTAGAATTTCACAGTTTTATAAAAAAGGCAATGCAATTAATCCCTTTGGATTCTCTTATCTATAACTATTCTATTATGTTTTTGTTTGTTTGTTTTGTTTTATTTAAGATGGAGTCTCATGACATTACCCAGCCAGGCCTTGAGCTCCTGAGCCCAAGTGATCCTCCTTCCTTATCCTTACGAGCAGTGGAGACTATAGGCAGGTGCCCTCTCCTGGCTCATTGTTCTTTAAAAAACAAAAACAAAAAACCTAACTCCTCCCACTTTCTCAGATCCCTCTTGCCCAGTGATCTACTTTCAACTAAAACCCTAATTTTGAGCCCATTGGTACTTTCTACCCATGCAATGATAGATTATCACCACTAGTGAGTCTCTCTTACAGAAATAACTATATAATTACAGTGGCATCTTCTTGAGTTAAGATACTTATCAAACTTCCTTTATGGTGGAAAGGAGAAGGCCAATTAAGGAGAGGCTTGGTAGCTGTTTTCAGAGTTTATTTTACAATGAAGAGGCGCATCTCTGTAGACTAAATCTAGAGAGAGTTTAAATTATAGCCAGAGAAACTAGGGTAGTTATAAGAGACTTTTAGAGAGCCATGTCTTGCCATATGTTTATCATAAACCTTGTATTATACTAGGTCAGTGTTTTGATATTTTAGGTGGGACAGTTCTTTATTGTGGGAGACCTCCTCACACACTGCAATGCTCACATCTTTCTAGCCTTGCTAAGTTATTGTAACTGGTAGAAACTCTCCCAATACCTCTAGAGGACAAAATTGTTGCTGTTTGAGTGAGACTAGGCTTGGTGCATTTTGATTCTTTTTTTAGTGTAGATATTTTTGTGGAATCCCTGTTGCTTATGTTCTTTGCAACTGGGACAGTGCTTTCTTTCTGTCTCAGGAGCCCTTAAATGCAGACCAGTCACATGACCCATGACCCTGTGAGCTCTGATCTCAGATGACTTCTAGTGTTAGAATTTTATAGATGTCATGTCAGGGTTTTCATATCCCAAGCAGATGGCTTGCAAAGCATATTGTTTTATAGCAAGGAATCAGTGACTCTTTTGTGACTTTGGTGCTGTGGCACAGCAGCATGGAGATTTAGAACGTGCCTCCCCTAAGCTCTACTACCTGTAGTCTCTTCCAGCTCTGACTCTGGATCCTGTGTGAATATCTGCACCTATTTCAGCAAGTTCAGTTCCTTTTCTTACTTGTGCTTATTTTTTCTCTAGAAGATACACTTGTGGATTATCTTTTGCGAGAAATGATTTTCTTTGGTAAGCAGTTGTAGTTTGTATTATGGTTAGTTAGTTGTCTTTGAGATCTTACTAGTCTTTTAGCATTTCTGTGGAGAAGAAGACTATTATAAATGTATTATTAAATTTACTTAAACTCTTCTATGCCTTAGTGGAAAAAGAGGGTATTTATTGTAGGCACTCAGTTAATTTAATTTAATTTAATTTAATTTAATTTAATTTAATTTAACTTTTTCATGAAACTAGTCTTAAGTACCATTTGCATGTATATTTCCAGTCACTGTATAACAAACATATTTTACATTTTGGTTATTTCTAGAAAGTGGCAGTATAGCATGGACCCTCCCTTCCCCATACACATACAAGGTCAGTGGTTTCAGTCAGTTTTCAAGGTTCTAAGGAGGATGTGCATTACCAGTTGCACAAAGGAAGTCCTAGAGTAGTTGATGGCAGCTCTAGAGCTCTTGACTCATTCCAACAACAGCAGCAACTCTCTCACCATTTATATTGTGTATGAGTTCCACTTCATTGAAAGAAAAGACTCGACAGTTTTAAGGGGGCTGGAGAATCCCTGCCTCAGACAAACTAGGATTTGAGACCTAAAGAACATGTTCTGAATTTCCCAAGGTGGTGCTTCCCTGAGAGTTGGTTGAACCACAGCTGCTTTTCTGACTGTTCTCTCTGATTGCTTTTTAACTTTTCTCCATCTTGTTTTTTTCAAAGGTAGTGATAACAGTTTTCAGTACTTTTTTTTAAAGGAACCTTAAAAAATTATAGGGTCTAGCCAACTCTAAAACATATAAACTGGCATATGTATGAATATGCTTCTTTTATGCAAATTAACTGATACCACAAGGTTCACTCTGCCTCTCTTTTCTAGGATTTTTAAAAAGCTTTTGTACAAAACCTTTTCCCCCATTGTTTAGTTCCATCTTCTAAATGGACATTTTTCCTATTTGATCTCTGCCTAGTGTTACTGTGTAGTATTGTGATCTGATTCTGTTAACCTGTCATCTTTCAAACTGATAAACATATTTTCTTTCATCCCCTTCTATCTTTCCTTCCTGTTTTCATCTTTTTTTCCTCAGTTTTATTAGTATATGTTTTCCATGCAAAGTGAATACATTCATTATAGAGGGATTGGTACTTAGACGTATTGCATCTTGATCTTTTTTATTTATTCTTCCCCACCCCTTCCTCCTGTCTCCTCCATGCCCAGATCTGCTTCCCATCCTTCTAAAGAACCAACTCTTTGAGTCAGTTTATCTTTTAATTACTTATTCATTTCATCTTCCTTGTTCCTTCCCTCTCATCATTTCCCCATGACCTTTGAAATATTATTTACAACTCCAAAGATGATATCTGGAGGTATTTTCTTATTTTATTAACTTTGCTTTTTAAACATATATGGAAGATATATTTTAATTATATAATAGGCTGGGTGTGGTGGCTCACGCCTGTAATCCCAGCACTCAGGAGGCTGAGGCAGGAGGATCGTTGCAAGTTCAAGACCAGCTTGGGCTACAAAATGAGCTCAATGGCAGCCTGAACTGCATAGCGAGACCCTGTCTCAAAAAGACCAAAAAATCCCTACTATATAATAAAAATTCTATAAGTTCAAAAGGTTATTAGTTCTGAGTTACTGCATTCACTTTGTGCCTCCATTTTTGTCTTTTTTTTTTTTTTTCTTTCAGGTTGCTAGGAAGAGGCTCAATGTTTGTGTTTTCACCAGATCAGTTTCAGAGACTGCTTAAAATTAATCCTGATTGGAAAACCCATAGACTTCTTGATTTAGGTGCTGGAGATGGAGAAGTCACAAAAATCATGAGCCCTCATTTTGAAGAAATCTATGCCACTGAGCTTTCTGAAACTATGATATGGCAGCTTCAGAAGAAGAAATACAGGTACAGTTTTTAGATATGCTTTGGCATATATTTCTTGGTTTTAGATATATTTTTTTTTCTGAAGGTATATTACTTAAAAGATATGAATCAGAAACAGTTTTCCAAGGTTTGAATTTTTTAATAAAATATGCTGGGCATGGTGGCATATACCTGTGATCCCAGCACTTAAGAGGCTGAGGCAGGAGGATTACAAGTTTAAGGTTAGTTTGGATTATATAGCAAGATCTTGTCTCAAAAACCACAGACAAACAAAAACAAAATACTTCCCACAATACCAAAACAAGAATTAAAATCTTTTTATATACATTTAATTAGAAGTTTAGAAAGCAATAATCTTCCCATGGCAGTGTTTTTTTGCAGCAGGGTAGATAGCACTATAGGAAGGAAAACGATAAGGTAAAAAGGGACTTATGTAGGTGTGAGTTTGAGCTAAGTGGTTCCTAAGGTCCTCTTTTTCTCTATTAGTCTGACTCAGTGCACGTCCTACAGGGTCTGTGTGATGATGATTGAAATATATTCCTTCAATTAGAAATTAATTCACTATTTTAAACTTTGACCTTTGATTTAACAATGACTTAAGTCATTCTGAATTGCAAATCAGCCTCCCTTTATATTTCCACTTAAAAAATATTAGTGCTTTGAAGTTCATCTGGGGAGGAAGGTTTTAATAGCTTCTATAATTTCTTATTTTAACAAAAAGGTCTTGAAGACTTAAGTATACAGATTGTCCTTCATACTCAGCCTTCTAGGTTGGGAGGGTTTGTTCAGCATGATTGTCAAGCTTTTTTCCTTATCCTACATAGAACATCATTTACCTGGAATAACACGCTAGGAGAATTTCCAAGTTAGAATTTCTATTCTGCTGGCAAGGTGCAATGTGAATTGGACACATCATTTTTGTCATTTTCTCAGAGCAAAATTCTAACAGTTTGTTAGGATTTCTGGGCTAATATCCAATTTGAGTGTGAGTAATCAATATATTTTAAGTTTCATTGGATATTTGTTGTAGGTCATCCTTCACAAAATAGGCAATGCCGTAAAAAAAAAAAAAGAAAAAGAAAAACAAGTGTTTATTTTGGACCTTTTCTAACCAGCAGTGGAAATTTGGTCATGTAAAGTTGATTAAAATTTAGAGAAAAATAGGTTTTTTTCTCATGGATCTCACCTAATTCATCAAGAACAAGCTGGGTGTGGTGATGTGCACCTGTAATCCCAGCACTTGAGAGGGTGAGGCAGGAGGATTACTGTGTGAGTTTCAGGCCAGCCTGGATTACATAAGGGAGTATAAAGCCACTCTGTATTACCTAGTGAGACCCTGACTCAAAAAACCAAACCAAACCAAACCAAACCAAACCAAACCAAACCAAACCAAACCATACCAAAACAAAACAATAAAACAAAAGAATTCTAATATGGACACTACCTGCCAAGTTTCACAGAGTTTGTTAGACTTACTTGATAGAAGCTTTAGTTTTATAAAATGTAGATTGAAAAGAAAATGCAGCTGAATAGTTTGTGTTCCTGTGCAGAAGTGTTATATGCTAATGAGTTTTTCAAAACAGCCCTCACATTTTCAGGATTTTCTAAAATGTCTATTGTATTTGTTGTGCATTATTAAAGACATGTTTTACCAAAGATCCCTTTTCATGTGTCCATTTTTACCTATCTGTATCATAATATGCCTCACCTACCACGTTCTGATTGGTATAACCAAACAGTAAGTGATTTATAGAATTGTCTTATTGGTATAGCTAAGACTTGATAGGAAGTAGTAATCTCCTTTCTATAGATTAAAAACCATGTAAAGGGTAAAAAATTGTGTGAAGTTTTTTAAACCATGTTCTTCATAGTTTTACTAGGTTGACCTGTGCTGTATGTTTTTCTGCATCTATTAATATGCATAACTGTCTGAGTATGGATAGTTTTTGTCTCCTGGGAACACAGGTGCTTAAAAAGTTTTAGGTTATAAATCGAAATTATACCAGCCTATTCTTAAGTATAGAAAGATGTTTATGGATAGAAAATGATTTGTATATAGATGAAATGGAAAATATTAAAGAAATATGTTATTTTTTTCTTGTCTGGCTTTTGTATTACTGCACATATAAATTATTACTAAAGATTTTGAGTTTACTTTGATTTAAAGACAAAATTAGAGCCTTTATTGACATCTCAATTATTTTTAAAGATGTCATTAAGGGAAGAAATATTAATAAAATTCTTTCTGACATTTTCCAGAGTGCTTGGTATCAATGAATGGCAGAATACAGGGTTCCAATATGATGTCATCAGCTGCTTGAATCTGCTGGACCGCTGTGATCAGCCCCTGACTTTGTTAAAAGATATCAGAAGTGTCTTGGAGCCAACTCGAGGCAGGGTCATCCTTGCCCTGGTCCTGCCTTTTCATCCCTATGTGGAAAACGGTAAGTGTGGTCAGGCCAACTCTTAGGATGGCTGTTTATTGGTATTTGTGATTTTATGTTGTGCATGGTTAAACATTGTCTAGTATTTCTTTTTCTTTCCTTCTCTCTTACTCATTCTTTCTTTCGGTTTTTGAGACATGATCTTGCTGTGTAGTTCAGGCTGTAACTCACTATGTAGCTAGTCTCAAACCCTTATCAGTCTTCCTGCCTCAGCCTCCTGAGTGCTGGGATTACAGGCGTATGACACCACAGCTGGCCTGTCTAGTATTTCTTAGACCAGCCTTGAATTTTGAAATTGTTAACCCATGTAAAATATCACCATGGTTAATGTTCATCTTAATGTGGATTCTAGTGTTTCCCTTGTAGAGCTAATAATACCACTGAGTCTACCTGCTTTCAGTTGAATACCTGCAATGCATCTGTAGTCTCTGGTTTTAAATGGAGATTGCCTTGGTTATTTATTGGTGTATAAACAGAGTCAAGCAATAAATGATGGCCTTTAATTTACTCTTATGCACATGTTTTTTACATTTTACACTTCCTGTTCCAGAATGTAAAAATCATAAATGTAGGAAATCTGTTTTTCTCTTTTGAAGAGCATTCATATTCTAGCATGTATCATTTCTTTGTGTAACATTTGCTTTTTTTATTTCATGCTGTTGCTCTTCAGTATTATTAAATGAATGTATTAGAAGAATTGGGTTGATTTTGTATCACTTAATCTAACAATGTCACATTAACTCATAGTTTTAGCTTGTATGGTCTGTGTTTCAGGTCATCTTGAAAGTTATGCCTTTAAGTCTCTTTTTTGCAATTTCATAAGTTAATGTATATTAATATAAAGTGATTTATTATGTTTTACATGTTTATATTTTAAAATCTTTAGTTTTTCTATTTTATTGCCTAGATCAGCATGGATTTAAAAATTAATAGCTTGCAGACATTTTAAAGAAATCCTTTGCTATTTTGCAAATGTCTCATTGTAATTAAATGTCAGGAAAATCTGTACTTTAAGTAATAATGCTCACGTTTTTTATAAAATGGAGTTCTATATGTTGATGTTACCACTTATGTGTTCTTAGTTTCCTTGTACTTACTTTTTCCCCCCCATGGTTCATAGTCTTTTCAGAGTTAATGCTTGTCTTAACATTTACCAAATGAGTTTCAAATTTGTGTAGGTGGTGGGGAAAAAATTTTTAATGTGGGGTGATAGAGAAGAGAATAGATAGAACAAATACCCTTTCTCCCATCATGGTTCTCTAATTGTGCATTCTTGTTTTAATGGTTTTCATGATAAAGAGAAAGTTGCTTAAACTATGAGTACCTATATACTTATGTATCTATTATATAGTGAAAAAAAATCTGGTAAATGTCTTCTTGATAATTCAGTGACCTGACCTTATTTCAGTGCTTTTCCTTTGTAATTAATCCTTGGCTCCCTTTCTGTGTTGTGCTCAGGAGTTATCAAGTTGTAGGACCTGGTTTCCTGTGTCCTGTTGGGCAACCACATGGTAGGACTTTATTGCTACTTCCTAGAATAGCAGGAGGTTGAAAAGCAGGAGGAAGAAACATCAATCTCACCACAAACTTTATTTCTTTGTGTTTCTGACACTAAAAATTTAGAGAAAGTCAAACTGGACAAGAGAGCAGTCTCCACTAAGAATTGAAAACAAGCTCCTTCATTGTGAATATACAGAACTGCCTGTGGAGTCTAAGCAGTCTGGCATGTGGCACATTGCAAACTTGAGACAAGAAGCCTTGTTGCTATGGGTGACCTTTAGTGACCTATAACTTTTGCAGACTGCTCTACAGCACTCTATTATGGCTTCCTTTCTTTAAGTACCTAATTAGATCCTGGTGATTTCCATGTGAAACTGTGAGGACTGGGCAGTGCCAAGTGGTCTTGCTGTGTGAGTACATAAATATAGTGCTGGATTGCTGTAAGGATATCTGAATGTGCTTTGCCTGCTTGGCTCAAAAAGTTTTTTAAACAAAAGGCAGTTGTAGGTGAAATGATTGCTTGTGTAATTTTTTAGGTATATGTTTTGAAGTTGAACCATGGCAATTTTGTTATTTCTATTAACTTGGGGGAAAAAAAAAACACAGACATCTTTCTGATTCAGTTTGTATGGTTTACTGATCCAGTACTGGTTTGGGCTTGTTAAATTTGGTGAATATTGTTTTAAGTACTAAGATAGAAAAATATGTAATCAAGAAAAGAATTATATTGTAAAAATGGAAATTCAAAATTATAATTTTTATACAAAATAATTTATGGTACAAATAGTTCAAGCAGCTTGCCAGAGGGCATACACTAAAAGAGTTTCCCATCTACTCCTTGAACTCACAATGTAACCCAGGCTGGTATATAACTCAGCCTTCTGAGTGTTTGTATTATAGGCCTGAGCTTGGGGCACATGATAATAAGTACTTCAGTTGCCTTTTTTCACTTAAATATTATTTAGGAATTTTCCTTACTATTACATATGTTTCTACATCATTGTCTGGATATCATGTATCATGTGTTGGAGCTGACTCAGATTGGCTCATGGACTGTGATTATTTTATTAGTAGAAGTATAGTGAGCTAATTGTTATATATGGCTGCTGTTGCAGTTGACCATGGTGGTAGTATTTATACCATAGGATTTGACAAACATTACAAATAGTTCCAAGTTGCTTGTTGAACATTTGCCAGTATACTGCTAGCATGGGGAGAAGGATATACTTTTAAATACCAATAGTTTATTTTATGTTAAAAAACATGTTTCTGATTTTAATGAAAATGTTGCTTCTTTAAATATGATGGTTTGAAAGCCAGGCATGGTGGTGCACACCTGTAACCCAGCACTTGGGAGGCTGAGGTAGGAGGATCGTTGAGAGTTTGAGACCAGCTTGGGCTACAAAGTGAGCCCAAGGCCAGCCTATATACCTTGTCTCAAAAAAAAAAAAAAGATGATTTGAGATTACTGTTGTTTGGTTCACAGTTTTTTTTTTTTTTTCTTTTTGAGAGACAGTCTCCCTATGTACTTGAGGTTAGCCTCGAACTTACTATGTAGTCTAGGCTGGTCTTGAACTCTCAGAGATCCTCCTGCCTCAGACTCCCAAGTGTGGGATTATAGGCAGGCACCATCATGCTTGGCTAGTTGACATATTTTTTAAAATTGCATTTTATTAGGAGCTTAAAAATTAGCAGCCAATTCTGAATTTTATTGTCTAAGTTTTTGACATCTGTAGAAATGGTCATATACTTTTTCCTTTTTTCTCCTAGTAGTCTTAATTTTTCTGGATTTGGATGTGATTATCTTTTCTTAGTGCACTGTTAGAACCTATTTATAAAAGTTCTAAATAAGAATAGAAGCATTAATATTATTGATAAATGGTAGTTGATGCCTGATTTTGTTTTTTGGAAGGTATTACCTTTGCTTTGGTGTTAGTGTTCTGCTGACTTGCTGAAAAATAATTGGGAATGTTAAATTGCATTCTTTACTCTGAAAATTTGATAGAATTCTCCTGTGAAAGAATGCAATTTAACATTCCCACTTCAGCCTCTGCTTGTGGAGATGTTTAGTTTTTTGGTGGTTCTTTTCTCTCAAGGTCATTGGTCTGGTTAAATTAGACATATTTAGTTTAAAGTTCTCATTGAGCTAAATAGAAATAAGCCAGACTCTAGCAGGATCATATCATGCAAAGAACTTGGGCTTTGAGGCCATTTGGGTTTGAAATATGGGTTACTTAGACCTCTCATTCATCTTAGAGATTCATCCACAGAAAGGAGCAACCTTTGCAATTTATTGTGAGCATTAGATAACCCAGTGTATAGACAGTGTCAAACCTTGTGTCTTATTACTGATATTTGACAAATGTTAGATGTATTTCATTCTGTCCTATCCTCTTTGTTTTTACTTATGGTTTTGATTGTATTTGTTCCCAGTTCTTTCAGTATTAATTAACATCTTTCAGTTTGCCAGAACTCTTGACTACAGTAATCAGAATTTGAAATCTTCATACTGCACTTTAACTGTCTCATAATATATTCTCCAGTGGATTGTGTGACTTGATGCCTCAAAGACATATGTAGTAGTATGCCTGTTAGCCAGCTGAATGCTGTATGCTGTTGGGTATATAGTCTCTCCTCTCCTTTCCTTTTCTTCTTCTCTCTCCCCCTCCCCCTCTTCCCCTCCCTCCCTCCCTCCCTCCCTCCCTCCCTCCCTTCCTTCCTTCCTTCCTTCCTTCCTTCCTTCCTTCCTTCCTTCCTTCTCTTGCTTTCTTGCTTTCCCTATCTCTATTTCCCAAATTCCCATTCAGATTCTTTCAAGCCTTATACCATACAAAAAAGAAGGCACTTGTTTTGACAATTTTGCTAATATCTTTTGGCATGTGATTTTAGGTATCTTGTTTAGAAGATAGGGATATAGACACATGAACACTTCTCAGTTTGTTTCCCTCTTGTTGGGAACCCCCACCCTCACACTATTGCAACGGAATTAGGAGTTGAGAGCTTTTGGGAAGTAACTGGGATGAGATGGGGTTATGACGACAGGGCCTCACATATAGGATTGTGCCCTTATTAGAAGTCTAAGAGATCTTGCTTTTCTGTGCTCTCTAACAAGTGAGAATAAAAGAAATGAGCAGTTTGCAACTTTTAAGTGTTCTTCCCAGAATTCAACCATGTAGTGCCCTGATTGCAGACTTCCAGCCTCCAGAACTGAGAAACAAGTTTCTGGTGCTTAAAATAAGACAATCAGCCTATGGAAATTTGTTATAGCAGCCCAATCTGACTAAGGCAAATCACTGGCATGGGAAACTCAAATCTTAACAGGAAGCTATAGTTTAATCCTTTCCAGTGAAAATTCATTTGGATGCTCATATAGCAAGAAAATTAATGTTATTGGATCCAATGAATAGCCTTTGTGGAGAGAGGTCAGGGCTGATGCTTAGGGAGTGAAGTATGCTCCATATTTCAGTTGAAGTTCTAAAGGAATATTTTTATAGGAATATTGTTCAGTTCCTTTCATATAAAGACTGTTGAGGGCCTTCTTTGTTCAGAGTAGTACCCAGTAGCAGAAATACAGTGATAAATGAGAATTACATTTCTAGTTTTAAAACACAAAATAGTACAGAAAAATAGATGTGATAGGCAATGGTAGCATAATGTGTTAACTGTGATAAAAGTACTGTGGATTACAGAAGGAAAGTTCCATTAAGTGTTGGGGATGACACCAAAATGTTTTTTTTACTTACTTGCTTTTGCAGTGGTAGGGATCCAATGCAGAGCCTAGTGTGTGCTTATTGAGCTGAGTTTGAAGGCTTTTGTACATTTTAAGGAAAATAGCATATGAAAAAATATGAAGATGTGAACACAGTAGGATTGGGGTAGCCTACTCAAGGATAATGTGCAAAAAAGGTCTTGCATAATAATATATATATTGTTGGCTACATGAACGAATTAGAATGAAATATATATATATATCAGGTTCTTCTGTTTATGACACAGGGAAACAGAACTCCTTTGTTTGGGAAAGTGTATTCTAAACATCAGTTTAAAAGTCAATCTTTGAAGCACAGTCTTTGCTTACATTGGGAAAGGCATAATTAGAATTCAGTATAGGGGGCCAGGGATATGGCTCAGTGACATAGTATCTGCCTGGCAGGTGCGAGGTCCTGAGTTTGATTCCTGGTTTAAAAAAAAAAAAAGAATCCAACATGAATTCCTAGGGTTTTTGCCTCCTGGTTAGTTTATTCTGGGGATTTTGTCTCCTGATGAGTTAGTTATACAAGGAACAGTGTCTTTTTCATCCTGGAATTAAGTGCAAAATGTAATGTCTGTCAGAAATGAAAAATAAATGATCTAATTCAATTCTTCTGTTCACCTACATAAAATTAGTGCCTACTCCTTGTTTGTCATCTGGTTCAGAAGTTCTTTTTTTCACCTAAGGCAGTGGTTTTAAAGTGAGAATCTGTACCTCTGTGAGTACACAGAAAGATTATTTTGAAATATAGAGAGAAAACAGTAGCATTTTTATTTATGCTGCTGTTTATGCCATTGCTTTATTCATTTGTATGTATATTTTGTGCATATATAATATGCACAAAATATACATACAACACATGTACATACATGCTTACATTGCATTCAACACGTATATATACATAGAAATAAAATGAGGCTATATATTTCTTCCTCTTCTTTCCTGCTCCTTTCTGTTTTCCTGGGCATGTGTTGTCAGAAAGGTTTGATATCTATGATTTGAGGTTTTTTTTTTTTATTTAAGAGAATAAAAGACACAGAAAAGAAAAACAAAAAGCAAAAGAGACAGACAAACCCAAAACAATAACAGTATAGGTTTACAAAACAGATAATAGGAATTTGACAGTGGTTGTAATGTTGCATATTGTTACCTTCAAAAGGGTTGCCGAGATTACTATAGACTTGTAAAGTTGATCTAATCATATGAATATTAACTCTTCTTTTCCAAGAACTAATACAATTAGAAGTGTAGTCATTTTAGCTATCATATATATATATACACACAAATTTATGTCTTTTTCCTTTTCCCTTCCTTTTTTCCTCCTTTCACCTATACCAGTATGATTTGAGTTGTTAATGTAAAATACTTGCAAAGGGATCTAAATATATTTAAAAGGTATGTTTGGGTTTAAAAAAAGAATATGTCTTATTTAATACCAGCTTAAAAGAAACACCTTAATGAAATAAACAATGCATTATAATTCATGTGTAACAGTGTATACTAGATTGTTTACAACTAAGTAACTTTCAAAGAACAATCCAAATTACATTTTCTTAGTGAAATGTTACTGATGTCAATAAATGTCTTCTCTGCACCAGTCCCCTTTGACACTTCCCTCCTCAATTGGTTAATCACTGTTGCAAGGGCTTTGTAGTCAGAGGCCCTCAGCTTCCCTGCTGCTGTCCTTAATACAACGGTGACATCTAGAGTCAGCTTTAGCTCATTTGTTCTGAGGTTTTCTCCATTTAACCTTCTGCTTTGGATTTTCTGTATTTCGGTGCAGTGTTTATGTTCTTTTCTTTCTTTATTGCTTTTTAATCCCACTTTTGTATTAGTATATGTTTGTGATAATTAATAAGTACATTCATTGTGGGGAATTGGTACCTATACATAGCAAAATCTTCATCCTTTTTACTTCCTCTTCCTCTGTCTTCCCTCCTGTGCTTGTCTCTGTTCTCTTCTCACTTTTGTTGGTAGCATGATGTAAGTTATTTTGCATATCCTGGCAGAAAAATCCACCATACTGTTGGATTATTATAATACCAGAAAAAATAATTTTTGCTCCATGGTACTTTTCAAAATGAATTTCTCAAACTCAAATACCGGCACTTTTCATTTTCCCTTTTCCATTCCTTGCTGATTCTAATCGTCTCATCATTTCTACAACTCATGAAGATAGTTCTTCCTCTTAAGATTGAGGCATATGATTTGACTTCAAATCTCCTTCAGGATAATATCCATCCCAAAACTTCGTATGTTAAACAAAGCAAACAGAATACATAGTACAAAAGTTTTTTTAAAAATGCTAGGCTGAAATATTTTTGAAAATGTTAGGCCATTTAGAATTTTCTTGGCAAATTACGAAAATATTTTTAGTTACATTGTGTTGGATTTTTGTATTTTTAAAATCTATTATTTTTAGCTTCATTATTACCCTGCCATTCTTCTTTGTAGCCAGCTAGTTTTTTTTCCATTTATCTTTGATTGTTTTTTAGAGTTGATTGATGTATATGGTCCATTCACAGTTGGATTTTCAGTGATGTAGTTGAAAATTAAAGTATATCTATGGTCTTTCATAGTTGGAAAGGGCTCCTCTGTTTTCGTAAGTATTTTCTTTCTCCTGCAGTAGTAAATAACGAGCCACGTTTATGGTTGTGTAACCAATGGTGCCATTCTCCAAGCAACATATAACCTACTGTACAGTCTTGCATTCTGGGTTCTGGTATCCTTCCAATAATTTTAAAGATCAAGTTACCATTTTTCCTTTATTTAGAATAGGATGTGGGAACAGAAAAAATAATTTTCTTGTCTGTATGTCATTGTCAAAAACCTGGTCAGTAATTTTAGTTATTTCCAGGCCTTCCTGCAGGCCTTTTACTTTTGCCTCTTTGTTGAGAAGATGCGCCAGCCTGAGTAAGAAAAAAGTATGAACAGGCATTTATAATTCATAGTGGCATCTTAGGTAATTGGGTCATTGTCTTTATGTGTTTGAATATACTCTGAAGGATGAAATGACTATTTATATGATATTCTTTTTTGGCATAAAATTCTTTTTTAAAAGTTAGAGTAAACTATACCTCATAATTATTATCCTGTTGGATTTGCCTTTTGCATAGTGTTTAGGAAGAAAATATTTTTAGGAAGAAAACAATTTTTAGGAAGAAAATACTTTTACGAGTATATCAATTCATTATATTATGTGCATTTTAATATAAATCGGAGAGATCTGATTGTACTTCATGGAAACAGTATATCTGCTCTACTAGGTTTAAATAATATCCTTTTAAAAAACACTGTCAGAATGTATTATAGGTAATATAATATTCTTCCTATCACTTTAACCCCAAATACTGAAGAAATAATTCATTTTTGTGGCATTATTTGCATCTTTTATAATGTGAATTTATCTATGTTTTTATGGTGGTGCTGGGGACTAGAACCCAGGGCCTCTTACATTGTTAGGTAAGTCTGTTGCTGAACTATGTCCCCAGTCCTTGGGAATTTACTTTTTGCTTTGTTGATAACAAGAATTGTTTTGGTAATTCAATTCATAAGTTTGTGCAGCAGCAACATAATATCTTTTCTGCATACAAGATACTGTAAAAAGTAGCTTTTGTTCCATAAAAATATTCTTGCATCTATTGAAATCATTGCATGTCCATATGTTTCTGAAAGCATCTATGTTACTAAAATGTAGCCTGGAGCTATTTAATATTGTATCAGACATCTTGTTATATATTTATCAAAACAGGTTTTATATAAAAATGCATTTTATGTGAAAGCCTTCTTTCAGACTTTTCCAAGGGAAGATACTTATTGACAGCTCGTTGGCTGCTTAGTTTTTCCAGTGTAGCATGCTTTATATCTATATTACATCATTTTGGTACTTTACACTTACGGATTGTTGGCTTGTTTCCACATGTCTCTTATGGTATAGTTCTTGAGCAATTTCTTGAAAAATACGCCGAGCACTTTTCTTCTATAAATACAAATGAAAAAAGAATTTATATATTGTAGAAGCATAAGTGATGATTGCTGAACATCATCAGAACTTTTTCTTTTTTTACTATTATCAGTCTAAGAGACTACCACCCCAACATATCTACACCTATGGTTAACTCGTTTGTGTTTTGAGTACGTTAAGCAGGATTTGTAGAAGTATGCTGCCAAATTGAAATCAGTTGTACCTGAGATTATTACTGAGGTTCTCAGTAGGAGACATTAGTACAGTATCTGTGGTTCAGAGTTACCATAATATTCTTTGTTTCTTAAAATATTTAAGCTTTAAAATAGTTACAAACAGCCACAATTTAAAAAATATTTTACAGCTGGGTGTGATGGTACATTCCTGTAATCCCAGCACTCAGGAGGCTTAGACAGGAGGATTGTTCCAAATTTGAGACCAACCTGGGCTACATGGTGAGCTTAAGGCCAACTTGAACTACATAGTGTGACCCTGTCTCAAAAAGACCAAAAAAAAAAGAGAAAAATTTTATGTGTTGGTTTGTACCTTTTGTGAATCTTCTTTTGTTTCTTTGTTTTTTAGAGTGTTAGATTTTGACTGCCAAGAAAAAAAGGAAAGTATAAACATTTTGTACACTCACAACAACTGTGACAGACACCTCATTTAATAAGTTTAAACCAACTTAAAATTCAAATGATATATGTGTTAATAATTTTCATTACATTTCCAAGATGCTTTTATTTCTGGATGAATTTAACATGTAGACTAATGTTTATTGAAGAATTTATAATAATTCTGATATACATATCCCCTCTTATAGTACCTGTATAGCCAAAGATATTCTTTTTTTCAATAACTTTAGGGCTTTCTGAATATTTTAAGGTAGCTTCTAATTTCTTTACTAACCTATTTTTGGTTATACAGATTATTCTTAGGGCTTTCATAGAACATAGTAACACCGGCTCCCCTTCACTTTCCCATTCCTCATAGCAGAAAGCTGACACACAAGATGCTGTCTTAATCCCATATGGGTTTAAAGAGAAAGCTCTTGTAAGCTATGAACTCTGGTTAATAATTTCAGTGTTAAAAATGTAGGACTCTACAGCCCTCTTCTACAGGTGGTGACCCCTGCAGAGGCAGAGGAAGATGTTAATTAGGCAAGTTATTTCTGAGGCTCACAGTTTGTGGAGAGGTAGAAATTATTTTCCCCTTTATAATAGTCAAGGCAATGCATTCAGTATAAAAACATTTCACTTACTTTGGAGAGAACTCCGAAGATCACACATATGCCAATAATATAGATTGAGAGCAGGGCTAAGAGTGCTGTAAAGACACTCTGCAGTTCCTTGCTGAAAAGCTTACTTTCTTCATTATGGAAATAAAGAAACAGTCACTGTTGCAGCATATTCTTATGAATGTACAATATCATTAGAGCTATAAGTTAGAGATAAAATATGAATTTAACTCTTGTCTATTCATATAAACATTTACTGAAGGTTGGAAAACTTTCAAGTATATGATAGATAAAACTAGTTCATCTGTTCTTTAAAATGTGTTATACCAAAAATATTACTCATTAAAAATTAAAAATTCAACTATCCATCTGTCATAATGCTAAGAATCTCTTTCTGTATGAAGCATGACTTCAGGTTAAACTTTTCAAGCCATCATGTGCAAGGGTATTTATAAATTTATTTTGTTAGAAATGGGGTGCAAGTGTCTTAACTTACATAGTTAAGACATTTTCATAAATATTGGTTGATGCTGTCATTTATAACCTTGGAACTGTTACAGCTGAAGAGTGCCAACTATAACAAACCTGATAAAACCATTGAGGATCATAGTGCTTATTGCTTGCTTAAAAGACATGTTATTGTGATGTGTGCGTTTCATAATAAAGTTCCACAGATAGAATTGTTGAATGCATTTTCACATTCTGAATGTTTTTCTCTTGGCAGAAAGTACTCTGTGCTGTATGTAAGGACTAAGTAGTATGCTGTATCTTCCAGCTTCAAGTGCCTGATTACAATTAGATTTAAAATACAAAATACAGGTAGATTTAAAATTATCTTTTAACTTATATATTCCAACCAAATATTTCATAGATGCTTATCCCGTTAACTCAGTTTATACAACATACATTTTGATTTGTGAAACTAGCAAATTAGAATTTATTTTATTTTTTATTTTTTTCAGTACCATGGATCAAACTCACCACCACACTTGCCAGGCAGGTGCTTATACCACTGAGCTAAATTCCCGACCCTGCAACTTGAAATTAAAAAAAAACCTAGGAGCTAACCCAGGAGCTCTGTAGATAAAGAAGGCAGTTGCCATGTTCATTTTAGGAACCTTCAATTCTATTCATAAAGAAGAATATCTGTAAGCTTAATCATTCCAGAAGTCATTATCCCCTTTAACTAACATTTTTAAAAAATAGAAGTTCAATGCAGTAAAACATGGGTTTCTAAAGCTGTTGTGTGTTTGTTGTAATATTAGTAGCTAATATGTATTTATTACTTGCTATATGTGAGGTATATGTATTAGCTCATTTCTAATTTATCTTACACATGAGAATAAGCTAAGTTTAAGTGACATTTGAGTATCAAAAGCACATTAGAACTACAACTATACCCCTAGTACATAAAAGAGATCATAATATGAGACAGTCTCAGATACTTAAAAGTCTTGTTTTAAAACTGTGAAGGGCTGATTTTGATACCATATTTGAATGAGCTCAGGCTTATTTTACTAGATTTCTTTTTCAGAGAAGAAGTTTAAAAAAAAACCAAACCACACACAAACAAGCACACACAAAAATAAGGAGCTACTGCCCTTTTCTTCCTTTCCCCAGAATCATATAAATCATCCTTTCTGAAATTTCTTGTTTGTTTTTTTGAGTCAGGGTCTTGCTGTATATTCCAGGCTGACCTCAAACTCATGGTGAAATTCCTATGTGTTGCCACATCTGGCTTATCCTCCTCCTTTCCCTCCATTCTTCCCTCTCTGCTTTCTTCTCCCTCCCTCTCCTCTTTTTTTTTTTTTTTTTAATTTTTTAAATTTAATAGGTGGAGTCTTGCTATGTCAACAGGGCTGGCCTTGAATTCCTGGCCTCAAGTGATCCTTCTGTCTCAGCTTCCCAAGTAGGTGGGAGTACTTACTTTTTTCATCTCAGACTTCTCGAGGGAATGACTTGGTGAAATTACTGATAGGATTTAGCTAGGTTTGATGTCCTCACTTGAGTGAGGGATTGTCAGAGATATTAGCACATCTCAGGAAGCCAGGGCTGTTATTTTTTGTTCTCTGATGTCCAGGTTAGGGTCTAACCCAAATTTATTTGTTTTTCATAATATATAGTTTTTCTATGTTGAGTTTATTGGCCATTTACGCTTCTCTGCTATGTTGTTCTAGATGGTACAATTCCCAGCCAGTTCCGGAGAAGACTGATAGTTAAATCCATGGTGAACCTACTTACTGTAGTATACCTGTAGGAAGAACAACTGCTACAAGGGCTTGTTTGTGGATGGCCATGGGGTTGGAGTAGTTCTTGAGTTCAAACCTTATGGTAGCTTGTGTTCAGATCATACCCTTCATTGGCTAGGATACTAAATTAACAAATTTATTTCTTACTTTCTGAATGTGATGTGAGATTTTAAAGATCTATGCAACATGTGATGATATCCTCAATAAGGACTTAACAGACTGACCTCTTACCACCAGTGTGGTCCCACCTCCGGTTCGCTTAGCTTTTGGTGCCCCTGTATTAGGAAATGCTATTCCACAGATGTAAATTGCACTGTCATTTGAAGTCAGCCTGTTGACAGTGAGAAAAACTTGGTTCTTGCCCAAGACTTTCCTCACTGTGAATTTTTCAGCTTCACTTTGGCATGTTTCCGAGCAGAGGTACTCAGCTTGGCGAACGCCGTATCGATACCACAGGCTCAGTGGTTGCTCTGAAGGGCATCCACTTGTGGAGAAGGTGCATTCTATGGTGACAGCTGTGTGAGTGTAGTCCACCTCTAGGTAATCTGGTTGCTTGACAGAGACAGTACAGGCCCCTGTGGCACCTGGGGGAGGAAGTAGACCAGTGTTTAGCAGGCTCCTTCCTCACATTGTCTGTGCTTTTTTCTAGTGTTTTGGGGCTTAGAAATCTCAGCCTGCCTGCCAGACCACTCTTTTTTCCCTCCCTCTCTCCTTCCCTCCTTCCTTTTTCCCTCCTTCCCTCCCTCCCTCCCTCTCTCCCTTCTCTCTCTCTTTCTTTCTTTCTTTCTTTCTTTCTTTCTTTCTTTCTTTCTTTCTTTCTTTCTTTCTTTCTTTCTTTTTCTCACTTTCAATATAAATAAAGCTATAGAAGCAGACACTAGTGGTCCTCACCTGTCCTAACTCTTTATGATGTGCCATCTGGTTACTTAGGAGAGGTTCTAGCAAAAACAGCATGGTGAGCTGAGGTAGTACTA
Organism: Hydrochoerus hydrochaeris; assembly: GCA_004027455.1. Taxonomy (NCBI): domain Eukaryota; kingdom Metazoa; phylum Chordata; class Mammalia; order Rodentia; family Hydrochaeridae; genus Hydrochoerus; species Hydrochoerus hydrochaeris. Next base: position 255,635 of record PVLA01000066.1, read on the forward strand.
GTGCTTAAGGTAGATGTTCTGGGTCCTGGTGTCCTCTTACTGCTTACAAGCTTCCCTTTGATCTTGGGCATATCACGTAGTCTTGGACAGTCTGTTTCCTAGTCTGGACCCCTCACCCTTAGAAGCATTGTGTTTACCATGGGAAAAGTGTATCAGTCTCTTCATACAAATGTTACTGCTGCTGATTGAGCACCTAAGCAGGAGGAGTTAGGATTGCTCATTTATGGCAGTTCACAGTGGTTCCTTTGTGAGCCTAGAGGCCACTGAGGAAACATGATAAAAGGAAAGACATACACCTGTGGAAGTGCAGCCCTGGCATACTTTCCTTTTAGTTACTGACCAGAGGCCAAATGAGCTAAGTATACCATAGTAGGCAGATTTGATTTCTTCCTGGCATTCATACATTGCTCTGTAGTCCTTTGTAACTTCTACCTTATTTGACTAACAATACCGTGATAAAGAGAAGAGCACACGTTCCAGTTTAAATCCCGGCTCTGCCAGTTCTAGCTCTGATCTGCATCATTTTTCTTATCATAGTGGGGCTGGTGTTACTGACCTTGTGTGGTTTGTATGAAGTTTAAATGCAACACTCCAACCATAAAGAGTATTCACTTGACTAAGCCATACTATGTATTTAGTAAAAGGTAGTTATTACTGCTGTTTGTCTGCTACTACAGTGTCACATTCCCATTTCAGAGATAACTGGGGACACTTTTCCACAAGACCTAGACACACTACCCTACCCAGGGCTCTCTTTATCATGTGGCACTGCTTGGCCTTCTTTGTAATCCCACACACATGAAGCTGGAAAGCCACTCAGAGGCTTATAAATGAGAAGACCTGCCCAAAATCTTCTTGGGAGCAAAGGAGGTTATATGTGAACAGTATTGGTTGAGACACACTGAAATTTAAACAAGGTCTTAATCTGACTTCTGCCTGGTTGTGTGTTTCCATGTGGCCTTATTTGTCTAAGTGCATCCTTTGTTCCTGTAAATGAAATTGAAAAGTAATCCAAGCAGTCTGCTGCTAAGTTTCAAATAAGGGTTCCTTGTCACTAAATGTTTTTCTTAGAGGTCTCCAACCAGGACAGAAGAGGAATTAAAATTAGAACTGTGGCACTTATGATGTGAATGTATATTCACCATGTTATAATTTTAGAGTTGGTACAGTTTTAGATGAGCTGGGAGCTTTGTGGTGACGTATGATGATAACCAGATGAGGAGGAAGTCACTTGGGAAGACCATTGGCTTTGGATGTTTTGTGGCTGCCAGAGGCCAGCTGATTGTTCAGCTGAGGGGCCTGGAGTTACCCCAAAGCCTGTTAAATACCACCTCTTCCTCCTGCACAGGCTCAGTCACCTTAGTGGTCTAGAGGAACACATTACATTTTATAGTAATGTTTATATGGTAGAAATTTGAAACGGGATTGGGCCTGAGAAAATGCAACAAAGTAAAGTGATATATCAATCTCAAATGATTTTCAGGTTAAGGTTTTTGAAAATGAAGCTGACTTTCAAATCTTTCTTTAAAAACTAGTGGCAAAGTGAGAAGCATTGGCAATTTTGCAGTTTCCTGCTTAGTCTGAGGATGGGAAGAAACCCTTTGTAGTGGTTTCCTCAGAGAGCACAGGCTTATGAGGAAGCTGTTTTTCCCTCCTCCACCAGTTAAGCAACATTATGCAAAGAGAGGTTGAGCAATGTCACAACATAGATCTTGTGAACATTTTCTTTTTTTTTCTTCAATGCTGGGGCTTGAACTCAGAACTTTTGTACTGAGCAACATCTCCAGCCCTTTTTAAAATTTTTGTTATTTGTTTTGAGACAGAGTCTTGCTAAGTGCTGAAGTGCCAAGGAAAGGCTGGATCCTCTTGCCTCAGTCTCCCAAAGTGGTGGGATTACAGGCATATGCCACCATGCCTGGCAAAAAATTTACTGTTTTAAGTTTTTGTGTTCTAGATAATTCACTTTCAAATAATTCATGCTTGTCCAGAGTCGCTGTCTGTCTTCTCTGTCTCCTTCCCCACCTTTGAATAAATCTCGTCTTTCTTTAAAAAAAAGTCTTTATGTTCTATAGGATTTTTTTTTTTTGGTCTTTTTGAGATAGGGTCTTGATATACAATTCTGGCTGTCCTTGGGCTCACTTTGTAATCCAGGCTGGTCTTGAATTTGCAACAGTTCTCCTGCCTCATCCTCCTGAGTGCTGGGATTACAGGTGTGAGCCACCACACCAGTTTAGGATTGTTTTTTAATCAGAGTATCTACCAACAATGTTGAAGGTTTATCTTGGTAGAAAGAATAAAACTCATTTTGCAGTTTTATTAAAACCAAGTTAGAAAATTAGAGGGCTTATTTTTTATACTTATAAATAACTTCTTATTATAGAAAATTTCAAGTTTGTACAGATATAGCCTAGCACAGTGCACCCTCAACTGGCTTCAGCCCCACCTGGTCTCAGCTCTCCCTCACCACTGCACTCTCTGTGTGGGTAGTGGGGTCAGTCCCAGGGATGCCGTCTGCACATTTCTCTGAATACATCTCTAAAGGAAGAGCTTGTCCTTAAAATAACACTAACTAAAACAGCCATAAAAGTTATATATCTATATCTATATATATATGTGTCTGTGTGTGTGTGTGTGTGTGTGTATGTATGTATATATATATATATATATATATATATATATATATAATGGAATATTGCTAAAACTAGAAGCAAGAAGTCATCATAGTCCTTTTGTCCAAAATAACCACCACTGACAGTTTGGTCTATTTCCTTACAGACAAGAAAAAATTAATTTTAAGAACTTTTGACCCCTTCCCTACCTATAATCCAAATTTTGTGGGCAAATCTAAGATTATTAGCAATATACTATAAGAAACATTTTCACAGAGAAAAAAACAAGTAGTCCAAATTCTTAAAAATAGACTTTAAGGAATGGCTATTCTCTTTGAGAAGAGTGGGAGTCTTTGAAATATGTACAATACTTTTATTTTTATTTTACAAAAATCCATATTTTTAGAAACATTATATTTTGGAAGTATTTATCAGATGCTGTACACACATATTGTGCAGAATGTGTTTCCCTGTGTGAGAATTAAATTGTTACTGACTAGCATATGTAATTGTAAGAATGTTTTCAACTCCTTTGATGAAGTGTTCTGTAAAGCAGCTGAACTAGCAAAGGGCACTTTCAAGTTGATATGAAACTTTACCTCAGCTATTCTTTCTTATCTGTTTCTCTGGGGGAGAAAGAAACATCACTTTAGGCAATTTCTATAATGTTACACATTTAAAAATTATTCAGTAGGAGTTTCAAATATGAACACTTTAGGCAAAAAGTAGCTAAATAAATTGAAGGAAAAAAAAGCAGTCTTACCTATATAAAATAGAATCAGGTTGATTTCCAGACCTAGAATAGACTTGCTTCTGTTCACAATCCCCATTTCTGTGTGTGTGTTTCAAGGGTATATTTGAAAAGAGAGCTGGCTTTTTTTTTTTTTCTTTTTAAAAGTCCTTTCTTTTTTAGGAAAGGAAAACCAAAGAGAGGAACTCTTATTAGGGAACCATAACCGAGAACTTTCTGAAATTGTGTAAAGATGGTTTGTAACACAGTTTTGCCATTTAAAGTTGAGATTTCTAAATCTGCATATATGTTGTTTTCATGGATTTAGGTGTTAGATGTTTTGAGTGAGGTTTTGTTTTACACATAGCACATTTTTCCAGGAAGGAGTGCTGTTTAACAGGTAGTATATACATTTCTAGAGCAGTAGATTGGCGAGTCCCATCCCTCATTCTGAGCCTCATTCTGAGCCAGTTACTGTTAGTGGTCCATGCAGAGGCAGCAGGAGGAGGCATCTTCCTGTAGGACCATGAGAATTAGTGAGAATTAGTGAACAGCACATCCTAATATGTAGACATACATTGGCTATTGTTAACTAGGTGTGCCCTAGTTTTGAATTCCATTCTTTTAAAATAAAAATTTTCATTTTTATTAGTACATGTTTGCAGTATATAATTGTATTTATTTGTTTATTTGTTTATTGAGATGGGATCTCACTAAGTTGTCCAGACTAAACTCAAACTTGTGATCCTCTTGCCTCAGCGTCCTTAGTTGGGCTTAGGGGTGTGCACTGCCACATCTGACTCAAAGATTCTTCCCTTTTTAATGTGCTGTGTGGGCGCTCTCTGCTGTGGACCTTTGTCACCTCTCCTCTCCCCACTCTGGGCACCAGCAGTCAGGTTCTTTGTAAGCAGCAAGAACTGACTCAGGATGATTTAAGCAGAAAGAAACTTACGGGCAGGTTTTAGCTGTAGCTTGCTGAGTTTGCAGGTCTGGAGAACCGTGTGTGGAGGTCACAACCAGGGAGAACGGCATCATGCTATAAAACTGGTAGAGTGTGCTGCACCACCAAGCACGAGTGGCACTGCCCAGCCACTTGATCTCATTGCCACTGCTCTGCCCCCAAGAGAACAGCCTCTTGTCTTGCTTCTGAGGGTCACTAGTGCTTGTTCTAGTCTCAGAACTGTGTGCAGTGCTGTGCTGCAAGGAATTTGGGAGGCGCTTCCCCAGACTTTACTTTTTACCAAGATTTTGTTTAGGAAGGAATTCCCCAGGCACAGAGAGAAGGTTTAGTACTGGGTCACTGAAAACAATGAACAAGATTTTCACAATAGCTTTATACTCTTGACCTTTGCTGATTGTATATTTTTTCATTCACAGAAAGCTATTCTAGGTCTGAATTTAGTAACACACTTAAAGATACAGCATGTATATTTTTTATGTCACTAATGGACCTAAGAGCACCCCTAAATTTCAATATATCATTATCTTTGTGTATGTAGTCAGCACTTGGTTTGTATGTAAACTTGAAAACCTTTTCTGGTTCCTTTATTCTCCAGGTATCTGATACTCATAGGTTTGAGAGAGACTTCAGTCATTATTTCAAGAAATGCTGTGAGCTGAATGTGGTGGCACACATTTGTAATCCCAGCACTTGGGAGGCTGAGGCAGGAGGATCGCCAACAGTTTGAGGCCAGCTTGAACTATGTAGTGAGATCCTGTCTCAAACCAACCAACTAACCAATCAACCAAGAAATGCTATGACTCCTTCATTTTAATGTTCTACCTACTTCTGGCCTTAGAGCTTAATTTTTATGACTTACCCCGAAAAGTTATATAACAGGTCACCCTCTCTTGACAAACACACTGATGATCTGTTTTTAGAAACTAAAATTCAGGCAGGTGTGGTGGTACATACCTCTAGTCCCAGAACTCTGGGAGGCTGAAGTTGGAGGACTGAGGGTTTGAGCCCAGTCTGGGCAGCTTCCAGAGCTCCTGTCTCAAAGTAAAAACTAAAAAAGAGCTGTTAATGTAGCTCAGAGTGACAGCCTGGGTTCAATCCCCAGTACATCAGTCAGTCAATGAAAACAATCTTTCATGAGCCTGTTTTTATTTTCAGCCTGATGAATCTCTGTGTAATAAGTTGTGTAAGTTTAATGTGTCAAGGTGCTTTCTTGTGTTTATTAAAACCTTCTTTGAAATATTACATGTTACTCTGATTCAATATTCTTGTTTTGACCAGCTTTCTAAATCCATTAACTACTGTAAACCCCAGGCAGTCTAAAGGAGGGCCCTATGCCAAATTCATCCGAGAAGATGACTGTTAGGGTTTTGCACACAGACAGTCTTGGAGTTGTTTGTGTTTGTGCTTTCATCCTCAGTAACCTCACGCCTTGGGCAGTTCTTTAGCCCTCTCAGGGAGATGGGAAGAATGGAGGAGATGACTCCTTAAAGCGCTAGTGCCTGAATGTAACAAACCCTTGTCCCTTTTAAGTAATTTGTTTGTTCAAGAATTTAACCTAATGTTTTAAATTTGTTTTAGTAGGTGGCAAGTGGGAAAAACCATCAGAAATTCTGGAAATCAAGGGACAGAATTGGGAAGAACAAGTGAACAGCCTGCCTGAAGTGTTCAGAAAAGCTGGCTTTGTCATCGAAGCTTTCACCCGACTGCCATACCTGTGTGAAGGCGACATGTATAATGACTACTATGTTCTGGATGATGCTGTCTTTGTTCTCAAACCAGTATAAACATGTGGAGACCAAAGTCTTCAGAGTCCACCCTCAGTATCTGCCCTCCAGCAGAGGGTCTGCATTCACAGTTATGTGACGGGAGGACCTTTGGGGACTGCCATTCTAAATATCCTGTAGGAATTTAAAAAGCCAAAATACTAATTATTTCTTTGTAGTGTGTAAAAGGATTGTTTTTAAAAACAAATACCCAACTCTTTGTGGATTTTTATCAACTCTTTACTCAGAGTCACACTCCAATGCAGGTCACACTTCAATTATGATGGAAAATATTTTTTATACTTAATTGCAGTAGGAACTCACTCTCAAAGCAATAGTCATGGTTTCATGGAATCAATACATGGATTGTTTTTAATAAAATGAAGACTGGCAATAAAGTTATCCATTCAGTTCCAAATATTGGTTATAAGATATAGCCACTGATACTCTTTCATGTTTAGAAACTCTTTCTGTTGTTATTCAAGAAAATCTTTTTAATCATGCTAATAAACTTTTTTGAAGATGACTTCAGCGTCATATCTGAGTTACTTGCTGTAAGGTTTCCCTAGCATTTTGGCTTTGGCTTTGGCAGTACCCAAGGAGTAGCAGCCTGTGGACGGTGCATACGGCTTGGCTGCGTGGTGAAGGAAGGCCTCGGATTGGGAGGGAACCCTAATTGCAGCGAACAGCAGGCCATCTAGGTACCCTGAAACAGCAGCCCATGCCATACTTCAGGGAGCACTGTCACTCCCCAGTCAGTGTTACTTTGACAAATGCTAGCTTACTTCCTGCCCTCCTGTTTTTCTGGATAATCTCAGGTTACTAGAATAGAAACGTTGTATTTTATCACCTTTTTTTTTTTTTTTTTGGTACTGGGGATCGAACTCACAACCTCACACTTGCCAGGCAGGCGCTTAAGCCACTGAGCTAAATCCCCAGCCCCGTGTTTTATCTACTAACAGTGCAAACAAAAAATGTTTTAACATGTTTGTGATGGGGACAGAATTTGTATATCTTGCTGTCAGGTGGCTCTGAACCAGTGGTAGTACATGCATGACTGTCCCACTAGGCCATATGGGACAGTCCCATTGGGTGATTCCGATGGGACAGTTGTGTGGACTGCTGGTGGTTCAAGTTGGTGGAAATATGTTAATTCAACATCTTTCTCTACAACTCTATACCTCTTCTCTAGAATCTGGCTGTTTCCCATATCCTTAGTTGTGTTTATTATTTGCCAAGAATATTGTTTGCTAAAGACCATGTCAGGCATGCATTATATGTTCCTCCAACCATAGACCCAGAAATGTGGCAATAGGGGGAACTCATTAGTAAGATCAATGACCATTGTGGATTTCTAAAGAGCAAAGCACTTAGTCCAGAATCTAAAATCTCTGTAATAACACATGGCAATTTGAGATTGGGGATAGTACCAATATGGTATTCTCACAACTTTAGTTCTTTTCCAGGTGTTTCATTAAGTATTCTTTTATATACTCACAGAAGTCATCAAATTAACACTGCAACACCTGGTTATAAAGGAGATACAAAGGCTTTACAAGAGTTACTTTATTATTCATTAAGAAAGGCATTCCCACATCCTCACATCAGTACCTTCTGTTATTGTGTAGTCATAATAAAAGTTGAGTAATGTGATTTGTACAAAATTGTTACTGGTGTGTTCTAATGATCCCCCCCTCCAGGAATTCAAATAAGTGAAGTGCAAATACTTGGCAACGTGGATTATAAAGATAGAGGAAGTAAGTAAACTTAAGATTGTTCTTTTTGATGCTTTACAAACTTTCATAATCAGGCGTTTTTTGTTTAACATTTCAGACAAAAGGGATAGATGTTCAAAGAGGCAGATTGCCCCAAAATGCTTCACGAAGTTTTAAATTAAGAATTAATATTGATGATCTATTAAAGACAACATGTCTTATTTTAAACCACCACAAAGGCAGAGAAAGCAATACATTTATGCATTTTAAAGACAAAAATATTTCTTTTTGAGGTTTTCTGAAAACTATTAAAAGTGCTGTTTGTGGTTAAAATTGAAATCAAACGCATTGCTCTTGAAAGCCGTGGTGTTGTGTCACAACTCCACTAGATGGCAGTGTTGCTTACTGTCAGTCCCCCGCCCCAAAAGCAATCATGACTCCCCCACCACTAAATACAGTAAAACTGCTTCTTTGTGCCATTCTTGTGTAAGTGCTTCATATCGAGTGAAGGCTGAACTGGAGAAGTCAAGAACTCCATCTGTGGTCAAAGCCAGCTAACCGATTGACCTTGAAGGTCAATGGAGAAAGGAAATGCAAGCTGCACCTGCGGTTTTTGGCTCCTTGCACCTGCATTCTAAATCCCTAGAGAGTGTTCAAACTACTGATTTTAGAGACGGGAGGGGAGGGAGATACAATGCCTGTAGTAATTTCTCCCTTGAGTGGAGTAGTTTAAACCACTCCTGCGTTTTAGACCATCCTGTTTGAGCTATCTTCAGTCCTTATATGGTTGACTTTTAACAGAAGATGAACTGAATTGTCAACTAAGTAAAACTCAGCTGTTTCTGGTCATGTAAGTAAAGCTTTGCTTTCACTTAGTTCTGATTATAGCATTAATAGCTTTGTAATGAAGGAAGATGTTTTCATCAATTGCATCCATAATTTGGTTACTGAAAAGTGTTCTGTGATCTTTGCTGTAACAATGATAACAATAATCACGGGCTTGGGGGTGGAGAGTGTGTGTGTGTGTGTGTGAGTGAGTGGTAGAGTGCTTGCCTACCATGCTGAAGGCCCTAGAGTTTGATCCCTAGCACTTTGGAGGGGTGGGGATGAGGTGGGATTAGTCATGAGCTTCTGGTGACAACAGTGACCTGTCGTGTTGGTGCAGATGCCAGAGGACTCCCAAATTACCTTCCATCTCATGTATCCATATTATAGCTTGAAGATAGAGCATTTGTTGGCCTGTTCAGGGGGCCAAGGGACATTTTCGCAGATGAGGTCCCAATGTTAAAAACACATGTGCAAGACACCAGCAACAACAGCAGGCAGCATGGAGCAGAGCAGAGCACCAAAGGGAGAGTGAAGAGAGCCACCTGCTTAATTGTATAATGCGTCTTTATTGTATAATTCTTATACAGCTTGTTATCTCATGTTTACATTCTTACATAGTGCTGTAGCCAGTGCATGCGTGTTTACCTGTGTGAAGTCATGGTTACATAACTGTATCCCTTTGTGGATTGTGGGCTTGTGCCAGACAAGTGAGGTCACGTCCTCGTGTCAGACGCCCCTGAGCTTTGAAGCAGCCTGAGTGGATCTCCACAGCACTGAATCAGGGTGGCTTGGGAATCCACAAAGCACAAATTATGGCTCATAAACTGAAACAACAAGGATACACCAAGCTTATAACTCACCTAACAAAGGTAGAAAACAATGGTGGAAATTCACATTGTATCCACACTGAGACATTTCCAATTTAAATGAAAAAAATCACCCAGAAGTAAAATATCTGATAGTGCAATAGCAATTTTAGAAGCCTGCTTGTTTGCAACTAGAGCATGATGAGATAATAGGTAAGAAACATAAACCATGATTATAGATAACTTCACATATACTGTAGCTCTATTGGCATTTATATTTTGCTACTTTATCAATTTTTCCAATATGTGTTGTCTGTCTTCTATGTAGGAATTTATTCTTCAGTTATATCATTTTAACTATTTTAAAGTAAACATTTTGGAATAATTTTAGATTTATGGAAATTAGAGACCTCTTTTCTCTAACTAGTTTTCTCTAGTGTTACCATTTTATATAACCACGGTATGTTTCTCAAAACTAAAATGAACATTGGTGCATTACTATTAAACGTCAAAGTATTGTATTAGGATATTAACAGTTTTTTTCAGTTATGACTTGTTTTAGAATCCAGTTCAGGATACCACACTCAATTGAGTTCTATGTTTTAAATTACTAATGTTCATTGAATAGAGTGCCATCATCTCTCCCCCCCAACTTTTATAACTGGAAAATTGGTAGAAGTGTTCCATGTAATAAAATACATGTAACAAAATTGAGCATCTTGGCCATTTTTGTTGATATTAGATACATTCATATTGTGCAACCATTACCAACATCAACTCTTTGATCTCACAAAACTCAAACTATACATATTGACTCCATTCTTCCTACCCCTTCCAAGGAACCACCATTCTGCTTTCTATGACTATTCTAGGAACCTCAAATAACTAGAATCATATGACATTGGTCTTTGACTAATTTTACTTAGCGTAATGTCCTCAGAGTTCATCCATGTGTGAATTTTTTTTCCTGTTAAGAATGAATAATATTATATTGCATAGACACATTTTCCTTACCCGTTTTGCTGATAGATGCTTGGATTGTTTCCACGTTTCAGCTATTATGACTAATGCTACAGTGAACACAGGTGTACAAGTATTTTTTTGAGACCTTGCTTTCATTTCTTTTGGGTTGATACCCAAAAGTAGAGCTGCTGGATCATGTGGTAATTCTAGTTTTTTGAGGAACTGCCATGCTGTTTCACACAATGCCTGCACCATTTTACATCCCCACCAACAGTGCCCAAGAGTTCCAACACATCTCGACATCCTTGCCAACACTTGTTTTCTGTTTTTAAAATAGTAGTCATCCTAATGGGTGAGGTGTTATCTTGTGGATTTGATTTACATTTCCCCCATGCATAGTGTATCATTGTTTTTGTAGTACAATTTATACTGTATTTGGATTCATTTACTAGTAAAGTGTTTTTTGTAGCTTGCTATCTGTATTGTTATCACTGAAGCAGAATCAGTATTCATTGATAATAAAATACTTCTCTTTTTCTATGAAATTTTACACTTAGGAGAATTGGGAGAATATTATTACATAGCTAGAACTTAAGATTCCCTTGGGATATTAGAGTCAGTGTGGTGTATTGACATGGATTCAATAATATGTTTTCATTACAAAGTCACTTAAAAGTACTTTTAGTACATGTAAAATGAAAAGTAGGTTTTTTTCTCCAAATAAATGAATACATAAAATTGAGACATCTTATATATCTGCACTTCTTAAGCCCTGGAAAATAAAGAATAGATACCTTTCATTTTTAAATTTGAGACTCTCTCCATGTTGCTTAGGCTGACCTCAAACTCATGATCCTCCTGGCTCAGCCTCCTGAGTAGCTGGGATTATAGACATGTGCCACTAAGGCTGACTTCAAATCCTGTTTTCTTATGTCTTGTTCAGGAATCAACACAGAACATTGGTTTGTTTATTGAGACAGGGTCTTCCTATGTTACCTGGACTGGTTTCAGACTCCTGGATTCACATGATCCCCCCACTTTAGCCACCCTCTTCACGCTTAGCAGAATGAAACTGGTTTCCAGTACTTGATTTTTGCTTTCTTTTTATTATTTGTAAGATAAATATGACTGATCATAAAGCCTTGCTGTTTTTTGCACTGCAAAACGTTCATTGTAGAAAAAGTGGAAAATTCAGCCAAAAGAAGAAAATGAAAACAGAGTTTACCTATCCCATAATTCAGTACAACTGCTGATGTTTTGGTATTTACCCTTTCAGATTGTCAATGCATGTATATTTATACATATATTTATAATATTTTAAACGTGAAAAATATATAAAATGGAAAGATATTTTTGTGCATATGTGGTGTGATTGTGCATATGTCATGTGAGACTCTTATACTGGTAACTTATACTCCAAATCAGCACTTGACAAAGGATGGAAGACATTTCCCATCATTTAGGACTTGACTGGGATGTTTTTGAGGATGCTCGATTATAGTATTAATAAATAACTATCAGATGGGCAACAAGACACTATAATTATTTCTGGAGAGAATGTTTAACTTTGTTACTGATACAGTAATATCAGCATCAGATATTTGAATGTGTTTGGTAAAAAATTGTAGAGATTGAGATGTTTCATTAAATGGGAAGTATTATAAGAAACCTCTAAGGCCCGCAATTATATTTTCATTAGGTAAGGTTCAAAAACAGTTATGCAAACTCTTATCATGTAAACATATTATTTTAATACATTTCCTTCCCATTTTACTTTAAAAATATTTTTAATTTTTAATTTTCAGTTTAAAAGGCCAATAAATTATGTAGTTTTCAAGGAAACACAAGATGCATCTAAACATGTAAAACATGAAACAAAACAACTCAAATCTTAGTCTACAAGCATGTCAAGATCCTTACCATTTTAATAAAAAGTCATTAATATATGTCTTTTTTTGTTGTTGTTTTGAATATAAAAACTATTTCCTTACTGGGTGTGGTAGCACCTGCCTATAATCCCAGCCCTCAGGAGGCTGAGGTAGGAAGATCACTGTGAGTTCAAGGCCAGCCTGGGATACAAAATAAGTTCAAGTCCAACCCGAACTGCATAATGAGACCCTGTCTCAAAAACAACAACAAAAGTCTCCTTGAATTTGTATGATATGGTCTTTGTTGAATGATCTTGCAGGGGAGAGGTGCTGGATATTGGATACAGGACTTCACACAAGCTAAGAACACACCCTACCACTGGGCTACACTCCCAGATTTAAATGACCATGTTAATGGCTGTGTAATCCACAGGTTGATTTATCAGTTTATTTAACAATTTCCTTGGTGGACACCTCAGGTGAATCTTTTCCTAACACTCTTTGGATGTGTGTGTACAAGGGGTGAACAAAAAATAAGAACAGTTTAAAAATGTATTATGATGAAAGACAAATTGCCATTGATTCTTCTCAAATACTTTCCTTTGTTTGGGACACTGGTATTGCATTTGTTATTGCCACTTTCTTAAGCAGTTCTGGAAATCTTCTTTTGTAAGGTTCTTTACCAGGTGTGATCAAAACTACAAGAATGTTGCTGTTAAGTGCCATCCAACAGAAAGGCAGGCTGGTAAAAACAGCAAGGTGAGTTCTCATTCACTTTAGCGGATCAGGCACTGTGCCACTTCTGACTTTTCCCAAAGTCAAAATGGCCATGAAAAGTAAATCCTTTGACTTGGTTCAGGGCCCTGAGGCAGCTACAACAGTGCAACAAAGACACAAAAGAGGACTTTCAGAGCTGGTCAGGACGTTGGGATAAATGCATTCCAAGGAAAGGGAGTACTTGAGAGGGATTAATGGCAGTGTCTTTTCCTGTAATACATTTTTAAAATTTAAACACACACAATAAATTCGTCAATCACACCACATATGCACATCTGTTAAAGGTCTTGCTAGTTAGTTCCAAGCACATAAAACACACACTTGCACATGCGCAATATACATGCTTGCACACGCACAGGCACATGCACACACTTGCACACGCACACATGCATGCACGCAGAGAGAGAGAGAGAGAGAGAGAGAGAGAGAGAGAGAGAGAGAAAGAGAGAGAATAGTGACCCTTTCTCATCCGGCTTCAGCAATGATCCATACAGGGCTGATCTCTTAAAGCCATATTATCGCCTTTCCTTGATTCCCACCACTTCCAAACGCACCCCAGATATCGTACCATTCACTCATTTCCGTTTCATAAGTATCTCTAAAGGGTAGGGGGCTCTTAGAACACCATTAATGACCACGCCTTTAAAACCCTAACCCTAAAATATCCGGTGACTGCATTTCTCCAGTTGTCTTGCAATTTTTTAACGGTTTGTTTGAATCCACCCCCACCCCCACCCCCACCCCGCCGCCACGATAGCTGGTTGATGGGTCTTCAGCGCTCCCCAGGCCCTGCTGTGCTGAAGAGCAGCGCTGCCCAGCGCGCCTGTCTCTGTCGCTGTTTTGCACGCATCATTGGGAACCCTCCGCAGCTTCTCCTGGCTTTTCGCTTGGGGAGGTGCGGGGAAGAGACTGCGGAGGTGCAGGCGGACTGGGAGCCAATGAGACTAGTCTCGCGGCCCCACCCCGCGCCATAGCCTCAGGACTTTGTGCCTGGTGAGTCCTGCACTACAGGAGACGCGCGCGGAGGTTAGGACACACCTACCTGGTCCGGGAACCCGAAGTGGTGAGGTTAGGGGTCCCGGGTCGCGCGGGCTGGGTTCTGGCCGCTGGTTCTCTCAGGGAAGAGTACAGGTGTGCAGGGTTAGAGTGTGGACAGCCACTGGAGGTCAGACAAAGTTCGGGAGGAGGCTTTCTGGGCTCCTGGGATGGGGACTTCCACGGGTACGCAGTGGTGGTGGAACTTTGAGGAAGGGGATCCGGACCAATTTAGTAAGACCTAATAGTAACAACAGCAGTGGGAACTTGCAGTTACAGCTGCAGAGGAAACAGCAGTAATAGCTACGATTCACTGAAGTCTTGTATGTGCCAGTACTAGTTTCTTTACATATTTCACCTATCTTACGGATCTTGTGAAGAAGAAATGGGAAAAATGCAGGAAAAGCAAGCAGCCCGGATTGTGCATGTGCTGGATAAATTTATATACTTTAAGAGTGTTCATACAGTATTTGTGAAGGAGGAACAGTGAGTACCATCTGCATTGTACAGAGGAGGAAATGCAAGCCCAGAGAAGTTAAGGAATTTGTCCAGGAGTGCACAGCTACTAATGTGTGGTCCTAATTAAAGTGATGCCCCTGTTCCTGGGGGTGGCACTGGCTACCTGGAGCTTCCAACCCAGGGTGGTTGAGCTGAGAGGTTGGAGGGTAAAGCTAGACTCATTTAGCTTGGAGTTTACCACCTGGCTCTGCCATGTAGTAGCCATGTGGCCTTGGGCAGGTCATTGGACCTCTTAGAATTGGTTCTTATCTGTTAAATACAGGTAATGGTAACAATTGTAAAGATTCTTCAAAAATTAAGCAGAATGATGCATGCAGAGGAGCATGTCTAACTAGTTATCTATCACTCAGTAATTGGTAGCCAGGATCATGAATACTATGGAGTCCAGCAACTCTGCTTTGGAATTCACTCTCTGCTGTTTGCTTGCTATGTGACCTTGTTATGTTGACAGAACTCATCCGTGAAATGAACCAAAAATAAACCTGTAAGTTTGATGGAAAGAGTAAATGACAGAGAGAGCTCTGTACAATGCACAGTCAAACCAGTTCTTTTCTCTGTCTTTCCTTTCTCATTGAATCCAGAGTCTTCCCCTTGATTTCCTGAGGCTGACGGAAGGAAGGAAGGAAGGAAGGAAGAAAAGAAAGAAAGCAGGAAGGACTGGGTGTAGTTTGACTGCTAGTGACTGAGATGGGACAAGAGTTCAGGTCTCCTTATCTCTCCCTAGTCCAGGAAGCCACCATTCCCTTGACTTCTACAACCCTGAGCTGGGTGGTTCCAACACTAAGCATTTGAAATCAGATCCAAATCTAGTTAGCTCAAGCTGCTTTCTGCAAGCCAGGCACGTTGCCTATTTTGCATTAATAGCTATGAAACAGTATCTTTTGTTTTTGGTGGAAACTCTGCCAGTTAATGTCCCTGAATTGTACTTGTTTGTTCATGATACAGGCTTTTAGTGGAGCTGCTCCCTAGGCAGATAAAACACTTAAATCTGTACATTATTGTGTGTGTGGGGGGAGTGGGTGGGGTGGGGGGTTCCAATCTCTCAGAATCTTTGCAAGTTTCAGAGAAGAACAAATGGCAGATCCATAGATAGCAGGGACGGTTGGTCACACCATTCATCCAGATACTTACTGTGTTCATTTCCAATCTGTAGCTATTATTGTTGTTTTCACTTTGGGCTCCCCCCAAAGAGTCCTTGCTTGTCCGATTTCCATGGGGGAGAAGGCTGCTTTCGATGGGTGAGGGCTAGCGCTGTGGAGAGCACTATTGACCTCTAAATCACCATTGCTCTGCTTAGTGCTTTCAATCCTTTTGGCCTGTCTCCTAAAAGAGAGTGACCCAAAGTGCTTGTAATTAAAATCAAATCCCAAATTGGTGATGGGCTGGGATTTCCTGGAACTAAGGCATTATGTGCTGCAGAAAGCCAGGCATTTGTTTCAGTAATTGTAAACCTCTTGTAGAGTTAATAGGGAGATTGTAGCAATATACACAAGAAACCTCATTGTGTGGGAAACTGGAGGATTGTGAATGAGGCCAATGCCCCAGGGCAGCTGGCCAAAGAGGACCAAATAAAAGACCTGAGTTTCCCCAAAGCCAAAAAGACCCAAACTCAGGAAGTTACTGTTAGTGTGGAACATATCAGCTTCAAGGCGCTTGGGATTGGGATGCAACATGGACTCTAAAGTACTTTGGAACCTGGTTCACTGCCAGCCTGTTAGAATGTACTGCCTTTTAGTGTTTGGAAGTTTCAAAATTTTCATAGTCTGTTTTGATCTTGGATAGTAAAATGAGCATAACTATTTCCAAAGCTGGCTGCATAGGTTCCTTTGGTGGGAAAATAATCCATTTGCATAGCACATTAGGCAATGTTGAAGAAATTTGTACTAGAGAATTCTGGGATCACTATAAAATAATTTCAAGAGACTATATGTATACATTATGGGGATTGTTTAATTTGTTTATTTGTTAATTTATTTTGAGACAGGGTCTCATTTTGCAGTTCAGGCTGGCCTTGAACTCACTGTGTAGCCAGGCTGGCCTCAAATTTGTGACAGTCCTCCTGCCTCAGCCTCTGGAGTTCTGTGATTACAGGCATGCATCACTAGCATGGGTTCATTTTATTGCCACAGTTCTTGTTATTGCTGAAAGAAGTGCAATCACTTAATTGAGTATAATCATGCCAAAACTCCCAACTTTTTTGATTTTCACCATTCTCAACTTTTTACCTGCTCAGGCCCAAAATCCTTGGATGCAGTTCGATTTCTTTCTTCCTTTATCCTCTATATCCAATCTGTTGGTTCCACCGTTGAGATACCTCCAGAATCCAGCCACTTCTCAGCAGCTTCACTGCTGTCTGTGACCAAGTCACTGACATGTAGATTTGTCTCCCTGTTACAGTCATTGTTCCCTCAAGATATTCTCAATGCAGCTGTCAGTGGGTTTAGTCCAGTTAAGACAGAAGTCAGAACATTCCATTCTTGTGTTAACATCTGACCAGTGGCTCCCATGTCGTCTTAAACTCCAAGTGCTCACAGTGGCTTCAAAAGCCCTGCTTCTCTGGCCCTGATTCTCTCCCAACCTCATTTCCCATCTTCTCATCCTTACACCTTTCACTGCAGTGTAACACTTGGAGTGAGGTGGGGGAGAGACCAGCAGCAGCCACTAGGCTTGTGTAAAGGCAACATGGTATGGAATTTATTGTGCCTGAGTGCTGGCAGACAGAAAGTGAAAAGACCTTCCGTGGGAAGCAAAGAAGAGTGTACCTCTTTTATAGGGATGGAAGGAGGCCAAGGGACATTAGGCAGGAAGATTTTAATAAACATCTGTGGTCAAAGTTCTCTGGCTGTCTTGTACCTCAGTGGGCAAAGTGCTTGAAGTGTCTGGTGTAAAGTTTTGGGTGTCTCCAGATGTCCTGGGGGCCTGCAAAAGTTCCTGGCTTATCTTATCTCCTCTACCACATCCTGTGTTTACCCCTGACAGCCATGGTGTTGAGCTGAGTTCCCTGCTGAGAGTAGTGCTTCTGTGGGCAAGCAGGCTGGGAGAATCTGGTCCAGTTGGAGTCTTATGTAAAGAACATGCAAATTATGCTTCTAACATCAAGGCCTTTACAATGTTGTTTTTTCTTTCCCTGGAAATTCCTGTGATTTATTCTTTCATCTCCTCAGATCTTCCCTGACCATTCTCTACCACGGTCTCCATTCCTTCCCTGTCTCTCTTTCTCCCACTCTTAATTTTTTTCTCTGTAGCATTCATCATTCCTTGGCATAATAGAGTTACTTGATTATTATTTCCTGCCTGCCAGCAGAGACTTAGTTTTGCAAACTATTGTATCATCAGAGTATAGAATAATGCCTGATGCACAGTGATGTTCAATACATGTTTGGTGAGTGAATGCATGAAATAATCACACAGATAAAACATGAATCATAGCTGTGCCTGGTGTTATAAGAGAGAAGAATTGGTCTTTTCTTCTGATTAACTGTCTTGTCTTAGGGAATTTAGGGAAAGGCTCATTGGAGATTTGAGATTTGCTGTGAATTAAGTTAGCCAGGCAAAGATGGAGGAGAAAAGCCTTTTGAGAGGACCTTGATCTGGGAGGAGTGTCACCTGGGCAGGACAGAAGGATGCCCTGAGTAGGAGCCTGGGAGGAAGGGGTTTGTGTGTAATAAGGACATTAAAAAGTTGTGTGGTTTATTCCGAGGGAAATAGACATGTGGTGGCATATATATATTTGAAATTTGAAAAATGTTAATCTGGCTTATTTGCTGTAGAGCGTTATGTTGGGTTACAACAACCCATCCCATAATTTACTACTGTAAATTTGTACTTCAGCATAATACTAGCTGGCTGTGTATCTCAGTAGCTGCATCTGGGGGCTACAAGAAGCAATCTTTGTGTTTATTCACTCGGTGTAACGAGTGGCAAGGTGTGTGCACCTGTGCAAAAGTGTCAGACCGGGATTTTTACCCACAAATACTCTAACAGGTTTTGCATATGCTTACATGTGTGGCTCACAGCTGGATGTAGGAACAGCAGGAACACATCTGTGCATTTACCTACTTGGCAGGCAAATGGTAAGGTAGCATGTGCAGGAGTTCCAGAGAAGTGACAGATATACTTTATTTAAAAAGTATAACTTTATTTAATAGGATTTATTTAAAAATTTTTTCCTTTTAATTTTTCTGATAGAAGTAGCCCAGTTCAGTATGATGACACATGAAAAAGCAGATTTGCAAGGTTTTGAGGAGGTTGAAAGCGAATCATCAGGTGATTTCTGCACAGATGATGATGTTGGCCGTATGTGCCAAAGTTCCTGTGACAGTGAAATGGAACAAGAAATGACTGTGGCAGGCACAGCTAGAAATTTCCTTCATTATGGCAGTAGTACTCCATTTGTTATAGTTTGTGTCTTGATGTCCCTCCAAAGCCTCATGTAGTCATGGGAGGGTGGGCTTTTCAGAGATGGGCGTGTCTAAAGTGTGTGGGGCTGGAATCAAGTGTATATGATTAGTAAATAAGTCCACTGCTTGGTCTGGCACAGTTCTGGCTAGGATTAAGGGTGTGAGTGCTACACATGGTATAGGATGGGTAGTCTTCATACAATATAAAGGAAATAAAGATGCTTGCCCTTCACTCCCTTGTTGCTTTTGCTATCTTATGGAAACCATGAACTGTTCTCCACTGTGATGGCCCTCTGACTTGGAGCCAGCTGATTATTAACTGAAACTTCTAAAAACTGTGAACCAAATAAAGCTTTTCTCCTCTAATTTTGGGTGCTGGGTATTTTTGTCTTAGCAATGAGAAAAGTAACTAGGATACCAATGCATATCCCCCCCACATCTTTATGTTCATTGGTTGATGGACATTTTGACTTCTTCCAAGATCAAGCTATGAAAAACTGTGCTGCTATAAACATGGCTGTGCATATATTGCTTTTAATTCTTTTGGAAAGATGCCAAGAAGGGAAATGGCTGGGTCAAATGGAACCTCTAGTCCTAGTCTTTGGAGAAATCTCCAAACTGATTTCCACAGTGGTTATACCAGTCTACACTCCCACCAATAGTGGGGAAGGGTTCCTTTTTCCCTACAGCCCCACTGGTATTTCTTATTGGTTGATTTCTTGATAATAGCCATTCTTTTGGGGATGAGATGGAATCTCAGCATTGTCTTAATTTGCATCTCTCAAATAACTAGTGGTCTTGAGCATATTTCCATATATTTATTTGCCATTTCTACTTCTTCATCTGAGGAGTTTCTATTTCATATGCCCATTTTTGGATTGGATCTTTAAATTTGGAAACATCTGATTTTCTCTTTTGATTCTTTATATGATCTCGATAGTAATCCTTTGACGAACATCTGGAAAATATTTTTTTCTGATACTGTGGATTGTCTCTTCACTCTATTGGTAGTTCTCTTACTGTGAAAAAGCTTTCTAAGATGAAATCCCAGCTGTTGAGTTTTTGTGGTAGTTTCTGTGTGATCAGGGTTTTATTCATAGAGCCTTTGTGTACACCAGTGTCTTCCAGAGTCTTACTTATTCTATCTTCCAGAAGATTTAATGTTTCTGTTTTAATATTTAGATCTTTGATGCATTTCAAATTTAGTGTAGTATGTGGTGATAGATATAGGTCCAATTTTAATCTTTGGCATATGGAAAACCAGATTTTCCAGCACCATTTATTAAATCTGCTGTGATTTTGCTGTGATTCTTTATAAGTGATTTGTTTCTTTTCTCTAACAGCAGTTACTATTGTTCTTGTGTTGAATTTCAGGAATCTTGAGAACTATATCCCATGCTGTACATGTTTTTGAGTATGGCTTATTGAAGTTCTATATACTTTATTTATCTGAATGTCAGATTCCTTTTCCTTGCTTGGAAAGTTTTTGGTCATAACTTCTGTGAACATGATTTTTTTTTTAAATGTCATTTGTGCTATGTTCTGCTTTTTCATTGACTCTGATCAATCCTATTGTCTTGGTTACTTTTCTCTCATTGTTGAGACAAAATACCTGACCTCCAAAATTAGGGAAGGAAAAGTATATTTAGCTTACAGTTTTTGAAAGTTTCAGTCTATACTTAGCTGGCTCCAAAGCAGGATGGCATGGCATAGGGGCAGGCATTCATGGAAATGGCAGGTACCAAAGGTGACCAAGAGCAAGACTGGCAAAAAAGGAGGAGCAAAACTTTTTTTAATTTTTAATTTTTTTATTTAAAGAAAAAAAATTGAATCAGAAAGAGGGTAGAAATAATACAAAATTTCAAAAACAAAACAAAACAAAAAAATAGTAGCCAGTAAGAAATCACTAGTTGATAATTACATATTTTCCTCTTAGAAGTAGTTGTTCAAGTTACAAAAGTAAAGCCTACAAAGTGGACATTTAAACAATGAGACTGCAACTAGTTCTGTTCATCTATCCAACAAAAACTTAGTAATATGGATATCAATCCTACACACTTAAACATACATGTAATTATATCCTTTAGAATGCTTTCTTTTCCTCTCCTTTTTTTCTTTACAATAACTATAATCCATTCTCGTAAACTACTTAGAAGTTCTACACATGTATAAGTCTCTACATGTAAACCTAGCCTTTCTGTATTAGAGGGAGAAACAAATCAAAACAAGTCAACAATACAAATTCCTAGAGAACAATAAAATGAAAAGGACATATAAAACCACAATACTAGGTGATCTATGGTAGTTAATATGATGTCTCTTGTTATTTTCAATAAAATTGTCTATATTGCCGAACATAGTATAATTAAACTTAGCATTGCATTATACTGTTAATGAAAACTAAACATTGGAGACATTATAGGACTTCAAAGGCAGTTAATAATCAAACCAGAATGAATCTTGTCATCTTCAGAGTAGTTGCCTCTACTCTCAGACTTGATACTCTCAAGCATAGCAGATTCAAATAAAATCAGTCAAGATAAAACAGCAGTATAACCAATCTTCTCTGTCTTATCTCTGCTATGCTATTTTTCTGTCATTGTTCTTTGTTTACTTTTCTCCTTCATTCCACTGTCTGCCCCTTTCTTTGAGGCCTTTCTGCCATTGTTCCTGGAATCTTGGTGATTTTCTTCTCTCTCGCTAGAATGTCTTTAAATATTTTTTGCAGGGTTGGATTGGTGGTCACAAACTCCCCCAGTTCCTCTTTGTCATGGAAATATCTTGTCTCTCCATTAATTTTGAGAGACTGTTTTGCAGGGTACATCAATCTGGGTTGGAGGTTATTTTCTTTCAGGGCTTGGAATATTTCATTCCAAGCTCTTCTTGACTTGATGTTTTGCATTGAGAAGTCTGCTGTGATTTTGATAAGTTTTCCTTTATAGGTAATCTGTTTCTTTTCTCTGACCACTTTTAATATTCTGTTCTTGTGATGGATTTCTGGGATCCTGATTATTATATGTCTGGGTGTAGATCTGTTTTGGTTGTAGATGGCTGGAGTTCTGTATGCTTCATTTATCTGAACTTCACTTCTGTTACCTATGTTTGGGAAGTTTTCCTTAATTATTTCTGTGAATAGACTTTTTATTTCATTTGTATTTGTCGCTGCATCTTCATTCACATTTTTTATTCTTAAGTTATAAATCCTCTTTTCGTCTTCTAGCCTTTGTATCATTGCTTCCTGGTTCCTTGTTATTTTTAAGAGATCCTTCCTTTTGTAATCATATATTGCAAATCTATCTTCAAGTTTTGAAAGTTTGTTTTTAGTTTCTGTTAAAAGGTTTTGCCAGCTTTCAATGGAGTTTTTAATTTCCTGATATTCTCTTTGGATCTGTTTCATGTATTCTAGATTTTGTTTATATTCTTCATCAAAGGCTTCTCTCCTTTCTCTGGGTTCCTCCATTCTTTCATTTGTGGCTACTTGAGGATTACCCAGGATTTCTTTTATTAATCTTCTTATATCTTGCTTCACCTGAGTTAGAATTTCAGATTTAAATTCATCAATGAGTTCACGGAAGTATTTCTTTATTTCTGATGAGGCTGTCTGATATTACATGTTTGCTGCTCTCAACCTCCTCTGCATTTACCTCTACTGGATTCACTTTCCCTGGTTGGGTGGTTGGAGGCCTTTTGCTATTTCTCTGTTTTATCACGTTTCTGGCCCCCTACAGATGGGTGGGTGGTGTAAGTCTCTGGGCCCCTTGCACTGCCCACAGTTTTTCTGCAGGACACTGGCTAGGGAAGTGCCGCCCCCCTCCCCAGTCTGCTGCTGATCTGCGAGGTGCACACTGTGAGCCAGCCCCTCCCCCTATGTCAGTCACCCAGTGGATGCTTCAGCACGTTTGTGTGTTCCCTGGGGATGCCACTGGCTCAAGACAGCCTCATCCCTGGCTATTGGGTTACAACCAGGGGCCTGACCCAGCCCGAGCAGATCCTATCAATCTGCTTTGGACCAGAAGCCATCGACTGATGCCACCTCGAGTTTTGATTCAAGCCAGCCCTGCCCAACTCCAAAGTGTTGTCTAGCTGGTCATCCCGCTCTGGGGAATCCAGGTCTTGTCACTCACCAAAGTTTGTGCAGCTCGACTCACCATCTCCACTCCCTGCCACAGCGCCTCCTCCAGCCAAGGGTCTTGAGCTCACCAACTCCCTGCTCTCAGCAGGGCCACGACCTCAGCTTGATCGTGAGTTGCCTGACTCTAAGACATGCCCGTTACTGTGACTGGAGCTTAACCAGCTCCAGCCCTCCATCCACGCTTCTTCTTCTTTCTTTCTTTTTTTTTTCTTTTTCTTTTTCCTCAATTTCTTCCTGGGTTGTGAGAATTCCTCTCCTTTTGTCTGGCTTTCTCCATGTTGTTAGATCCTAGCATCTGAGTTGTTTTCTTTTCAGAGAGGCTCTCTTATTGTGCTACCACTCAGTCAGCCATCTTGGACCCGCAAAACTTTCCCTTCCTTATATTGTATGCCAGGTATCCACCCCATTGTGGGTGTAGCACTCACACCACCAATCCCAGCGCTAGTCAGTGAGCCAATCACAAATGCTAGACTCAGTTTCCTTCAAAAGTCCAGGCCCCCATGACTGCCTGAGGCTTTGGGGGGACATCCAAACACAAACCATAACTTTTATGTTATTTTTCTTTGCACCACCTAGCAGCAGTTGGATGGATTTTTCCTCATCTATTCCTATTTGTCATCGTCCCTTTCTTTTCATGGTCACTAACCACAATCCTGTCTTCTATATCTGAAATTTTGTTTTCATTGGGCTCATTCTGGTGCATAAACTTTCAATGGATTTTTTTAATCTCCTGGAAAATTTGTATATGGATTCCATTTTTTTCCTAACTTGGTCGTCCATGATTTCCATCATTTTTCTAGGCTCCTCTTTTTTTTTTAAATCAGTATCTACTCTAGAGTAACCAAGTATATTTTTCATTATGGTCATCATCTCTGTAGTAAGTGGAAAATTATGTCTTATTTGATTTTTTTCTAGAGCTTATTCATCTGCTTTGTTTCTTCTGCTGTTACCACATCAGAGTCAAGGTGAGTGACTTTTGAATTGTTTCACCTCATTGCCAGTTGGCTTTGCCTTTGGGGAATTGGAAATCTGGAGTTGTATCTTTTTAAAATGTTTTCTCATTTTCTATATTTTTTTAGGTCAGTTACTGGGTTTCTGTTTACAAATTGCTTATGTCACATAACTTTACTGTTAGTATTTAGAACCCTGAGGAAATGACTATTTCTCAGAGATGTCTTACATGGCTCTTGGGTATTGAGTCTGTTGCAGTATCCTGCATCTTAAATTTACTGGGGATGAGAGGTTGCTCATTCCTGCTCCTACTTGGCCCAGCCCCTGGTTCTTTTGCACTGACCTAAAATATTGCTTATGACCCTTAAGCAATCTCAGTCTTGGTATATGGAAAGAATGATTAGGACAGTTATGTTACTTTGGTTATAGTATCATAATCAACAATAACAATAGCACCAAACACAGCCTAGAAAATGATAAACCGTGGTAACTGTTAACTTAGCACCTTTCATCAATATGAACTAGATTTGTGGCTATATAACAAACTATAAAGCAACCTAGGAAATTTTATACTGTAAATAAGCCTTTAATATGGTGATTTTACACTCTGGAGAAAATTTAAAAGGAGTTAGGGGAATAAATTGAGACATAGAATAAGAGGAAGAGATTAGAAATAAGGCTAGTGTAGGCTTTGTGTGGTGGTATATACCTGTAATCCCAGCACTTGGGAGGCTGAGGCAGGAGGACTGCTGTGAGTTCGAGGCCAATCTGAACTACACAGGAGGACACTGTCTCAAAAAAAAAGTAAAGAAAAGAAAAGAAAAAGAAAAAAGGAAAAAAGCAAAGAAAGGAAGAAAGAAGACTTGAGGATAAAAGTCGACTATAAATTTTGGGATACTGGTAAAGAAAATAAGCGGGAAAGTGAGAAGAAATAAATAAAAAGAAGAACAGAACAACAAGAACAAAAATACCCCCTGGAAATAATGTTCACACTCATATGAAAACAAAAAGAAACAAGAACATGCGAAACAAACAAAAACAAAAACATGAAAAGGAAGAAAAAAAGGGGAGAAAATAGTTTTACAAATGTCTACTCAAGACTTGTCTCTGCTATCACTGATATACAATGTGGGCTGTCAGAGTCCAGATCCAATTTGATTAGTCTCAGCAAACCAGCCATAGCTTTAAGGTGGAGTAGTGGATAATCCCAGGAAGCCTACACCTTCATTTTCACTGAAGTTCAGCTGGACCCTTGCACTGGGCTCCCTGACCTCCTGCTGAGTTGAACTCTGTAGCCTCACCCTGACATTGGGAGCCACTGGAGGGAACCGTGCTGTAGTTGTTCTGAGTTTTGAGCTCAGTTAGCTCCTCTCCAAGGTGGCTACCACCCAACTGATCTCTCCTGGGTGACGTCTAAACCCAAATAACCCACTAGTCATTGTTGTCTGCTGTGTCTACTGCTCCATTCCACTGGAGCATTTCTCCATAGTGGCCTCTGGGGTTGCCAATCGTCACCATGTATCTGCAGGTTCAAGCTTTGCCTTCCATGAAGTGAATCAGGGCTCAGGGAGGAAGCATTGTATACTACATTGATTGAAGTCTTTCTCTTGACTCTCCCTGTGGGCTTTAGTTTCCCAGATCCTTCCTGCATGCCAGGGGCCCACTTTTATCCTTACTGTTTTCCTCATGATGCTATATTGCTGTGTCTGGACAACCAAATCTCACAGAGGCTCTTTCTCTGCTGTCCACCACTCCACCATCATTCTGGAAGTCATACTGTCACTTTAAGTTTTAGCCATTCTAGTGAGATTTTAGTGGTCTCACTGTGATTTAATTTGTGTGTTCTTGTGAACTAATGCTGTGATGATCCTTTGTGTGATTATTAGACAATTATATATTTATTTTAAAGAGTTTACCTTTATATCTTTTCCTTCATTGACTTTTCTTCTTAATTACAAGAGTCCTTTTTATATTCTGGATATAAATCTCATAGGAGATATAATAGTGTCTACCTTTTAACCACTCCTCTTCCCTGGCATCATTGGAATGGAGACAGGTGGTAGAATATAAATAGGCCATTGTAGTCATTAAGGAGAGAGACGAATATGTCAGGCTAGGATAAGGGGCTTAATGGAGTAAAGCAGTTGGAATTTTAAAATTATTTTTTAGAAAACCTCAAGGAACTCTGGGTCCCCATACTCCCTTTTGTCTTTTGAATATTGTTAACATTGCAACACAACAAACCTGAGCCACTTTTATGCTTGAATTAACCGCAGAAGAATGTCTCGGGAACCTAGGACACGCTCCCTTTTCCTGGTCCTTTTTCTGAGCCATGGAGTGGCAGGTCAGAAAACTTCAAATTCCAGGCAGGGTAAGTCCTGAGGGAGGAAGCCCTTCCACAGTTCTCATGCATGTCAGGGGATGTAGTGGGGTAAACACAGTTTAGGCCTTCAGAAATTTCGAGGTGTACTCATGTGTGCATTTGTGAGTGCGCATGTGTGGGATGGTGGTGAGAAGTGGGTAGATGTGTAGGATTTGCATGGTTATTCTAAAAGTGTTTTTCAAACTGGAGTTTTCTCACACTGGGCACAGGTAAAATTAAAATTCACTAAACAATTCCTTTATGAGTGACTTTTCTGGGGGCTCTTCTCCTCATACATATTTGTATTTTTGAAGGTCACACAGTTCAATTCTGATTATACATTCAATGGCTTTCTTACAGATTTGGATCCATTGTTGCACAAATTGGCAGTGAGTTTTCCATTTACTTCTAATCAAAATTCCCTCCATTGGCACTGCTAACCTTTGAATGTTATATTTGATGTTATCTTTTTGCCTTTTAGGAAGAAATAATAGAGGGAAGCTATCTGAATGGTAATGTACCCACTCTGTCCCCACTTGCATCTTTTATAAATTTCAAACAGAATGCAACTGTGATCTCTCTGGAATGATTCCTTTAAAGTTGTCTTTTCATTTTATTCCCATTGTAGCATTTCTGGATCTCATACAATTTCAAAGGTAACTTGCCCTAGAGGGGAGGGAAAGGGATGGGATAGATTTTGAATAATAATTTTTAAATATATGTTAATTATAGGAAGCAATACATGCTCATTACAGAAAATATCAACCAATGCACAAGTGTTGTAGAATTGACATTGTGGCTTAGGAAACATTCATTCTTCCTCTGCAGTAGAGTAAGACTCAAAAATTTTGCTGTGCTTACAACACAGCAGGCACTATTCCAAGTGCTTAGTGCACAGCAACACGGGTAATTCACACAAGTGGTCTGCAAGGTAGGTCTGGTTGTTATCTCATTGAACAGAATAGTGGAGCTGGGGTTTGGGGAGGTTGGATGGAGTCCACACAGCTGGAAAGTGGTGAAGCTAGGATGAGACTTCATCCAGAACCTGATTCCAGAGCTTCGCTGTTTCTTCCACTGTCCTGCTGTGTGCTGCCTGCGGCTCTGTGCTAGGTACTGAGGACATGAATCCTGGAACCAGGCATTGTTGTGGGAAGGCTGATATTAACAAAAAATAGGATTATTTTATCTTATTGTAAATACATAATCCTATTGTAGTAATAGTATTATTACAACGAAGGAGAAGAAATGGGACCTTGGAGTCCCATGACAAGGACACCCAATTATGTTAAAGTGGAAGATCTCTGTGAATGTTCCTCTTCTTAACAGAACTCCTGTTGATAGTTTTGGATGTATTTTCTCAGGCTAAATTATTTATTTATCCATTTAATCATGTATCTATCTATAACAAATATGGGATCACATAAACTTATTTGTAGGTCTTGGGGTGTAGATCAGTGATAGGGTATATGCTTGGCATGGACAGGGTTTTGTCTAATCCCAGCAACAGTGACAACAACAACAAAAACAACAACAACAAGGATTATTTGTGCATGTTTATTATGTATTAGGCACTGTTTTGAAGCACTTTCCATCCACTTTTGAATCCTTGCAATTGTTTGCAATATTTCATAAAAGGAAAATGAAAACACTAGAACAGTCTGCAAGTTGCCTGAGTCCACAGAGCTAAGAGTTAGAGTCAGGATTCAAATCCAAATTTGGAGCCCATTCTCAACTATACAGCCTGTTGGGGTATCTCAGCTTCTGCTTTTTACACGTAATGTAGGGAGGATTACATTTACAAGCCAATTTGTTCAACTATAAACAGTCTACGTGGATTGTTATGGGAGTCAGAATACTGTTTATTGCTCAGAAATTGATAATCATTTTGAGACAATGGGATCCAAGAAGATTCTTGAATTGGAAATTCCCCCAACCCCTGGGCTAGGGGTATGCTAGATTAATGCTAGGTTAATGTGGCTTCTAATTCCAAGTGCAGAGTTCCTAGCATCTAGGCCATTTTTTCTATTCTCTCAGAACTGCTGTCCTTGGGTACACAACTAGAGCAGTGCTACATATAGGGGAACTTGTCATCATAACTTTCTCCCATCTGTCTTTCACTGAAGTGCCCATGGGTGGACGACTGAACTGTCCTACCAAGTCCTGGACTACCTGAATTCTTGGAATGTTGCCTTCACCCTTCCCAGCCTGCAGGTGTGTATTGGAGAACCATCTGCACTTTCTATTGTCAGTGCTCATGGATTGCAAACCCAGGGGTCAGGAAAGTGGAAGAATTGTGTCAGGTATAGAGACAGTGTTCACTTCCACAAAGAAGAATATTCTGTCCATTTTTTCTTGAAAAATAATCCAAAATCTTCTGTCTCTCATTTTCTCACTTTTGATGGAGACATGGTATAGTAAGGTATAGACTAATCTGCTATAACCAAGAAACTCCAGAGCTGTTGTAATCTAGACTTTAGTTTATTTCTTTCTCATACAACCATGCAAAGCTAACTGGGAGACCCAGAAAGAAAAGGCAGCTCTCTTTCAAAAGACTACCCAGGAGCTTGAGTGTCTTTTGTCTCTGTTTGCTCTGTCATCTTGTAGAAACTTGTTACTCCCATGGTGGAAGCAATACATCTGCCCTTCAGCCCAAAAGACGGGGGTGGGAAGAGGAAGTGAAGCATGAGTATCTTTTTGTCTAAGGATGTAACTTGAAAATTACACAATTCCTTCTGTTCATATTGCATTGGCTTACATGCCATAGTCACAGCTTACTGCAAAAATCCATGCACACAACTGAAACGTGAGGACTTCTGTAGATGAAAAGAAGAAAGAAATGTATTTTTCAATTTTCCATTGCTATGACAAAATATATGGATAGTTATAGAGAAAAGAGGCTTATTTAGTTTATAGTTTCAAAGGCTGACAGTCCAAATAGCAAAGTGGCGAGAAGTCATTCATAGCCCTGAGGGCTCCCTTGACCTAACAGTGGTGGATATGCATGTGAGAGGGAGTGATCACATGTTCAGACAGGAAGCAAGAGCACAATACAGAGGTCAGGTTCAAATTTTAACAAACCTCTCAGAAGAGCTAACCGGTTCCCACATGAACTACATCAATTCCTTCCAAGGTCAGTATCCTGTGGCATCCCACCAGGCTCTATCTCTTAAAGGTCAGTATCCTGTGGCATCCCACCAGGCTCTATCTCTTAAAGGTCAGTATCCTGTGGCATCCCACCAGGCTCTATCTCTTAAAGGTTTCATCACCTCTTAGTGCTGCCACACGTGGGGTCACCCTTCTAATACATGAAGCTTTGTGGGAGAGGGGCACAGACCACATTCAAACTACAGCCAGGGAAGTGGATATTTATATATAATCATCAGTCTTTCAATCACGGGTCCAAGAAATATTCTTCTTCATCTTTAACACTGCTATAAAGAAAATAACAAGCACAATAATGATGATAGATAGCAGTGGATATTACCTTGAGAGGGCTAACGGCTGTGGTGAAGGACAGATTGGCATAACTGTTAATAGCACACACTGTGGAGGAAATAGTATTTAAAAACTATTATCTGGTTCAGTAAACATATCATTCACATGTTTGGTCAATAAATGAGTTTTCAATATATGTTTTTATTGTTTCCATTTTTTCTTATATTTTAACAAAAGCAAAAGTATCAATCAAAATTCATGTTATAACTATACCCAGAGAGCTGATTGTTTGCTCTGCCCATTAGTTGGAATTGGCTGTTGACTCCACATGGCATCTGTTTGTTTATTTGTGGGAAAATTTATTGGGGAAAAATAATGGGGAATGGGAATGAGTGGGGAATAAGACTAACTCCTGAGGGATAGGAGAGGTTTTGAATGGGTTGTCAACAAGCCTACTTCTCAAAGGAAGTTTTTTAGGACAAAATCATGAGATAGTACAACATGGGTAAATGTTATGATTAACCAATAAGATTGCAAGTATAGTCACTTAGGTAATATTGATCCAGTGGTAGCACAGACATATGGGTGACATCATTAACCTTGGCCAATAATCTATAGTGTTAGTCTTGTCTTTCAGTTTAGTCTTAGTTGTAATGGCTTTAGCCCTAGTCTTAGTGGGTGGGAGAGGATGGCTCACTGCACCTCTAATGAGATAATGGTTTATTTATTTGGGAAATCTCAAAAGGGTGGTACCAATCATCTCAAGCTTCTATTTAGCCCTTTGGGAAGTATGTAAACCTGGCCATTGTGACTTTAATCTTCTTCAACTGTGCCTCCAGCCACAGTTTTGATGCATTATCATCTTCTACACTGACTTCCTGGAGTGCCCAGCCCTGTCCAACTGCCTACTAGATTTCTGTTTAGCTGTTTTTAATATCCCCCTTCTAATAGTTTCCTGCCAAGCCTATTTTGTTGGAGGAATTTAGGTCACCAAGGGCTCCTTGACAAAATACTACACAAACTTTCAAATCAGGAAGTGTTTATGGCCAGGTGAAGTGACACATGACTAATGCCAGCTGCAGCATCTGAAGATAGCCAATGCAACTTAGTGAATTTGTCTCAAAATAAAATTTAAATGGAGTAGGGATGGGCACTGGGAAAACAGGAAGCCACCAGCAAGCCGCTCTGGTAGGTGGCTGTGGCTTGGCAAGCCAGGGCGAGAACCATATCAGCATTTCCTGAGATCCGCGAAGCACCATGTTGGACCTAGGGGCGCCGGGAAAACAGGCAGCCAGTTCACCCTCTGGTGGGCGGCTGTGAGCCTACCAGGGCGCAGGCTAAGAATCAAACATCCATCCATTTCCCCCTTCCCCCAGCAAGTGAGAGCCAGAGACCTGAGCTTGTCTCGCGAGTTTGACTATAGGCAATCTAGCAAATAAGGGGGATTTTCTTCTGCCATCTCTTTGAAGGCAAATATTTTTATCTCTGTTTTGCTTTGTTCTGATCAATGGTATTGCTCTATTCAATGTTCTGTTTCTATAATTTCGGTATTTCCTTCGATAATGCTCTACCTGATTGAAGGAACAACTATTGTGAAGAAAACCAGATACACTATTGTACCTATTGCTGTTATCCTGGTAACCTGCTGTAAGGTTCTGTACCAATTTCACTGCACTGCCTCAGTTGGCTATGTCCTGTCTTGTTCTGCTGTATTTTACTACCTTCAAAATAAAATAAATACATAAAATAAAAAATAATAAATAAGAAAAAAAAGTAAATAACAACAGCAAAACAGATCAGCAAGGTACTGAGCAACCTGAAATATGATACAACTAAACAGATAATGGACTTAAAAAGCAAAAGGAGGAAAAGCAGGTGCTCTAAAGGATATAACTGCATGTATATTTAAGAGTGTAGGAATGATAATTATGTTGTTAAGTTTTTGTTGGATCAGAGAATGGAGCTGTTTGCAGCCTCACTGTTTAAATGTCCACTTTGTATGTTTTGATTTTGTAACTTGAACAACTACATCCTGGAAGACAATATGTAATGTATCAACTAGTGATTTCTTAACTGTTCATTTTTTTGAAATTCTGTATTGTTTATACCCTTTTTTCTATTTTGCTTTATTTCCCCCCTCTCTTTAAATAAAATTTTTAAAAATCTTATCTTTTTAATAAAAAGAGGGGTAGGGATATATTGCAGTGGGAGAGCATCTGTGAATTCAATCCCCAGTACAGAAACAAAAACCAAAGCAGAACAACAACAACAAAAAACCTCAAAAAGTACTGGATGTCTCCTGATGACAACACGAGAGGGATGGGTCCTGTCTTTTAGAAACGTGGTCCACGTGCTTAGGTTACTTTCATCATGTTTCTACATTGTTCTGGTTCTGTCTATCTCTCTTTCTCACTCTCTCTTTCAATTAGTGAATAGCCTATATTTGGCTATTTTTGTATTACAGTATACAGTAATAAAATTATACTACTTAAAAAATCTTTCCCCCTCTGAAGAGGTATTCCTAACTGCAGTTAGGGGAGAAGCAGCATAACTTCCATCTAGCTGCTTGAGCTAAGATGTGTTGGTATATGGGAGACCACAGTCAGGGGCCTTCTCCAGAGAGCTAATCTAATGGGCCGTGGAAGTTATGGGTTTAGCAGTTACAAACTTCCTTTACATGTTAGATCTGCTGGGTCCCTGTAAAAGGAGTCCGGCACATTTGTCATTGGTTCCATCTGCACGGTCACATGGAGCTTGGTAGCCTTCAAGTTGTAGGATCCTGTGGGAAAGGTTCCCTCATGTCCTGGGTCCTTGTTGACTTGGGAAGATCAGGGTCAAAATATTATCTATCTTCTTAGCCCAGTTACCTTTCTAGTTTTAATCTCCAAATATCTTCCTAATATCTTAGTGGGGCCTCCAAGATGATATGGGGAAATGCTAGGTGTCAGATACGCTGAGTTCATATTCCCCAAAGTGCAGAATGAATTCTAAGGGGCAGTGGAGGTTAAGAGTAGGAAAATTACTGGGGGAAAGGAATGGAGAATAGAAATAGCTCCTGAGAGACGTGGGAGGGGGTGTCCCAAAAGAATTGCTGGCATTTGTTTTTATCAATCACAGCAACCTAAAGAAAATTAACCTTTGTCCCTTTCTCTGCCAGTAATGTTTCTCATGAGATGTATCTATTTTGGTAGATATATAGGTTAGCTTTCCATTGCCATGATAAAATACCCAGGAAAAGTCAGCTAAAAGAAGCTATGATTTATTTTGGTTCATGGCTTCAGAGGTTTCAGTCCATTGTCAGCTGGTTCCATTGCTTTTAGTGCTTTCAGGCATAAACACTGTGGGAGATGGATGTGGTGAAGGAAAGGGGTTCACTTCATCTTAGCCAGAAGGAGGGATGAGAACCAGAGTAAAGGTAAACCTTTCAAACACACAGCCCTCCAGTTAGAGACTTTCCAACTTCACCTCCTAACAGCCCATCCAGTTAGAGACTCACTTATGGATTAAGGCCTTAATCCATTGATGAGGTTGGAGTACCATGATCCATTCACCTTCCAAAAGTCCCACCTCTGAACATGGAAGCCTTTTTGAGTGCATTTTTTATACAAATCATAACAGTATGCACTACTTCTCCTTCCTATGTACATGCTTATGCATTCATTCAAAGTGTACTTAACATCTGCTTTCTGTCAGCCACAGATCTTGACACTGAGAATTCAGTGGAGAACAAAATAATCATGTCACTCTCTGTGTGGGACTTTTATTCTAAGGAGAGAAACATTAAGCAAATCATTGTTCTTTCATTCAGATTAGATAACAATGGCTGTCATCATTGAGTGCTTATTGTGTGCTAGGCACACACCATACACACTTAAACCTCACAACAACCCTACATGGTAAATCTTGCTATGATCTCTATTTTTCAAGTGAGAAAAATGTAGCCCAGAGATAATGTTGCTGATTTAACAACTAAAAACACATTATTTTCAGTTAAATTAGAATTTCAGATAAAAAATAAATACATTTAAAAATTTTAAGTATAGTCTGTGCAACTTTTGGGATATACTGATACTAAAATATGATTTGATATTTTGTGAAATTCAAGTTTAAATGAGCACTTTGTAGTTTACTTCTCAATCCTAATTAAGTGGCTTACCCAAAGCTACACAGCTAGGAAATGTCATGGTGGAGATTTGCCTGTGTTGTCTGGCTTTAGTGTCCACTTCTTACCTACAAATACTGTTTTCCTAGAGCAATTCTGTTTTAGGAAGATTTAGAAAAGAATTCCCCTGACAACAGAGGGAATCTCTTTTAGATGATGTTGGTGGTCTCTCTTGCCCTGGAGGCAACTCCATGGAGAGTTAGTTTGTTCATTCTACACAAATTTTGCTCCTTGGCTTATAGCTTGAGTCAGAACAGCAGCACATCTGGGGTGCTCAATTTCCTGGTGTGAGGCCAACCTCAATTACCTGAAGGGACCAAATGGGCAATGTAGTGGGGAAATCAGGTTGGCAAAGTCTGTGCTGAGGAAGGACTATTGGTGCTCATCTAAAGGTGACGCACACCTAATGTTGCCCAATCTTTGCATTTTCAAGCCAAAGTTGGAAATTTGGATTTTTGAAAGAATTTTCTGACTTTTCATCATTGGCAGCTATTTCAAAATCTTGAAACTGGCCAAACCAAACCCAACCCATCTGCAGACTGCCCGTGTGCGGACTCTGCAGGGAATTAGTAGGGGACAAGCCAAGGGGCTGGCCATGGTGCTGACCAAGTGCTCTGGTCCTTCTGTCCTCACTGACTCTTCTGTCACCTCATATCCAGGCAGCCATGGAAAATCATCTGCAGCAGCGACTGTACCAGCCCCAGAAGCTACTGGCAGATCTCAGAAACACTGATGCTCAGCAGTTCCGCACTGCCATGAAATGCCTCTTGGAAGATAAGCAGGATCACTTGGTGAGTTCTCGGCACTTCTAAGTAGAAGTCTGGGCCAGTTGGTGCTTGTTGAATTGAATCAAATTGAGCTGATCCAGTCCTTGGTATTTTACTTCTCACTTTCTTTTTCCTTTAGCCCACCAGGAACTTAAAGACCTAGGTTTCCTTCCTTCCTTTTTCCACAGTTCAAATTAAGAGCCTTATAATTTGTATTCTTGTGGCTTCTAGGACATGAGGAGTCATAATGATCTAATAGTTTTTATTTACTTATTTATTTTTGTTTTTTTGAGACAGGGTCTCACTATGTAGCTCAGGATGGGTTTGAACTCACTTTGTAGTCCAGGGTGGCCTTGAACTCAAAGCAATCCCCCTGCCTCAGTCTCCCAAGTGCTGAGATTACAGGTGTGTACCACCACACCTGGCCTAATAGTTTTGTTTAATAAACATATATGAAAAATTACAATGCCCCAGTAGACACAGAGATAAAAGACTGCCCCTGCTCTCAGGGAGCTTACTGTCTGGAGTGTAGACAAAAGCAGACACAGATCATTTCCACAAAGTAAGCTGAGTGACATGACATCATCACAGAACAAGCCCTTTGAGACTCAGACTGTTCTTGGGACCCAAATGATAAGGCTTAGCCTTCTCTTTATTGCAGACAGTTTACTATGAAACAGTGTTTTCCAAAAGGAAATGAACCATTTAAACATTTTCACAATTATCGATTAATTGATTGACTGATTATGGTGCAGGGCCTCATGCGTGCTGGCAGGCTCTCCACCACTGAGCTACATACCCATCCCCTAATCATGTATGCACTTTAATGTCTGTTATTAAAATATAGGGCTGGGGATTTAGCTCAGTGACATAAGCACCTGCTTGGCAAGTGTGAGATTGTGAATTTGATCCCTGATCCCAAATATCTATATCTATATATCATATATCTATATCTATCTATTATCTATCTATCTATCTATCTATCTATCTATCTATCTATAGGATATATCAAACCAGTTTGATAGGAATGTAATTTTTTGTGGTGAATTAAGATTTTCAAAGATGGACTCATCTTAAAGAAAAATATGAGGTATGTCATAGTAAAAGCAGTGAAAAAAATGGCAAAAATGGGCACATGCATTATCAAAATGATATTGGTTAAAGTTTGTTGAAGCTTTACTGTGTGTGAGGTACTTTTCTAATGGAATGATCATCAAATTTTTTAAGGGGTTGGTAGTGCATATTTAAGGGGTTTGTAGTTCATACAGTCTCTGTCACACTCATCTCTGCCATTGCAGTGTGAAACCTAGATCCTTGACTATAGATGAAAGGGTGTGAATGTGTTCCAATAAAACTTTATTTACAAAGGCTGGTGGTGGGCTAATTTTGTCCTTTGGGACAAATAGCTTGCTGATCATTGTTCCAAGGGCTTAATATGCATAGACTCATTGAATCTTCTTAAGGACCCTTGGAAAAAAGATGAATAAAAATCTTACTATTTCAATATTCAGATGGGGAAACTGAAGCTTAGAGAGGCTGAAGTAACTTCAGGTGACATATCTTGGAAATAACAAATCTGAGGTTGGAAACTGGGCTTCTGACTCTAGCTATAAGCCTGGATGGCACCCGATAAAGCCTGTGGGTTCTTTCTCCAAATCACATTTTGTTTTACTTTAGTTTTGGGGCTTTTTTGGTCAGTTTTTCTGTTTGTTTTTGTGTAGTTCAGGTGGATATACCCGCTATGTAGCCCAGGCTGGCCTTGAACTCACAGCGATCCTCCTGCTGCAGCCTCGAGTGCAGGATTACAGGCTGTGCCGTCACGCCCAGCCAATTAGTGTTTTAAAAATCTATTAATTAAAATATGAAAGATTACACAGTAAGCAAATTAAATTGAAAAACATTTGTCAAAATATTTAAAACAAACACATTTGGGGAGAGTAATTTATGGGATTCTTTAACTCATTAAGTAAAGCAATTTAGCAGCACATCTAATAACTTCTGTAGTTTTGAGGAAGTATTGAATAAACAAGATTGCAAGATATCTGCAATAACTGTAGTGCATTTTGAAAGTGACTGTGATTTTGACTGATGACCAAGTCAAAGATTCTGTGCTGACTGTGGTGCCTTGTTGCCTGCCTTCATCCCAGAAAGAAATGCTACATGTCAGCCCTATGTTAGGAAAAGTGACTGTGCAATTTTCTTCCAGTCTTCACAGATGACCTAAGTTCTAGCCACAGGTCCCTGTTTAAGAACCTCTAAGTTCAGTCTTGTGGGGAACCACTCAGACTGCTTCAGAGCTCAGGGACATCTAAGGACACCTAATAACATGAACCTACTTTAGTTCAGGGACATGGTGGGATACAGTTATATAGCCATGACTTAGCCCAGGTAAATACATATGTGCTGGTTATGGCATTATGTAAGGATGTAACTATGAGATAACAACCTGTATTACAGTTATACAGTCAGGATGCAGGCAGCTCTTGCACTCTTGTGTTCCGCTTCATGCTGACTGCTGCTGTTGCTGATGTCTTGCACAAGTGTGTCCTTTTACCTTTGGACCTCAACCTCAAAAATCTCCATTAGCCCCTAAGCAGGCCTACAAGTCTTAACCGCTGTTTATCCATCATTAGCTAATGATGAAATTAGAAGACATTTGGTCAAGGTTAAATCATGGAGTTGAGTTCAAATATATACTTAAGATCTCAGCTGTGGGTATGTTTGGGCCTGTTGCTTATTCTGTTTAGTTTTTGTCACCTGTGATGCTGAGATAATGATAGCATGGGACATCGAGGATTACCAGGTATCAGGCATTTGACATTCAGTGTCTTGTTCAAGTCTTTTACAAATCTAGGAGGTGGGTGATGCTTTTATCTCCATTGTATAGAAGAGGAAGCTGAGACCTTTTATAAACAGTTTTCTCGAGAACACACATTGAAAATGTGAGGGCTCTGGGATTTGAACCTAGGAATGACTGACCCTAGTACCTAAAGGATTGTCATGAAAATTAAGTGAGGTGATGCACATTTGATCTTTGGCTATTATTGGAAGGTGTGTAGGGTGAAGAATGGAGAGATCAGTCAGATTGTGACTAAACCTTGTGGCTCACATGATCCATCATTCATTTGAACTGGCTATTTTACATTGTTTTCTAGGTACCAGGCACACCACTATCCACATGGCTTGGGCCTCAGGACTTTTCTGGCTCATCTTTGGATACACATTAGAATCAGATGCCTGTGTTCTCCTCCCAATGAATTAAATCAGACCTTAAGTAGTGGTACTGGAGAGCAGTACTCTTTAAAACTCCCCAGGTGATTCTGATTTGCAGTCAGAATTGAGAACCATGGGTGTGGAGAAAAGACAGGTTCACAAGCATCTTTAAAGTAGGAAATCAGAGAAGAACAGAAGAGACTTCACCATGAAGGTGAAAATTGAGATCAGCCTTTAAGGATGAACTGGATTTCAGTAAGAGAAGGGGGAGTGGTGAGAATTTCAGGTAGATGAAGGGCTTCAGATTTGATGGTCAAGGTGCATTTGGAGAATGAGAAGTTACCTAGAGTAGATGGAGCTGGTAAGGGCCTTTGTCCTTCAGGTAACAGAAAGTTCTAGAAGTTTTTACAACTCAGCACTTTGGGGAGCTGAACCAGGAAGATCACAAGTTAGAGTTCCAGCCTGGGTAACTTCACCACTTAGTGTAGGCCCCATCTCAAAATAAAAGATGAAAAAAGATTGGTATTTAAAAGGGCATGGTATTCAACAGTATCTTGAATTGTACCCTTGCCACAGTATGTGGTCCCTCCTAGGACTTATGAATGGAAAGGAGACTCACAAGATGACTCTGGTTTCTCTTATTTAGGACCTGAAGGATATTGTCATTGACTTGAGGCGGATGCAGGAACAAGCCTTGCAGAGTCCTGGTGTGAACCGCAGCCTCTTTCTCATCACACTGGAGAGGTGTTTCCAGGTGCTGAGTTCCCTGGAGTGTGTGGAGATC
Organism: Hydrochoerus hydrochaeris; assembly: GCA_004027455.1. NCBI lineage: Eukaryota > Metazoa > Chordata > Mammalia > Rodentia > Hydrochaeridae > Hydrochoerus > Hydrochoerus hydrochaeris. Next base: position 294,415 of record PVLA01000066.1, read on the forward strand.
CTGGGCAGGCTGCTGAGGGGATCCTCAGGCCACTTTCTCCAGCCAGATGTCACCGAGTGGCTGCCCCAGCACCTGCCTGTGGATGCATTTAGGAACCTGTGAGTGCTTCCTCCCAACCATTTACCTCTGTGCTGCTGCTCCTCAGGGATTCCATAACCATTCCAGGAAGTGACAGCTGGCAGAAAGACAAGACAGGGCACAGGCTGACGTGCATTTTCTGGAAAAGCTTACTCTTGGTTCCTCCTGTTGAATAACAATCACCCATACTGTATTTCCCTAATGAAAATATTTATTTTAGTATAACAGTATGTTGTCTCAGTGGCTGCACTGGGGGAACACAGGAAGTGACCTTTGTGTTCACCTACTTGGTAGATGGATGGCAAGGTGTGTACATGTGTACCAAAGTAGGCACAGGTGAGTTTTTACCCACCTCACACTCTGTGTTACATTTCTGTGCATCTATAATTTGTTTTATTGAATGTTTTCTTTTGATTTTTCTTGTAGGATTAACCAGACTCTGTACAATGTCACGCAAAAATCTGCCCTTACAACTATTGGAAGTGGTTGAAAGTGAGTCATCAGGTGACTCAGCTACAGATGATGACTTGGGTTACGTAAGCCAAAGAAGTTGTGACAGTGAGATGGAGCAAGATACGACAGAGAGGGAAGTAGGGAATGAAGACTTTGATTCAGATGAAGAAGAAAACAGTAATGTAAACAAATATTTGACTAGTTGAAATGCTACAAAATGATCATGTATACCTAAATGATCCAACATTAGATGTAGTTTGGAAAATGTTATTAGGTTCTTGTCACAGGTGAAAACTGTTGGATGGACTACCAATCCTGCAATTCAGCATTGGAAATTGTAACAGATAATATGCAACAAGATGCTGTGAAATAATCACTAATAATGAAATGCAATTAAAACGTTCTGTATGTATGAATAGTAATATTCAAAATATATGTATCATGACACCTTGCTATCTGAACTAAAAGCCTTTATAGAAGGACTTTATCATTCTAATCATCAGAATTAGAGGATTTATGGAGAAGTGACAGATGTGGCCCTGAAAATTTTAGAACAAAGACACTCAAGAGATTTGGTTTCCTTCAAAATTGTCTATGCTTTGACGACAAAAAAACCCACCAAAAAGGAAAAAAACCAGACAGTTTGAGTGCTATTCGCTCATTTTTTGAAAGTTTTGTTTTGAATTGTTAAACAATTATATACCGTTCAGATACATGGCAGTTGATGAACAACTTGCATCATTTCATGGTTGTTGTAGCTTTCAGCAATATATGCCAAATAAAGTTTCCAAATATAGTATAAAAATATATGCCCTCACAGATGGGAAGACATTTTACACCTTGAATTTATAAATTTATTTTGGAACTTAGCCATCAGGTCTTTTTCAATGTAGTAATAAACCATATGAGGTTATGAACAGACTTCTTGCACCTATTTCAAAAAATAAGTAGAGGGGAAAAAATAAATGAAATATCATTTTTGACAATTGGTTAACTAATTACTGATTGATGTTACATTTGCTAAAAGAACACCAATAAACCAGCACAGGAGCTATTCTCAAGACATCAAGAAATGCAAATTAAAGCAACACTGAGATTTCACCTCACTCCAGAAAGAATGGATGCCATCAAGAAATCAACCAATAACAAATGTTGGCAGGGCTGTGGGGAAAAAGGAACCCAACAACCAGGAACTTAGTTCAGTGGTATAAGTGCCTGCCTGGCAAGAGTGAGGTCATGAGTTTGATCTTGGTACTCCCTCTCCCCGCAAAAGGAACTCCTCTCCACTGTTGGTGGGGGTGTAGACTGGTACAACCACTGTGGAAGTCAGTGTGGAGATTCCTCTAAAAACTAGGATTGATGGTCCCATTCAATCAAGCTATTCCCTTTCTGGGTATTTTTCCAGAAGAATTGAAAACATCATGCCACAGTAATATATGTGCACCTATGTTTATAACAGCACAATAGCTAAACGTTGGAAACCACTCAAATGCCCATCAACTACAGAGTGGATGAAAAAAGATGTGGTGTTTTTATACAGTGGAGTATTGCTCAGTGATAAGAATAAACTTGAGGCTTTTATCAGTAAATGTATGCAACTTGAAACCATGCTTGTGAGTGAAATAAATCAGACTTGCATGTATACATATTGTATTGTCTCCCTAGTGTAAAAAAAAGTAAAAGAGTAAATAAGATCCAAAATATACAATAGGGAAAGAAAGTGCTCAAAAGGAAAGAACAACTGGGATGGGGAATGGAGAAAAGAAAGGGAAAAGGTTATATGTATCTATGTATACATATAAATGTGTGTATGTATGTGTATATATATATGATAGATAAATATACTACTAACCTGTTAGTTCATCAAAAATAACAGTGTGTTTTCATCATTTGATTGTTTGATTATTTGATCATTTTTTATGCCTAAATCTTGTAATATGAACAACTGCATTGAAGATAACAATATACAATATATTAGATAGTATTAATTTCCTATTATTTTGTTTTGAAATTCTAAATGAACAAATAGACAAACAAACAAAAAATAAAGGGGAGATTACCAGAAAAAATGTTGCAACTTCACAATAGAGAAATGTGTAGTACAATCTGGATTTCAGAAAGACATAATGTGGGCCTGGTAAATGGCAAAGAAAAACAGAGTAATGCTGATACTGTTAATGTTACACACTGATAATAAGATTGATTGTGAAGCTGGATCTGGTGCCCCACTCATGCCTATAATCGCGGCACTTGGGAGACTGAGGCAGGAGGATTCAGTGATTTCAAGTTCAGCCTGTGCTACATGGTGAGTTCAAGGCTACATAGTGATACCTTGTCTCAAAGAACAAAACAAACAAAAAACAAACAAAAAAATTCTGGAGCAGAATTCTTTAAACAGACAAGTGAAACATCGCAAGAACCTCCTAACAAAACAGCAAGACCAGCAAGATGTCAAGTATGTCCTACAAAAAAACCCAGGAAAACAAAACGCATGTGTACTCAAGCGTCAAAGTATTGCTCAGTGAAGACGGCCTTAGATGCAATAATCGAAATAAAGATTATTTTTCTTGTAGACTTTTATTTGTATTTTCATTGTTGTTCATATATGAATTTATTTCTGTTGTTTTTTAGATTTGGTAAACAGTTGATGTTGAAAATGTTGATATTTATTCTAAAACCTTAGTACATATTAAAATTTAGTATTTTATTTTATTGATATTTTATTGTCCTGTTAAGAACACATTGGACAATAAAACTCATAAAATTAAAACGAATGGAAATACTCCTAAATAATAAATGGGAGCGTTATACACCCTCTCAACACTCCTCTTCAGGAAATTTAACTGATGCACTGGGACGCGCGGTCTGTAGAGCTGGGAGACACCGATTAAAGCAGGTTCTCTCATATCGCAGTCAGCCGCGCACCACCCTCACGGCTTTGTCCTGTCTGTCCTCCACCTGCACCATGATTTATTTCAAGGTTTTTCTTTTTATCAACTCACCTGTTTTACTTAAAAATATTTATTTTAAAAGTAAATTTGAACTGAGTGAGATGATGCACAGCTGTAATCTTAGCATTCTGGAAGGCCGAGGCAGCGGGATTGCAAGTTTGCTCTCCAGCTTGGGCAACTTAGCGACTGATTGAGAACTTATCTTAAAATAAAAAATAAAAAAGGGGTTGGGGATGTAATCAGTGTGATGGGTGAATTGCCAGTAACACACACACACACACACACACACACACACACTCACACATGCAAGTGTGATATTATTATAAATGAGAAACCAGTATCTATTAAGCAAAAGTAGCAATAGGCTTTTTGCTTTGTGTTTTGTTTTGGAACTGGAAACAGTAATTATAAAAATAAATATAATGGAAACAAAGTCTCACTAAATTCTAGATAGATTGGATGCTCACTTAAGTATCTTAATCAGTTTGAGTTGCTATCATAAAAATGCCATAGACCAGGTGGCTTAAACAACAAAACATCTATTTCTCTCAGTTCTGGAGGCTGAGACACGCAGGATCAAGGCATGGTAGGTGTGGTGTTATGCAAGGACCTGCTTTCTGTTCACAGAAGGCATGGTCTTGCTTTCTTCATGCGGTAGAAGGCTTAAAGGAATGCTCTGGACTAGTCTCTCTGGAGTACAGGGGCATTAGTCTCATGAGATTTGACCTAATCTGACCTAAGTCTAGGTCTCCTGAATCCTGGTTTGGCATCTTTCCCTTTCTTCCCTGCCATCTCTCTTCTTCTTATAAAGATGATGCCATTAAGTCCCTACCCATTTTTGGGACAAGAAAGCAGGCACAGAGAGACTAAATGACTCACGTTAGGTGACACTAATAGGAGATAATAGAGCCAGCATTTTTGCAATTGGGCAAGCTTTTCCTTTAATGATGTTAACTTTTTTTTAGATGGACATCTTTCCCCAGTGCTCTTAAAAAAGGGTTGATACATGCTGTGATATGCATGAATCTTGAAAACACCATGCCAAGTGAGAGTGGTGACCTATGCATATATCCCTGCATTTGGGAGACTGAGGTAGAAGGATGAAATTGGGTCCAACCTGGGTACATACACTGTGAGTTCAAGGCCAGCCCAGGCTTAATAGTGAAATCCTACCTTAAAGCAAAAAAATAAAAAAAGAACAAAAACTCAAAAAGAAAGAAAACATCGTGCCAAGTGCAAGACACCAGACAGACAATATATTTGTTAGTCCTTTTATAGAAAGTGTTCAAAATGGGCAAGTCTGTCCTGACAGGAAGTACATTCCTGGTTTCTGAGGGTTGAGAAGGCTGAGGGGTGGAAGATGTGAAAGCCAAAGATATGACAGTTCTTTTTTGAAATGCTTAAAATAGTCTAAAGTTGATAAGGTTAATGGTTGTACAACTTTGAGAAAAAACTGGAAATCACTGAATTGTACACTGTAAGTGAGTAAATTATGGAGTATATAAATTATATCTCAATGAAGTTATTTTGTTACAAAAACAAAAAAAGGACCATGAGGTGAGGAAATGGAGTTTGTATAGACCACTCTTTGTTTAGCTGTGAAGGGGAAGAAGAGAAGCCAGAAAAATAGCTATGTCTAGCAAAGGAGGAGGGAGGGTCTCAGCACACGATGATTCTCACCCATTTCTCTCTCTGACTCCCCCTTTAGAGCAACTCCCACCCATGGGTTAGTAATGGATGCTTCTGTTTGCATTCTTCAGATCTGCGGTCTTCAAAGATCTCTATGATCAAACCTCGGCTCACGCTCAGAGAGCTGTCCACTCCTGGATAACGGGGATCTTGCATACATCCTACAATGCCACTGGTGAGCTTGTATTGGGAGCACATTTGGGGGGAAGCCCACACCTAGAATAGATGCTTGATCTCTGATTCAGGGCTTTGATTTTATCTCTCTTGTAAGTTTTACCACTGTCTTCCCCAGTTCAAGAAAGAGTTTGATGTGGCTTCTGAGTGAAACCCCATTTCACAGGCACATGCTTCCTATATTGAAATATCTGACATTAAGATGTATCTCTATCTGACAATTAATGATGTGTCCTACTTTTTTAGTGACATCTTAGATTTGGTAAGAACAGCATAAAATATATAAAAATATCTGTAAAAGTTATAAAAATATCTATAAAACATATAAAAATATCTACAGAAGATATAAAACTATCTATATAAAAAGTATAAAAATATCTGTATTAAACAGAGATGAGATACTTCAGTTTAGAAAATCTAGACAAAAATGCACAGATACTGGGCTCTGAGCTCGCTGGCAACCAAAGTGAAAATAGGTCAGGATTTATTTACTTGAAAAATATTTATTAAAAGTCTATGTCCTAGTGTAGTGAAGTTCACAAAAACAGAAGTTAGAATGGTGGGTAGAGTTTCAATTTTGTAAGATGCAGGAAATTCTAGGTACGGATGGTGGTGGTGGTGTACAACAGTACACCACAGTACACAGTCAACCCTCTGTGAGTTTTGAACCTGTGGATTCGACCAACTATGAATGAGAATACTTGAAAAAATTCCATCTGTACTGAATGTATACAGATTTTTTTCTTGTCATTATTCCCTAAACAATGCAACAGAACAACTATTTTATAACACTTTTATTGTGTTTGATATTATGAATCTAGAGGTGATTTGAAGTATGGGGGGAAGATGTGTGTGGGTTACCTGCAAATGCCATGCCATTTAAACAAGTGACTAGAGGATCTGAGGATTTTGGTGTCTGCAGGAGTTCTGGAACCATACCCCAGTGGATCCTGAGGAAGGACTTTATTAAATGCCACCAAAGAGAACAAATTGTTTCAAAACACTGAAATTTATGTTATATGTATTTTATCAGAGTTGAGAGAAAAACGTGGAAAAGTATGAATATGTGGATTAGCAATGCGGGTTCTCAGATCCTTTCAATTTGTTAAGGGTTTACTGTCAGTAATGTAAATAGAAAAAACAGCCTAGTGTGTGTCAGCTGCTGAGATACAGAAGAAAATAAAACAAAATTTCTGCTGTCATGCACCTACTGTTTTAGTGTGAAGGGTAGATGGTGAAAATTTTTAAATGAGGAAAGAGAGAGGAAGAGAAAAGAGAACATAGAAGTGAGAAGCTGCTACGAAGAGGATTGTCTCAGTCAGTTCCTCAGAACCGAGACAGAATACTGACACCCACAATTTAAAGGAGGAGAGGTTTATTTTGGCTCGTGTTTCAGTCCATGGTCAGCGGGTTTCTGGGAGACAGAATGACATGCTGGAGGAAAGCTGCTCATGTGATGTCAGGCGGGAAGCAGAGTGAGAAGGGAGGGACCAAAAGGGGAGATACATCCTTTCAGATCCATCCCACAATGACTCAGCCCTTCTGACAAGACACCACCTCATAACAGCAAGTCAGTTACGGTTCCCCCATAATCCAACCATCTCCCAAACTCATGAGACCTTGGGGGCCATTTTATACCCAAACCATAACAAGAATAAAAGAGATCGATGCTGCAGGAAGGGTTACTGTTGGAAAGCAGTGCTTGGCAAATAGTTTTTGTAAAGAGTATTTAAAAGTTGAATAAATATTTACAGGGTTTGATGTTGCATTTTGAAAGCAGCCGTGGGCGATAAATGAATAGGCAGGGCTGTATTCCAATAAAATGTTTCAGTGAAATTTGAAATGAACATAATTTTCACATGTAACCTAACATTAGTTTTATTTTGATCCCCCAAACCATTAAAAAAAATATGAAAACCCTTTGGCCTATTAGTCTGGTTTTCAATCTGTATACATGATGATAAACTTGATAAGGTCTTAGAAGGTAAGTGAGGGGCCTGGGATTTAGCTCAGCGGCATAAGCGCCTGCCTGGCAAGCACAAGGTTATGAGTTTGATCTCCGGTACAAAAAACCAATAAAACAAAAACAAAAACAAAATCCAGAAGGTAAATAAAGGAGTCTGATAGTGGGAAAATGAAAAGTGGATAGAGGGAGGGGACAGAGGGAGTTGAAATGTGTTCTGTGCATGTACCAATTCCTTACAGTGAATGTAATTATGTATTGTAAACATGTACTATAATAAAACTAAAAATACTGACCAACCAGAACAAACAAAAGACCCCATTCTTATCTTCTAGCCTATATAAAAACAGATTGTGGCCTGATTTTGGCTCTTCGGCTGTTAGTTGACCAACACTGGGATAAGGAATCTCAAGTAGATGACATTTGAATTAAGACCAAGATGAGATGGAATCAGTCATGTGAGGTTCCAGGGGAAGAACCTTCTTCTTTGAGGGACCAAGAAATACAAAGGCTCTGGGGTGGGAATGAGCTTAGTGTGTTGAGGAAGCAAAAAGGAAGTCAGTAAGTTTCCAGTGAAAGGAATGTCATTAAATTAATGTTCTTTCCTGGAATTAAACTTTGAGATTTGTGAACAACATAATAACAAATGTCTTAAATGCATAGTAGATTTCCCTCTGCCTATATCTCAGGCTTCCAGGAATCTGAATTTTATGCTGAGTAATCCTGATAAAGTCCCTCAACCTCTACACTTCTCTAAATCTTTGTTGACCTTCCCTAAGTCTTCCCATAAGTTAATTAGGGACACTTTTTCCTTCTAGAACTCCTCTATGGTAACTTTCATTATTAAACTCAGTGAATTAAAATTCATTCTATTTGGGCCTTAAATTGTTTTTTTCTGTGATGGTCCTTGAGGTAATTGGAAATACTTTGGTTATTAAAGATGTCCCAAGTTGGAGACCATTGGTCTGCAGAAAGAGTTCATGCTTGATAATTAGTTGAAATATGAACAACTCAGCATGGTTCTTGGGGAATTTTGTGGTTCCTCTTCCCAAATTCTCTACCACTTCTGGGGCATCCTTTCCTTCACTAGCCCCATCAAATGTCCAGAGTCTCCTGTCTGATTCCTGCCTGGGGTGGCACCCAGAAGTTCTTGTGAATCAGCCCATGCAAAGCCAACCTCTCCAGCTCACTGGAGCATCAGTCACTGCCCACAGCTCCTGAAATGGCTTTTGATGACTATTTTACATGCTCTTTTTCTCTTCTCCCTTCCCTTCTCTTCCCTTCCTTTCCCTTCTCCTCCTTTCTTTCCCCTTTCCTCATCTTCCCTTCCTCCTCTCCCCTTTTCTCCTCCTCTTCTTCTTCCTCCTCTTTTTCCTCCTCCTCTTCTTCTCTTCAACCCCAGGAGAGGGGATTGAACCCAGGGCTTTCACACTGAACTACATAGCTAGGTATTTTATTTTTTATTTTGAGACACGTTTTGGCTAGATTGCCATGTTGCTTCCACTGAGCTCTAACTTGCCTTCCTCCTGCCTTGGCTTCCTAGAGGCATGTGCCCACCAGAATCTCCCCTTTTCTCTGACCCAAATGTTATCCAGCTCACTTGCAGTTGGATCTTAGACATGATTGTTCTTAAAGCCCCACTGATATGTCGCTATGGGGAACTTCAAATGCCAGAACAGAATGTCAGAAAAGGTTCTCTGAGAGTTCTGAGGAGGGAGAGATTATTTCTAGCTAAGTAGGTAATGGAAGACCTCAAATAAGAGGAAAAGTTTGAGCTTAGTGTTGAAGATAGGACTTGGATGCAGGTTAAGAAGGAGCACTTGAGGTGGCCAGGAGGGCCCAAGTGAGCAGAGATTTGGAGAACATTTGTAGTGCATGTGGAGAAGAGTGGTTTGGTTTGGTTCAAGTACAGTAACGTGGTGATGAGTATGGTAATCCACTAATGCTTATTACTCAGATGCTGTCAGTCTAGGGACCATACCTTTGGGTAGCAAAGTCTTAAGTCATGAGCATCTATGATCATTGCCTGTGTATAACATAATATTTCACAGTTAGGCACTCAACAAATGGTTGTTGAAGACTTAATGTAAGAATGTTCTGACACTAAAGATGCTGCTGGTCATCACAAAGCAGTATTAAGGCTTTTATTTAGTCATTCACTTGTGCATTTTTTTTCTTGTAGATGACTCTATTTCATGGGTCAGTGCAGAAAACCTATGGATTTTGGGCAGATATATGGTTCACCTATCACTTGAAGAAATTATGAATATTAGTCCTATAGAAGTAAGTTGCAAAAATATTTTGTACACCCCCCCTTACTAACACAACCAGGGTAAGGTATATTCTGATTTTTTTTTTTTTTGAGACAGGATCTCACTGTGTAGTGCAGGGTGGCCTTGAACTCACTTGTATAATCCAGGCTGGCCTTGAACTCGTGATGATCCTTCTGCTTTAGCCTCCCAACTGCTAGCTATAGGTGTGAGCCACCACACCTGGGCAAGGTGTATTCTAAAAGTTCAGCATTTAGTCAGCTAGTCAAAATTCTTGGACACTGTACAACTGATTTAGCTCACTATATCTTTATCTTCTAAAGAAAATTCTTGTTAAAAGGCCTCAAGCAGTCAGTAGTAGAACTGTGTTCTAGCCTAGGATAGCTAAGAAAAGAATTATGGACAAGTAGGAGTTTGGTGTTGACATGCATAAGGTAACATGTGACTGTGAGCTGAAAAAATCATTTGAGGGTATTTTTATACTCAAGAAAGGCCAAGGACAATAGCTATGGGGTTTCCCATTCTTGGAAGCATGAACTCAAAACAAAAGCCACTGGTATTAATATGTTTATGATGAAGATTGTAATAATTTTTGCAATTTCATATATGTTACCCTGAAAAATTCAAGAAACAAGAATTTTAAGAGAAAAAATTTCATTATGTTTCACTGTGATGGAACATATGCCTAAAAGTAACACTAGGCATTGAAGGGTTAATAACTACTTCTATTTGTAGTGACTTCTGGTAATAGCTACTTCAGCATGAGCAATGATTGATTTTGACCCTAGAGTTTACAGTGGAGGAGGAAGGTACAGGTCTAAGGTTAGTTGGCTTCCCAGCCAACTGTCTCTCTCTGAAGTTGACTCAATGATAATCAAAAATCCCTGGGCACCGAGACTATGGAACACCCTTAAAGAAGGCTGCCAACACAGAGGTCTTCATGAAGAGTTTGGGTCTTGACTCCAATTCATTTTTTAAATAAACTTATGTGCCATGACTTTTCCTTGGCCAGTGCGAGAAGAATTTGCGTCAAATGATTGACTTTTTGGAAGACCAACTGACTCAACAATATCTGGTTATGAAATGAGAAGCAGAACTACACTCTTCTCCTTTATTTAGGACACTGGGAGTACTTTAAACATCTTTCACCTTTTAAAACCCTGTGTCCTGGGATTAACACTTTTCCCCCTTCCATTTACTCTCCCATTGCTGGGTGATTTTTCAGGAAGTAGATAGTCTGTATTCTTAGAAATCTGAGCTCTTGGAGGAACTTCTAAGATCAAGCATGACTTACAACTTAACATAATCTGAAAATTCAGAAAAGAGTGGGAAAGTCATAGAGCACCAACAGTAAGAAGCAATTTTATGTAGATGAAGAATATGATCCACAAGAGAGAGATAACTTCATGAGTTCTTTTAAAAGAGTATATCACAATACACAGAATATAAAATCTGTTAGAAATGCAAGGAAAAATGGATGCATCTCTTATAGTAGTAGAAGCAGTCAGTGTGAATCCTTGGACACATAAGAAAGGGGAATAAGGGTACAGAGAATCTCAATAGTACGTTTAATATCATTGATTATATATGCACTTAATTGTGTATTTTTACAAAGAGAAAAGTTTTTTCCCCATCACCATGGAATTATTTATAAACTTGCTCATCTTATAAAAAAATTCTAATTCCTCAAAGCAAAGAATTTGTGGACTATATTCTCTGACCTCAGTACAACAAACCTAGCAATATGAGGGCAAAAATTAGCTTACAAAGTTTAGCTGCTCAAATTTTTTTTTTTTTTTTGTACTGGGGATTGAACTCATGACCTTGCACTTGCCAGGCAGGCACTTACGCCACTGAGCTGAATCTCCAGAAAGCTGCTCAAATATTAAAAAATACTTCAAAAAATAACAGCAGGGTAAGAGAGGAAACCAAAGAGAAGTTACAGACCATTAAGAAATCAATGACAGATATCAGCTGAAAATTGGGTAGCATATTCAAGGGTCTGGGATAGGGCACAGCACAAATCACCAGGATGGGTCCAAAATAGGCTACTTTTGCCCAACTCACTGCTCTTCCCATCTTTGTTCAGATTGGGCTATTTATCAGCTATGACAATGCCACCAAGCAGTTGGATACAGTCTATGACATCACGCCTGAACTGGCCCATGCGTTCCTGGAGAAGATTAGCTCCTCCAGTTTTGACATGAGAAACACCTCGACCATCCACAGGCAAGAGAGTGAGCCCTGGACCCTCTGGAATGTCTTCCAAGATGCAGTCCTGACTTGGGAAAGGAAGGGAGGTGGTTGATCCCTCTCTTAATAGTAATAAAGTGGGGCAGGGTGGGGAAAAACATTTCTGGAGCATCTTCTGTGGGCCAGCCATTTCGTGTCACCTTCTCAACTGCTACTTTCAGCTCTAAGCATGGAAATGGGTATTTTCAGTACCTAGAACTTGGTCTACTCCAAGGTGACTGTATTATTTGCATTGGATTGTATCAAGCATTGGACATAGCTCATGGATCCCCATTTTCAAGAACTTTCTATTACTAGACTCTCATATGGGGAGCCTCTGCATGAAATCAGCTGTAGAATTTACTGATCATATAATTATTCCCCCAGAGTCATTTCCAGAAGGGCTGGGCCAGGAGCAGATCACTGGAAGGGGTGGGACCAAGCAAGGTTCAATTGTTAGCACAGGGAGTGAGGAAAGGGTGTGAGCAACCATCTTCTCTCTGTCTCTCAGGGTCTCATTGTCACACAGCTCCCTCCAACATCACCATATTACCTTGAAAGTTTTCAACTGAGTTACTCTCAGAGTATGTATTCATAAAACTGTTTCACCACTTTCCCTCATCCCTAGTAATTTTCACCCATTATAAATAGTGGATGTCTCCATGTGAAGACAAGGTTCCACTTTTTCTATGGTTACACACACACACACACACACACACACACACACACACACAGAGAATCATGTATATTATTTGACCAACATTTCTTTTCTTTTTTCTTCTTTTTCTTTTTGGTACTGGGGATTGAACTCATGCTTTCCGGGCAGACACTGAAACCCCTGGCCCTGACCCTGACCAACATTTCTTAAACCTTTCTGTGTCACAGACATTGATTCTGCTCTCTGCTTCTATGAGATTAAGTTTATTAGAGTTTATATGTAAGTGACATCATGAAGTATTTGTCTTGCTGTGTCTGGCTTATTTCATTTAACATAATTTCCTCCAGGTTCATCCATATTGCTGAAAATGACAGGCTTCCCTTCTTTTTAAAGGTGGAGTGGTCTTCCCTCAGGGTAGCTGAGCCACTTTTAAAATCCATTCATCCATTGATAGATATTTAGGTTGATTCCATATATTTGACTGGTGAATACTTATTCATAATGTGGTCACTGATCACCCTTCACTCCCTGGTCCTGGTTTCTCTCTTGCATACATGTCCAGACACATCAGTATCTTTCTGAGATGATTGGACCAGATGGTTGTGGTTAACTGGGCTGTCTGGCCATGCTAAGCTGAGTAGTTTTCATATTAACTCTAAGAACATTCATTAATGAAGGGGTACTGATACCCACTATGAAGACTTCTTATCATTTGGTATGCCGCTTCTTATTTAATTTTCACAGTTATCTCATTCCTTCACTCATATTTATTATGATGTGCCATGGTGAACAAAGCAAGTCTCCTTTTATTAAATGTTCAGAGAGGTAGGGCCGCCCTGTACAGCAGTACAGAGTGTGCGGAGTGACTGTATGCAGCGCTCTTGCAGAGAAGTTAAGTTACTTACCTGAGATCAGATATTCATAGAACTGGGCTTTCAACTCGAGTTGGCCTGAACCTCATGCATCTTCACCACTAGATGCATTGCTCCCAGCTAGAGTTTGAATCCTTCTGTCCTTACACTATTCTGCCTGTCAGTATTTTTTTTTTTTCCTTCTTAAATCTTTGCAACCTGGCAACCTCTCCTTCAGGGTGGATGAACCCTATATCTCCATGTGAAAAATGAGTTCTCTGTGGCCAATTCAGCACCATCTTTTACTTATGCCTTTTCCCCATCCTGAGGTGAGAGATGGGTTAGTTGTATGGACCTAGAAAAAAATCCTAGCTCTACTATTAGCCTTAGACAAGTCATGCCATCCCTTCGAGTCTCAGTTTGCCCTTCTGTGAAATGGGACTGAGAAGAGCTCCTACCTCACAGGGTGGTTGTCCTGAGATAGTGCATGTTAAAGGGCTCAGCAGCACACCTGGTGAGTGGCAGCTGCTGTGCTCTTGACCCTCTGGGTTGGGACTAGGGGTGGGTGAGGTTGTGGCTCCACCAGCATCTTGTTCTTCCACACAGGTTGGGGCTGCTGGTTTGTTTCTACGATTACCTGGAGCTGCTGGATGCCACACTGGCCCAAGTCCTCCTCCACCAGATGATCAAGTGCAGCCACCTGCGGGGCTTCCGGGCCAGAGTTCAGAAGGTGCGGACGGGATCTGCAGTTCCAGCATTTGGAGAGGTTGAGGCAAGAGGATCACAAATATGGGTCCAGCTCAGGCAACTTAGCAAAATCCATTTGAAAATAAAAAATAAAGGGCTGGGATGTAGCTCTGTGCGAAGGTCCTGAGTTCAGTCATCAGTACTGAGAAAACAACACACATACAGATTGCATGTCTCTTGGGTCCTGGCCTCAGTTTATCTTCCAGAGAAATGGGGAGAACACCCTTGCCAGGCCTTGAGAGAAAACATCTAACATTAATTAGGATCTAGGTCCAGCCATAGTAGATGAGATCTGAAATCTTTGGGTGAGCACAACATCCAAAGGGAAGGATTAAAAAAAAAAGAATAGGGAAAAAATCTTAGGAAGATGAAAATTAAATCAGACGTGTGCTAATGAGACATACATAAAGACTGCCTGGGGTCTTTTAATTGAATTGAATTGATTTTGTGGTAACAGGGTTGAACCCAGGGCCTTTACACTGACTCACATCTCCAGTCCTTTTGTTTTTCATTTTGAGGCAGGGTCTCTCTACCTGCTAAGTTGCCCAAGCTAGGCTCAAACTCCCCATCCTCTTGACTCACCTGGAAATAGAGGCTTGCTCGCCTTGCCTGGCCAGTTGGGGTCTAAGCTGCAGATCTGGATCCGGGAGGCTTGGAGCAGGCTGTATGTTCCTCTTCCATCCAGATTCCAGAGGATGCCCAACTGCTGGAGCAGTGCAGACTGAGCAGCGATTCCAGACTTAGCTCCAGGAGAGCGTGAGGCCTGAGTATGTAGTGTGCAAAGCACCTCGGGTGACGCCATTGCAGCTGGGGCAGAGAACATGCATTGGTGGGGTTTTTTTTTTTTAGTTATTTTTTTTGCTCACACTGCATATACTTTTGCAAAATTTGCTTTTTCCACACCTGAGTCATTTGGTTAAATTCATACCAGTCTTATCAGTCCATTCATTTAAACTGCTGGACAGAATTTCTAATTGTGACTCTACCACTGAAATTTGGATTGTTTTCAACATTTCATGTAGCAAATCTCCAGCCCTCCAAAGTGTCTTTAACAGTGATCATTTAAAAATTTCCCTGCCTTTAAATGGGCAATGAGGACTCACTTCTCACCGCTCTCAGTATTTGATATTACACTCTGCATTAGCATCTCTTACCTAGACTAACTTCTGGACAAGTTAGCAAATTCAGGTTCTCCTATTCCCTCCCTCCTCCATCTCTTTTCTTTCTTCTATTGAAATCTCAATCCTGTGGTCCTCCTCTTCATTTGGTGGGGGAGCCATGCTGGGAATTGATCCCAGGGTTTTCATGCTGAGCTACACCCCTCGCTTTTTAAATTTTAAATTGGAGCCTTGCTAAGTTGCCAGGGCTGGCTCAAACTTGTGATCCTCCTGCCTCAGTCTCCCACAATGCTGGGATTACAGATGTGCACTCCATACCCAGCCTCAATATTTTTTTCAAATGAAAAGATGTTATGAAACTAATATTAAAGAAAAATATGATAAAGCTGTCAGTAATTCTACTGCAGTTTTCCCACACATAATCCTAAAATTTCCAGACACATTTGACAATTCACATTGTGGTCATCTACTTGGTCTTTATACATGTGTTTTTGTTTTCAAGGAAAAGAATTTTGTCTCAAGCCAGCTCAAGCCAAAAATAAGAAAAAAAAATACATTTTATGGCCACAAGGTGGGGTGAGAGGTGGCAGTTTTGACTGAGAAGAAAGTCGAATGCAGCTATAGTTGGGGAACCTTCTGGGATCATCCAGCCCTGTCGTTCTCAAACTTAAGGGTGCACTGGGGTCATTGTGCAGGATTATTAAAAACATGGATTCCTGAGTTGAGTCTGCTTCAGCAGGCCTGGGGTGGGGCCTGAAAATTTGCATTTCTAACATGTTCCCCAGTGATACTGCTGCAGCCGGTCGAGCACCACTCTTTGAGAACCATCGCTCTTCCTTTTACAGAGATGCGACCAGCACCAGGGCAGCTGACCCGCTGCAGGTTCAAAAGTCCACCGTGGTTTCTTCTACTTCACTCTGCTGCCCCCCGGTGGCTATTTCCATATTGCACAGAACAGTCGGGTGCACCTCTCTGGAATGAATATATTGTTTATACCAATTTAGGTGTTACATGCACTGTCCCCTCTGTCTTCATATCAAGGTTATGCTATAGTGGGGAGTTCATTGGTTCCCTTATCAGGAACAGTTGGGGAGCACACTTGTCTATAACTGTGCAGACATATTGCAATAAAATAATTAAAGTGATCGTAGTTGTATCAGACATAATTTTAAGAATATAGACCAGATAATTATACTTTTGTTTATATTGCAACCATGTAAAACTGACTTAGAAGGTGATACACCTAAATGCTAACTGTAGTTTTCCCTCCCCTTCTCCCCTCCCAGCCTCTCCTCTTTTTCCTCTGATCCCCTTCCCTCCTCTCTCTTCCCTCCCTCTCTTCCTTCCCCTCCTCTTTCTGTGTTGGGGATCAAACCCAGACCCTATTTTATTTTAGACAAGCGCTGTACCACTGCCCCTTCGTTATTTTTATGAGCTATGGTTTTCAGAACATTTTAACTTCCTTGAATGGTTGAGAATTATTTTTTCACAGATTACAAATTATCATGAAAAAGCCTCCAGATATTTCATACAAGAAAAATGGTTATATTTATGGATATAGAGTTCAAGGTCACAAAAGGAAAATATATGCTACAAGAATTCGGTGGAGTTATAAGGGAGCAAATTTCCCTCCTGCCATGCTTTAAGGTTGATTTAATAACACATGAATATTTAAATGAAACTCAAACTGAATTGCAGTGCATTAAAGCCAGCGTGAGAGATGTTCTGGGCATGGCAGGAGTTCCATCCTCTCTAGGGGCTTTGATGGGGCAGGGTTAGGGAAGGGGTAGAATACTCTACCCAGAAAGCAAGGGAGGGAACCACTGCCCTGCTTTCTACCAATGCTCACTCTAGTTTGCTCTCCCCCTAGCTCAAAGCTGACCTCCTGGACATTGCCACAGAGAACCAGACCCTTAATGAAACCCTGGGCTCTTTGTCAGATGCAGTTGTGGGTTTGACCTCAAGTCAGCTGGAATCTCTGTCCCCTGAGGCTGTGCAGGCTGCCATCTCCACTCTCAACCAAGTCTCGGGTTGGGCCAAAAGCCAGGTCATCATCTTGTCTGCCAAGTACTTGGCTCATGAAAAGGTCAGTTGGAACTTTGAACTTTTCTAGAATACTCTAAGACTCATGGGTCAGGGTATTTGTCAGCTCAGGCTACAAAATAACATAGAATGAGTGGCTAAAACAACAGGAAATTAGCTTTTATAGTTCCAGATCAAGGTGCTGACAAAATAAGTGTCATTCTGAGGCCTCTTTTTTTGGCTTGGAGGAGGCCACCATCTTGCCATGTTCATGTGACCTCCATGAGGCCAAGTGACCTGGCGTCTCTTCTTATAAGGGCACTGATTCCATGGTCCAAGGCTCCACCCAACCCTAATTACCTCATAACCCATCTAACCTAGTTACTTCCAAAGGTCCAAGCACCAAATACCATCACACAGTGATTAGAATTTCAACATATGAATTTTGGGGGATACACACATTTTGTCTATAACAGTCAGTTATGTACGTATACAGCAGAAACAACTGGACAGTAAGAACATCATGTTGAGGAGGACTGCCCGAATTTGAATCCTCACTCTGCCACTTACTAATTGTGTGGCAATGCACAATTACTTACCTTCACTTTACCTCAGCTTTCTGCTTGTAAAATGGGGCAACAATAGCAAGTTGCTGCAGTTTTTTATATTTTGGTCAGCGTAAGGATGTTTGAACACCAGGTGGCGTAGTAGTGTATATGCGTAACAGTCATTGAGTTGCTGATCAACGTGTGGGACTCATTCTATGGTAGTCTTGTTTATTTTTTTTTTATTTTGAGGCAGAGTCTTGCTTTGTAGTGCAGGCTGGTCTTGAATTCATTATGTATCCCAGGCTGGCCTCCAACTGGCAGTGATCCTCTTGCCTCAGCCTCCCCAGTGCTGGGATTATAGGTGTGCATCACTACACCTGGCAGTTTCCTGCTTATTATTGAGGCTGCTAACACATACCACAAAGCAGGATCAGAGATGACACTATTTATTCCAGTCTGGGTTTAAAGAAGGGACACTTAAAGCAGAAGCTCCCATTTGGAACAGGAACCTTAGTCTATGCTCTGTCTGCATGTGGGATGGAAAATATACCTTCTTTTGCAATAATCTCCCTGCGTGGGTCCAGTTGAAAGAGCTCCAGGCTTCAGAGCTCAAGTCCTAAGCATTTTTGGTCCTGTTCACACAGGTAGCCAGGATGCCAACTGGCTCATAACAATTAGATTAGGACCAATTTCAATACAGCAACAAAAAGCAAGTATTTATTATGCACTTAGCATATGCTTGTCTCGGCTCTAAATGACTTAACCATTTAATCTTCCTACCAACACTTTGAGGTCAATAGTGTTATAATCTTCAGTTTTCAGGTAATTTATGCGCGGCACAGAGACTGTAAGAGAATTGGCAAAGTCACATGAAAGGACAAAGATGGGATTGAACCAAGAGTTGCTTGCTGAACTCCTACACTGTCGCTTCCATGGCATTTTGGCCATCGTCCACCCACTCACTCACCATTTTTGACTGCAGGCCAAAGCTGGCCCATGTCTTCTTCTTTATTGCCTTGTGGTGACTTTACTTTGAAGGCCCTTGAAGACCTTTCATGTTACTGGGCTTTGCCCAGGACTCCATAGGTTCACATGCAAATTTTTCTGTGGATTTAATCTGAGGAAGCTGAGAGAGTCTGTTTTGTTCCCTAATGGCCTTGGAAAAAGTAGTTTGTCTCTTATTTCTACCAAGGGATGAGAACACTTGACTCAGAAGTTAAGCACTTTAAAGATTTTGCCTTTTTGGTGACAATAAGAGACTATTCATTCCTCAGAGAATAACTGAATGAAACCACTCAACCATCTTTCTGTAGGACCAAGTTTTGACCATGATTATATGGAAAACCATCTAGCAGCTTTACTCTAAGGGAGAGGGGAGAAACCAGCATAATTTCTGATAGGACGGCCAGCTTCGATCATAGCCGTTTGCAATTATCGGACTTATTAGTCTTTGCTTTAACCACAGCTTCTACAAGGAGATAGATGAGTATGAGGCCTTTTCCAAGGTAGATACCTGTCAGGTGACAGAAATGAGGGACATGGGGGGCTGGATAAACTGAGAATCTGTGCTCCATCTCAAGGGGTGGCTACTGTTCAGCCCTTGAAAACTGTGGCTAGGTGGAAATGTGAACCTGAGTTCCCTGATGTTTAGATTTCTTTTTTAAAAACAGGAACTCAAATGTGGACTTGTATGGGAGTTTCTTCTCAAAAAAGAAATTAATCTAAAAATTAAAAATAATTTTAAATGTTGTCAGTTCAAATTAAACACACACTCAGACCCACTGGGCCTCAAGGGCACCATTTCTTAATATTTATCTATGGGTTTGAATGACATAGTAATTCCTGCAGCAGATCCCTTAACATGTGCCTGATACCCGGCATGCAGACAGGCCCAGTAGGTCTGGGAGGCAAAAGGCCAGAGCCAAGTCTCACCCTTGTGCCGACTTTTGCCAGGTGCTGTCTTTCTACAATGTAAGCCAGATGGGGGCGCTGCTGCCGGGGGTTGGAACCCAGGCCTTCTACAACATGGACCACAAGGACCTTGTGCAGGTCCTGAGAAGCACAGTCTCCCAGCACATGTCAGATCTGTCGCCTGCTCAGCAGCACGGTGTTCTCAGCAAGGTGAGAAAAAGACGTCTGGTCCTTAGCCACATGGTGGCTCACTGCGAGTATGATTTGGGGCTTTTGTGAGTGGGCTGGAACACTGAGCTATTTGTCCAGAGGTGTGATTATCTCAGTCACTGGTATACTGAGTTGTTCTGAATCCCAAAAATGCCTTTCCTGAAGGCTTATCTTTCTTTTTCTCAGACAGAGCCTTTGACCATGCTATGGTTCTTCCCAGACAGACCCTGCCTCTCCTCCAACCAGTCTAATTCGGAAGGCTTTTCTTGAACAAGATTTCATGATCTAATAACCTTAAATTAAAAAAAAAAACTTGTTTGTCAAGCCTAAAATGAACCTGAAGTTTTCAGGGTGTTTCTGAAAGGCCCTTTCTGGAGTCCAAAGTCATGCCTATGTGCCATTCTCACTTGGCAGTGGGACTTTTAGGCATCTTTTCCTATTGAGTCCGTTGTGTCTGATTGCAAAATCAGTTAAGAAATCAAGGCCAAGGGCTTTAGCCTGCACATAAGCTCCTTGTGGACAGTAGGAGCAGGTGGGTTTTTGAATAACACAGACTTCAGCTTGAATCTCATGTATTAGCTTTCAACCAATCACTGTTTTAGCCTTAATTTTTCCACTCAAAATGGAGATAATGATACTGTCTTCCTCGTGGAGTTGCTAAGTAGATCTGATAGAGTTTATTGCCTGTGGAGCAGTCCCAATTCTTACCCAAATCTCCGCGCACCTTTTATAAGGTTCTCACTGTCTTTCTTCTCACTTGGGACAGCTGAACGAAGCAGGAGACACAGCCCCAGGCATTGTGGAGTTGCAAGGGGCTCTCTTCAAGGAAGTATCTCTCTTTGATGTAAGGAGAGAACTCCGATTCAACTCTACAGTCCTGAAGGAAAAGGAGCTTCGGAGGAGCCAGGTGCCAGCAGGATCTGCGCAGATCAGTCCTGCCTTTCTGTTTTCTGGGAATGGTTTGTTTTAGGGTTAATTTGGTGAGACCAATTTTTTTCTGTGTGATTCTACCCAGGAGGCAGAATAGCCTAGTGTTAAGAAGTGAGACAAGAGCTAGCATGAATTCTGGCTCCTATTTATTTTATTTATTAGCTTTGGGGAAGCTGTTTCTCTGTGCAAAATGGGGATAATTTCTGGTGAGGACTGCTGAATCATGGCACCTGACCATGCACAGTGTGCTATGCTAGTGGTCATCATGTGCATTATTAAGTACTGCGGCTAGCACTGAGGTAGCTTGGGGAGACTGATGTCTGGCCATAGAGCTTTCCTGTACAGTTCATCTATTTCCATTTCATTCACTTCTCAAATGTTTATTGAGAATCTACTAATCACATGCTCAGTGTTGCTCATGGTTCTAGAAATGCAGATATGAACAAAACAGACCCTCCCCCAAATCCCTCTTTTCCAGAGTCTTGCTCAGGCATCTCACATGGTTGGATGATATTACAGTGGTTGATAGTGTGTTAGAAACCACCACCAAATTCAGTGGCAATAGCAATTATTTTACTTTGGAAAATGTAACCTGGGATATTTTTATCCCAGCAATTGAATTTATGGAGCTGCCATTTCTTGAGATGGGGAAGATCTTGAAGAGGCTCCCTGAACCTGACCTTGGGCCCTAGAAAATCTCCAGGGTCACACACAGAGTGCCCAGAGATTCCTTCCATTGCTACTCCTCTTACCGGGCCTTTGCGATATTTGAAGGCCCTCAGCTGCCATGTTACAAAAGCTTCTGTCTAGTGCTCGCTCATAATTTACTTCGTTCGGGGAATTATGTTCAAAGTTTCAAAGTCTATAAAATAGATGAATGTCGTACTTGATTGCATCTGCAAGTTAGGTATTCTGTAAAATTACGCTCCTTAAAACAAATGAGTCCCCTGTCGCCTATGCATTGTTCTCCTAGAGTGCTCATCTGGGAGGGCTTGCGGGAACGCACTGCAGCAGGCCTCCCCTTATTGATGGCACTTCCAATCCCGGGCAATTCAGCTGCTTTGGATTCGGATACCCTGTGCTCATGACTAGCAGGCGGGCCTGCAGAGCCCAGCGGCTTCTTAAAACTCTAGCTCTGCTGCTCTTGGCTTTGCTCCTATTTGCCCTGTAGAAGTGTAGAAAATGGTCTGGAATATAATCACATGACCTCTAGGATTACTCTAACACCAGTTCTAATCGTCATGGCCACTTAGCCAATACTTAGTTCTGGGCTAGTAACATACTTTGTTCAGCTTGTTTCCACATCTGTAAAATGGGATTGTAGAGCACCTTCCTTATGTGCCTCATGGTGTGTGGGGGCTTCATCTGCCTTGTCGATCTCTCTCTTCCCTCAGGCCTTGTTTCTGTATGAGTTTCTGTCAAAGGTGACCGGACAGCCTGAGGAACTCCTGAGGTAGGAGCACATGTCTTAGTCCCAGCTGAAGAGCCCCCTGGAGGGAGAGCTGGACAGTCCTATCTGTACCTGTGTCAGAATGAACCTGCTTTCTCTTTCTCCTTTCCTCTTTCCTCCCTACCCATCTTCTCCCCATCCTGGCTTTGTTTTCTAGTGCCGGGCAGCTGGTCAAAGGAGTGACGTGCTCTCACATTGACGCTACGGATGCCAGTTCCTTCCTGGCCCATTTCCAGTATTTCGAGAACAATCTTTCTCTACTGTCACTGAATCAGGTATCACTTAAGCTTCTTCCTGCTTCTAAATCTCTCTCATTTCTCCACTTGTTGGGCCTGGATTGACTGTGGTATCTGAAGATATCTATGCTGGAATTACTCGGATTCAAGCAATGACTTGACATCAAATATTGAACAAAGTTGTCTCCCATTTCTTTTTAAAATCTCTAAGTACTTACATCTCTATAGCCAAAGTTTGAATAAGTTGGGTTTTTCACACTCATATGTGAACCTTAAAAATGTGTTTATAAGGTATACCGTCTGCAAGTTCCTAGTATGTCCTGGGGCAGAAGGTCACCCCTCACCTAACATTCCTGTCCTTTCCCAGGGTTGCTGAGAATGCAAACAATTCTCTAAGAGCATTTTATTTTTTTATTTTTTTTTATTTTCTAAATGGTTCTAGAGACACTTTAGGCCTTTGTGGAAACTAGAAGCTGTAACTGACTTTTTATAGTATCCCAGTTAGTATAAAACAAGCTTTCCGGACAGTGTTTGGGGGTTCACTGTCAACTGTTGGCTGTAAACACCTGGGGCCTCTTGTGATTCAGACCTGGATTACAAAGTCCAAACGGAGGATTCCTTCTCCCAGCCCACAGAAGCCCTGGCCTACAATCCTTTGAAATCCTTTAGAGGGGTGGTAGGGGGCACTTGGGAGGAGGAGCCCTGGACACGCATGCGGGGGTGGGGGTTGGGGTGGGAGGAGGTGAGGTCCAGCATCTGCCTGTGCAAAAAGAAATGGATGCGGCCCCAGAAGCGTGCGCCCTGGACATTCCAGGGACTCGCAGCCTTGGTGGGAATTTTGCATTGGATACATTTCAGTTTTTTGAGAACTACCGTCTTTTTTTTTTTCACCTCTTCACTTTGGAACAGTCGGTAGATGTCTTTTTGCAATAAAATGGGACCTTTATTGTTCTGAACTCAAGAACACTGCTGAAACACTTTCGTGTTTGGAAGTCCTGTGGATGATTATGAATGGCAGCCTTACTGAATAGCACTTTGTAATTAATACAGCGAAACGACTCTGTCTCTATCCAGAGGTAGTCCTAGTGTATTGGTATTGCATACACTCAGGAATAATGAATAATTTATTTGGGGTAGACACTAAGACCTGCGGGAATGCACCAGAATGGGATCTTCCAGTGACACTGAGAGCTGTGAAGCATTGGAAACCCTGGTCATTTTTACATGTGTGTGAGTTTTATCTTAAATGGACTAATGATAGGATTGCTCTTCATCTACACTACAGACTTGTGTGGGAGTCAATTAGGGGGTCTAACTACTGTACTGTGCTACTTTTTTGACCATGGAAAGGCCACTCCTGTGATGTGTATGTCACCTCTCCGATAAAGCTTTGCATTGCCGTTCCAGGTGCTTCAGATGGATATTTTAATTGTGATTCAGGACCTCTAACAATTATGAAAGACATTCTACTGCCAGTGTTGCTCAGTATATATATAAAATTTATTTATTTATTTATTTATTTATTTATTTATTTATATAATAGCTTCATTATTTCCCATGTATGTTATGGGGTACATTGATCAAAGCAAATGTCAGAAGATCATTTGTATGAATGCAGTTTCAGTTAGTCTCTGTTTTAATTTGGAAATCCAGTGTTCTTGTCTTGCTATTATTCTTCTTTGTTAATGACATGAGTAGTGATTCTAAAGAGAAGTAAGATCATTAGATTGAAAGTATCTGAACTCAGCTTTTGACTAATTCAAGGTTGTGGTTGGTGGCTTGGAATAACTATGTTGAAATGTCTGACATCTAAAATCATAGGTGTTCAGACCACCTTAGCCTGAGTGATGCTATAGGAACCAAAACCTTATGAAATACAAATTTTGATAACTTAACGTACACCTGTGCTCCTAAATCTCACTTCGTGGAACAAGTGACTCCACTGAGATACACAAAGATGATATTGCTTCCAGTTGTTACTTATTGTAAGACAATGATTACTTATTGTCTTACTTATTTTTCTCTTGTTGTTGAGACAAAATAACTGATGTCCAAAATTAGGGAAGGAAAGGTTTGTTTAGATCACAGTTTGTGGAGGTTTCAGTTCATATTCAGCTGGTTCCAAGGCAGGGTGGTATGGCTAAGGGTCAGTGGTGGCAAGCAGCAAGAACAAAAAGGCCAAAAGGGAAGAACTTGCTTCCTTCCCTCCCTTACATTATATGCTGACTACCTGCCCCTGGGTGGGTACAGCACTCACACTGCCAATCCCAATGATGGACAACAAACCAATCACAAATGCTAGATTCAGCCACTTCCATGACTGTATGAGATATGGAGGGGACATCCAAACACAAACTGTAACACTTATTTTATCCTTAAAAAGTATATTTGTGACATTTTATATGTCCTATCTACATTTTCTTAGATATTCTTATCTAAGAAACAGCTCCTTAAACATGGTGAGCTGGCTTTTCACACATTGCAGTTGTTAGTATTCGCAGCCCTTGCTATTTTGATTTTGAGGCTGACACCATATTTGATATGTGTGTCATAGCTTCTGGGATCTGCTCTTTGACTGACTTTTTCACAGAGTTCATTTAGATAGTGTTATCTTTGGCATTCTAACAGTGAGGTCAATATAAAGTTTTTCAAATCTTCATCATCAGTGGAGCACAATGGGAGATTTTACTAATTTGTCTCCAAAAGCACTTATATAGTGGATCAAATGCAATATCAGACTAGATGCTGTTTTTGCAGGAGCAATGTGGACAATAGTGTGCCTCAAGCTGTCCATGCCGCGCTGATGGAGAGCCAGTGCACAAAAGGATGTGGACTTGAGGACTGAATGGGAATAGATGAGAATCTGCAAGAGCGAGAGATAAGAGCTGGAGTTACATGTGACTGATTATGTTTTAGAAGAAGAAGCATGGTTGTATTTGAAGCCCTAAGCCTGATTGCAGCGTCTTGGGAATCTGGGACATGAAAGACCCTTGCAGAACAGCCATGCCCTTGTTTGGCAGCAACCTGCTCTTGAATGCAATGCCTTCCTTCACCACCGTGTTTCAAAACGCGTGGTACAGAGAATTGAAAATTAAGTGAGAAACACATTATTTCAGCTACTTCTGATGCAAAGAAAGTGGCGCAAAGAAGGCATCAAAGACACAGGCTCAGTATTCATTAAAATCTCAGGTTTTAATAACAGGTGCTTAAAATAAGAGACTAAGAACGACTTAAAATTTTTCTGATTACTAAAGGTGGATTTTTCTCCATTGAATATCAGCCTTGTTAAGCTTGCCACATAGGTAATTTTACTTACACTCAGGAAAGATCTTCTATAATTTGCACTGTTTTTAAAGATCCTTTCTAGGGAAAGTGTTTTTAAAAACACCTTATTTTGTAATGTTTTGAATCTCTAGAAATTTGCTTATCCAACCAGTTAAATATTTCCCCCTGATTAGTCCTCAACCTAAGTTCAACAGGTATTAACTTGTCTTTAGAACTCAGTGGTTTTTCTCTTAATATCTGGATAAAATGAAAATTGGTAGCTAAAAACAGCATGGTACTGGCAAAAAACAGACCTGAAGATCAATGGAACAGACTGGAAGATGCAGAAACAAATCCAGACACACTCAGTCACCTTATCGTTGACAAAGATGCCAAGCACATTTACTGGAAGAAAGATAGCCCCTTTAATAAACGGTGTGGGAAAAACATGCCAAAGACTAAAACTAGACCCATACCTCTCACCATGCACTAAACTAAAATCGAAATGGATCAAAGACCTAAATATTAAAACAGAAACAATTAATCTGCTGAATGATAAAATAGGTAGAACTGTTGAAAATATTGGTATAGGCAAAGATTCATGAATAAAACCCTTATCATATAAGAACTATCACAAAGAATCAATAACTGGGTTCTCATCTTATTATAAAGCTTTTTCACAGCAAGAGAAACCACCAACAGAGTGAGGAGACAACTCAGTGCAGGAAAAAATTTATACCAGCTGATCCTCAGACAAAGGACTGCTATCTGGAATAAAGAACTAAGAAAATAAGGCCCCTGAATTAAAAGACCCAATCCAGAAATGGGCATCTGAAAAGAATAGGCATCTTTTTTTAAGATGAAGAAACGGAAACAGCAAATAAATATATGAATAAATGTTCAACATCACTGGTCATTCAAGAGATGCAAATCAAAACAACACTGTGATCTATCTCATTCCAGAAAGAATGCTATTATCAAGAAATCAACCAATAACAAATGTTCTTGAGGCCGTAGGATAAAAGAAACCCTTTTCCACTTTTGGTAGGAGTGTAGATCAGTGTAAGCACTGTGGAAATCAGTGTGGAGATTTCTACAAAAACTAAAACTAGAGATCCAGTTCAATCCAGCTATTCCCCTTCTTGATATCTTTTACTTTTTAAATTTTGAAAGTAGTGAAATACAACAGAACAAGACAAAACATGCCCAATTGAGACAGTACAGTGAAATTGGTACAGCATGTCACAACAGGTTACTGGGATAGCAGTAAAAGGTGCCAAAGTATATCTCGTATATCTTCACAATAGTTGTTCTTTCAATCAGGTGTAGCAAAATCAGACCAAATACAGAACATTATAGAACTTATCAAAACAGAATATTGAATACAGAAATACAATTAATCAGAACAAAGCAAATCAGTGATAACAATATTTGCCTTCAAATAGTTGGTGGAAGGAAATACCCCCTATTTGCTAAATTGCATATGGTCAGCCTCCCAAGAGATGCTCAGGCCTCTGGCTCCCATTTGCTAACGGGGGCAGGAGGAATGGGATGCTTGATTATCAGCCCGTGCATTGCTGCTTACCAGGGAGGTGGGCTGGGCTGGTTGTTTGGTTTCACAGAGCCCTAAGTTCCAACATGGTGCAGATTTCAGGAAACGCTGGGTGGGTTTCCCCCTGCAGGGGCCGCTGCTTGCCCGAGCAATTTGGTATCTTCTTGAAAGAATTAAAAACATCATACCACAGCTATGTATGTACACTCATGTTTATAGCAGCACAGTTTGTAATAACTAACAGTCCAAGTGCCCATCAACTGATGAATGGATAAAGAAAATATGTTTTATTATACAATGGAGTACTACTCAGCCATAAAGAAAGATAAACTTGAGACATTTCTAGGTGAACACACCTTGAGGCCACACTCTTAAATGAAATGAATTGAGCACGCATGTGTAAATACCACATTGTTTCTCTGGTGTGAGAAATCAGAAGTGTAAATGAGTACTAAAATATATAACAGGTATTGTGAAATAGGAAGACAATATTCAAATGGGGAGGTGAACTAGGGAGGGGGAGGGGGAAAGGAAGGAAAGGAAGAAGAAAAAATGAGAAAAGAAGGAAAACTGGGAACAAAGCTTCTTTATACATACAGGTGTAAATTCTCTGCAATGACTGTGATCATGACATATACCCAAAGTGAACCAATAAACTTAATTAATTAAAAAAAGAAAGGAAAATCAGTTAAAATCATGATATTATTAGATGCTAAATCTTAAACCAAGCAAAGGCCTTTCTATTTAATGGCCCTGGGACTTTTTGGCATAGCCTTTGTTTCTTGTCAACCTTTTGTAATATGTATGTTAACTCCTCATTATGTTTAATTTTGGATGAGAAAGCTCATGATTTATATATCTTTTCCCCCAGTAAAACCTACCTAACATTAATGCTTTGAAAAATGCTATTTTTCATGAAGCTATAATAGCCAAATACAGAGTAGTACTTACTCTTTTTCTTTGCTTGGTAAATACTAAATATGCTGAATCTGTAATATTTTAGTGTATCTTTACTCTAAGTTAATCATTTTAGAGTTTTTATACTTTTTTTTCCCTGGTACTGGGAATCAAACTCATGACCTTGCACTTGCAAGGCAGACACTTAGCCTGCTGAGCTAAACCCCCATCCCGGAGTTTTTATACTTATACTTCCTTTATAGCCTTAGCCCTCTATCCTTGGGGTAACAAAATACTTTAATTCCGTAAGTTAGTGCACTTATAGTAGGCAGGCAATCATATGCAGAAAAAAAGAATGAAGTTATTTTTTCAACCTCTATAGTTGTAAAATGTTTTAGTACAGGATGCAGAAGAGCTAAGAAAGAATGCTGCATTGTATTTATTTTAGCATTTTCAAATAATTTGTTTTGGTGTAAGCAAAGAAGAAAGATACAACACCTAACATTTGCAAAATTAAACAAACACACTTTGGATGATGTTTTCATAGGGAATATTTTAAAGAAGGTTGGCAAGATTCAACAAAAAAGAATGAGCTGTATTAACTCAGAAACTGTTCCAAATGCAAAAATAAGTAAGTAAAGAGATTAAAAGAATATGCAAAGTTTTAATACAGCTCAGTCATTTCCTTGGATTATTTATTCTACAAGTGCTTCTCAGACTTGAGCTTGTATCAGCAAGACTTATTAAAACACAAACTGAAAGTCTAGGGGTGGGCCAGCGATTTAGCTCAGCAGAATAAGCACCTGCCTGGCCTGGAAAGTCTAGGGGTGTCACTCAGTGGTAGAGCTCTTGCCTAGTGATTGCCTAATGTGTAAGGCAAGGCTCTCCCCCCAGCATAGCAAAAAAGCAAAACAAACAAAAACTGTGGATTGTGGGCCCCAACCTCAGAGTTTCCTATAAATTAGGTCTGGGGTGAGGCCTGAGAGTTTTCATTTCTTTCTTTTTCAGGCGCTGGGGACTGAACCCAGGGCTTTGTGTATGCTAAGGAAGCACTCTACCATAGAACCACCCCTGGATAGCAGAATTTGCATTTCTAATTAGTTCCCTGGTGAGAGTCATCAAACTACATTAAAAATCCTGCACAAGCAGGGAAGTCAGTAACTGAGTAAATGAATGGAGGTCAGACCCACTTTGAGGAAGACCTGCATGTTGGAATGGGAGCAGTTTCCCCAACCAGGTGCTGCTTAGAGTCCCATTGGTCAGAACCTTCAAATACCAGTTAATCAGATAATTTGTCTATATTGTTTGTATTTTACCCAGAATACATAATCATTATGTAAAATAATACAGTGAAAGTAAAAATTCCCCCAATTTCCCTAGAGGAGTGGTTCTCAACAGGAAACTCCTTGGGGACCTTTTGACTATGTCTGGAGACACTTGGTTGTCACAACTGGGGTGTGGGTGTGGACGGATGCGACTGGCATCTAGGGGATGGAGGCTGGGGATGCTGCTGAGCACCCTGCAATGCACAGAACAGTCCTCACCATAGAGTTATTTGACCTAAAATGTTGGCAGTCCTGAGACTGAGTGTCCCTCTTCCACAGGTGTATACAGGGAAAACTTAAGAGATTTTTCTTTGCAAGGTACAAAGATATTTACATGGGAGGTAAAAAGTACAAATGAGGGGCCAAGTATATAGCTCAGCGGTGGAGCACCTGCCTGGTAAGCAAGGTCCTGAGTTAAAAAAAAATACAAATGAGTTTATATCATCGATAGTATAGTGTTCCATTGCGTGCATGTGTCATAGTTTACTTAACGAATCTCCTGCTGGACATTCAGGTTATATCCCACTTGTAAACAAAATTGTGATGATTATCACACTTAAACTTTTGTGTTCAACTTTTTATTGCCTCTGTTTTCTCATCTGTAATGTGAGCACAGTAGCAGTACTCATGCCATAGGATGTTTTATACATAAGTGAATATCTAAAAGGCATTTAGGAAGGAGCTTAGCACACAGAAAGCACCATCTGTGTTTGCTCTTATTATTGAATTAAATTCCTAAAAGCACTTATCTTTCAGGTTAATTGTTTGGCGTGGAAGTACTGGGACATTTCCAGGTCATCTATGCCACTGTTCCTCTTGGCCACACTTCCGTAAGTGATCCTGGGCCCCTCTCTTCTGCCTTGGCTTAGGATGAGTCGGGTCACCTGAACCAAAGTGATTCTCTGCTCCTGTGTTTTCTGGAGGATTCAGGGGCAGAGCTGAGAGTGCTGTACACAGCTAAGCCCCTGGTAGATTATATAGCTTTTCAAACTCTCTTTGCTTTTTCTTTTATTTAAAAGCTAAAGGCAAAGTAACTGATGCTTGAACGATTACCAGTGAACCAGGTCTCACTTGGGTTGGCCTTTGAGGTAGGCCTGATAGGAATAGAGGGGATTTCTTGCTTTTCAGGCATGGTCAGGACATTGTTTATCTTTTTTTCCTTCTTTATTTACTTCTGCCTTCTTTTGTTGCTATAGTCTTAGTTCATTCGAATATATATATCGGGTACTTACTGTGTGCTAATTCTGAGAGATAGCTGAGTTTTCCTCTTACAGTCTTTGGGGAGGGAGACAAGCATGAAGCCAAGTATAATATCAAATTGTTATTTTGTTGAAAGTGACAGAATCTGATTCAAATGGGCTCAGGTAATACAAAGGAATTTTTGGTTCTGGTAGCTGGAAGTTCCGAAGGCGGGAGTAATTCAGGCATGGTTGGATCCAGAGACTCAAAGGATGTCATTTTCTCTTGGGCCAGCTTTCTTCTGTTGGCTTCACTATCAGGCAAGTTGTTTCTCTCCTATGTTCCTTGGAAGACCCAAAGTTACATTTTCTCAGTGTCGTATTCAGGGAAAAGAGAAAGACTTTTTTTCTCATCATTCTTAATAAAAGTCTTGGATTTGGCTTTCACTGGTCTTAATCAGGTCAGTTTGGTCTCCTTGAGCCAATCAATGGGAGGATGAGGAATTTTGACTGACGCTGGAAGTGCAACTGGCCACACCTCAAATCACAAAGATTAGAGAGAAAGGACTAGTTTTCCTAGATTCCCCAGTGCTGCTACTGTGAGAATGGGAAACAGGCAGTGGGCGTGCAAAAGGGGGTATAGCTTTTGGGTTGAAGAGTCAAGAGAGCCTGAAGGATGAGTTGAAGGTAGAGATTTAGATGGGCACTCCAGGGAGAGTCATGGGAATGTCTGATCCAGTGGTGGAAGAGGCCATCAAAGTACATGGTGCATATCTGCAAAGCAGGTGCAGAGAAAAGGCCATAAAAGTGGGGACATCAAGTCATGGAGGGCTTTGTATGATACCCTGATGTGTTTCACTTATGTTCTGGATGCAGTGGTCAGGTTTATGCTTTAGAAAAGTCATCACCATCATCCAGGCAGAAAACAGAGGCCTATGAGGAAGGAGGAAGATGACAGAAGCTGATTTCAGTAACCCAGATCTACACACGGGTGGTTCCTCCCACTGATCCCTGTCCCTACTCAGATAGCCCTGGCTCAGAATGGGCCCCTTTGATTACCCCATCATCATTCTTTATATTGCAAAGCCATTGTATTTTCTCCTTTACATTTGTCATTCACTGAAATAATCTGTTTTATTTCAGTTTACCCTGTTTTGCTTCTGTATTTTTTCTCCCTCCTAAAATTAAGCACCAAGAAGCCAGGGAGAACTTATGTCTTGTCATTGCTATGTCTGGGTACTAGTACAGGGCTTGGCTGCAGTAAACACTGTAGATATTAGCTGAATGAATGAGGAAATAAAGAAGACTCTTACTGGGAATGGAGAGATGAGTACAGACTAGATTAATATTAAGGAAGAATGAAGGTTTGGAAGTAAAAGGGAAACAGATCCAGAAGCAACATAGAGGAGGAAGAATATGTTTGAAGGAAGATATTCAATCTGGTTCTGGAGCAGTCAAGTGTCTGGGATGAATAGGCCATGTGGATCTTGGCAACCTTTATTTCATTTTTGCCTTTCAAGGAGAAAACTTTAGTTTCATCCTAATAAGGGAAATTATATACTAGGAAAATATTTTATTGAATAGTGTTGAGCTTTGATGAGTCAAAAATCATTGTACTATGTAAAGTCCTTCCCTGACCCCATCAAAACCACAGTCAAAGGCTTAGGGGAGGACTCTGGGCTGGAAGGAGACACAATTGGGAATCATTTCTCTTACTCATCTCACTTTTTGTTTTTATTTTTCACTTTCCATTTTATTCTGCTTCTTCTTTTTGTCTTCCCTCAACTAGTCCATCAGTTATCATGTTTATTGAGGATGCAGCCTCTGATCAGTATTGCTGAAGCATAGAAGAGGTGCATTCTGGGAAGTTTGCTTTCTGCCTCTAGAAGAGAAGCACCACAGGAAGTTTGTTTCCTTCCCCATAGAGGAGCATGTTGAGTGGAGACTTGCAACAGGCCACAAGGAGTCACAGCATCACTGGGGAGAACACACATTAAAAGCATTTGAAATATTCCCGTGATGAGCTCTTGTGTGTGGGACCCTGATTTCAGGAGCAAATGTAGAGAAACCACTCTCTTCCTCTTCTCTGTCTCCCTTTCTCTCTCCAGGGCACGCTTCCTGGCTTCTGTCCCAGCCTCCCAGTGTGTGCCCTTTCTGATCAGCCTGGGGAAGAATCAGTTGGACTCCTTGGTTTTAGATTCTCACAAAAAGGATTTGGTTCTCAGGAAGGTGCTGAAGTGCCTGGTAAGGAAATTTCGTAAGTGACACTTTCACTTATGTCCCTTCCTCTTGGGATATTTGGGCCTACCTGGGGAGCCTTTAGCCTGCTGTGATGCTAAGAAATCTGACTCTTGGCTTTAAAACCACTGGTTGGAACCATTTTAGCACTGGATCTGCAGACTGCTGTCCAAGGTGCTGAACGAGAGAGGCTACCCTGGAGGACTGGGGAAAAAAGCATGGCATATACAGTCTGAGTTCTAGGCATGCAGCAATCAGTTTTGAGGCTTTGGGAAAGTCACTTCCCTTCCCCGAGCCTCAGTCTTGTCATCTATAAGATGAGTGTCCCTTGGAGTTCTGGAGGACATAAAGTGGATGATGTATTGTTTAAGGCAATGTCCTGGAGCCAGGCTGCCTGGGTAACTGTCTTTAAAAAGTGGATAATATTAGTGCTTACCTCTGACAGTTATTAGGAACATTGAATGGATAAAGACCTGTGGACACTTAAAACAGTGGCTGGAACATAGCACACAATAAACGTAAGGTATTTTTTGCCATTTAAAGGAAGAAGTTTGAAAGCTTTCAAGTGCCATACAAACTTTGAAGTGCTATTTTCTTATATGTTATGCTAATATTATCATGCTTGTTAGAGTCCCTAGAGCTGTGACAATAACAGCTCTCATCTACTGAGTGCTCAGGGTATGTACAGCTAGGTTTTCTCAGATTTCTGAGGCCACTGTCCCTGGGGAAAATCAGGCCCTTCTCTATCTCTGGTGGTCCATGTCAGGGAATCTTTAAGTTTGGGGCAGGAAGTATTTTTAAGGAACCATGTCCTCAAGCCCTGATGGATGTCTCATCAGCTTCATTTGTTGGTTTCAGGACAATTCCATGGCTGATGAGTTCGTTGTGGACATCGTGGGGAACCTGCTCTGTCATTTACCAGCAACCTTTATTCAAAGAGGAATCTCCCCTAGGGCCTGGGCCACTGCTTTGCATGGCCTCAGAGCTTGCCCATACCTCAGCCCAGAACAGAAGGCTGCAGTGAGGCTCAGGCTCCTGGAGCAGTGCGGGTGAGAGGGCTGGGGCTCAACTTTGTGGGGCTGAGCATGCTGGGTGAGGGGGAACTAAAGCTTGACTCTCCTTCCCTGTCATCAGAGATAGTTTCTAGTGTAGGATGTGATCAGATGCATGTACCTATTCTGGAAATGTGTACTTCTTTCATTTGGCTTCAGATTCCCTGAGGAGTGGGAACAATTGTAGCTGCTAGCAGGTCTTACATGGTTGCCATTGACACATCTAGTATATGGAAGGAAAAGAGTTTTGAAAAGATGGCACATTAAAGTGTGAAGTTTGGTATTATTGTTTTAAGAAGTCTTTCATTTGATGATTACTGACCTCAAGCCTGTCTTCTGGGTCTGATATTCTGTTCTCACACTGGTTGATTCTGTTGCATATAATTTCAATAGAATTTTTAATCTCCTGGATATCTGTTTGAATCCCTTTCATGGAATCCAGTTTTTTCCTATGTTGGGTATTTCATCACTTTTCTAAGCTCCTCTTTTAAAAAAATCTTTGTCTATTCTAGATTCACTAGCCATGTCCTTATTATGTTCATCATCTCTTTAATTATTAGTGAAAGTATTACTGATTTGTGTTTTTCTAGAGCTTCATTGATCTGCTTTGTTACTTCTGCTGATACCATTTGAGAAAGTTCAGCTGGGTGGCTTTTGATTTCTTCTGCTTCAATACTCCCTGAATTTGCTTTGGGCAAGCTGGAAGTCTGGGGTTGCATCTTGGTTCTATGTCTTCTTCTTTTTCTATTTTTAAAAATTTTGTTTGTTTTGATTCTTGTAAATTGCTTATGGTAGGCAGCTTTATTACTAGTATCAAGATCTCCTTAGGAAATGACTACATTTCAGAGATGTCTTCTAGGTGTAGCTGCCCTTTTGTTTTTGAGTCTGTCTCAAGATCTTTCCTATTCAATTTATTAAAGATGAGAAGTTGCTGCCTATTTGGCCTAGCACCAGTTCTTTGGTACTGGACAATGGTATTGATTATGACCTCCAGACAATCTCTATATTGGCATATAGGGCAAACAACTGTTCACAACAACTATGTCACCTTGGCTAAAGTAGCACAATCAGTAATAACAGTAGCATCAAACACAGTCTAAAAAATGACAGTGATAACTCTTAACTTGCCACCTTTAACCATGTGTTTAAGGTCTGTAGTTACATAACAAAGTCTAAAACAAATCATAAAATTATATACATTAAATATCCTCTTGGTAGAACAGTTTTACCCTTGGGAGAACATTTAAAATGGCTAAGAAGAAAAAATAGAGAAATTAAAGAAGAGAAAGAGATTAGAAGCAAGGATGAAGGACAAAGAAAGATTACCCAAGCTTTGGGAAACTGGTAAAGAAGACTGGAGGGAAAGAAAGAAGGACCCCTCCAACCAAGAACTAAACAAAACAAAAAACCTCTAAAAACAATCTTCACACTCATGAAAATCAAAAACAATCAACAACAACAACAACAACAAAACACATGCAAAGAGAAAGGAAAAAAAGAGATTTCTCTGTGATTTCAAGCTTGTGGTTTATTCTGGGGTCTACAGTTTTGTGTAGTGTCCAGTTTAGGTTGTGTCTCACTGTTATGGAACCCCAAGAAGGCCGAGTCCAGCTCCACGCTGGATAATCCTGGCAGGCCAGAAGCAGGGTTAGGATATGGTCCCAATTCTGTGGGTTTCAACTCCACAGAAGTTCAGGCCAATTCTGGTCCCTGCTTGTGAGGCTGGTGCCTTAAGTGTTCAGCCTACAGCACTCTGGGTGTCTCTTGCTGGCCTGACCTCAGCCCTTGACTCTGGATGTCTCCCATGGTTGTGTTTTACCCAGTCATGGGAGCCCTGAGAAGAAGCCACCCACAGTTGCTCCAAGTCCCAGGTTCACTTGACCCCTCCCTAAAATGGCATCTGGCTGAACAGAAAATGCTGGGCTGGGGCTACTTACCAGCTGTTGTAGTTTACAGCATCTTCTGCTCTGCTCCACTGGGGTGTTTCTTTATGGAAGCCTCTGGCATCACCTACCTTCACTGTGTCTAGATTTGAATCTCTCTCAGGCAGAAAACCAGGAGTCAGGGAGAAAGTGCAGTTTGTAACTTCTCTTTTCTGTGTTGAGGTCCATCTCTTCACTTCCCCTTTGAGTTTCAATTCTTCCTTCAAGTCCTTCCTGGGTCCTGGGGATCTATCTCTTCTTTTCTTCTCTAAGCTGTTATTTTCCAGTCTCTGGATTCCGAATCTTGAGGATGCTGATTTGCTGCTGTTTACCCTTCTGGAACCTTCCCAGAAGTCCACTTTTTATAGTTTTAAAGATATGTTTTTAAGAGTAGATTTGGGTTTTTCATAGCAAAATTGAGAAGGTACAGAATTCCATATATCACTTGTCCCAATATATCCATAATTTTTCCATTGTCAAAATCTCCCAGCAGAGTGATACACTTATTCCAACTGGTGAATTGACATTATTTTCATTACATTACCATTGTGACACAGTCTACAGTTTACATTGGGGGTCACTCATGATGTTGTGGACTTTCTGGGTTTGGATAAATGTATAAAAAAATTTACTATTAAATGTCCCTCAGAGTGGCTTTACTGCTGCTCTAAGAATCCTCTGTGATATGTATATTTATTCCTTCCTCCTCCTATTCTCTGGTCAACACTGATAATTTTGAGTTTCCCAGAATGTCATGTCATTGGAAGCATGTAGTATGTAGGCTTTTTAAGATTTGCATCTTTCATTTGGTATTGTGTATTTAAGTTTTTCTCCATGTCTTTTAATGACTTGGTAGGTCATTTATTTTGGGTGCTGATTAATATTATTCTGTCTGAGTGTACCACGATTTTTGTATAGATCTACCTACTGAAGGACATCTTGGTTGCCTCTGAGTTTTGACCATTCTACATAAAGTAGCTATAAACATTCATATAAGATTTTTTGTGAATGTAAGTTTTCATCTCTTTTGGGTGAAAACCAAATGTACACTTGCTGGATCTTGTGGTAAGAATGCGTTTAGTTTAAGAAGCCATCTTCCTGTCTTCCTGCGTTAGTGCTATTACCCTAATTTAAGAGAAAAAATTTGTTTTTGTAAGAGAAGACTGTTGTGGAAATTAAAAAGGAAAAAGTCTATCATTACTCTTAAGGAAGGAAAGGAAGGAAACAGTGTGATGTAAGTTGCAGAAACTTGACAATGCAGCTCAAACTTACAAAAGTGGGGATTTATTGAGTTAAAAAATGGAATATAATGGAAAACTGAATGGTGTTGATTTCATGCATGGCTGGAACCAGAATCTCAAATGTTGCTCTTATTCCTCAGCTCAGAGTTCCCTTGCATGGCTTTTATTTTCCCCACCTGGCAAAGGTCGGTCTCCAGTGTCCTCCTTACTGGGAGAGATCTCAGAAAAATGAGCAGCCCCTTTGATAGTTCCATTGGACGTCTCTGGTCAGTCTGTGTGTCCATTTTTTTAGTCAGAAAAGTGAATCCCTCATAGCCTTTCCAGATATTGAGAATGATCTCTTCTTAAAAGTAAAAATGCTAGGGTGCAAGGGCAAAAGATGTCTACCACCGCATGGATTTTTTATGTTATTGCTTGTCATCTCCTCTTAGACCTCCACAGAACTGGACAGCAGAGACTGTGAAGGACTTGGGACCATTTCTCCTACTCTTCTCAGGAGATGAACTACATTCTGTTGCCACAAAGGTACTTCTAGGCCTCCTTTTATGAAGGTTGAAGAGCTTGAAGGGAGGAAAGTATGGTTAGCTATATTCCTTGAGTGCTATAGTCTGTGGTTCTGGAAGCTTCTTCCTTGCCTGAGATGTTTCCAGCTTCATTTCAGGTTGCCCAGGGCTCAGAAATGAGGGAGTGAGGCAGGAGCTAAATGAACTTTGGACTGCCCCCTTGGTCCTCCCGGCAGATTATCAAGCCTGAGAACTATCAATTAGCTTTTATTTTTTGGGTACCGAGAATCAAACTCAAGACCTCATATTTGCCAGGCAGGTGCTGTGTCCCTGAGCTAAATCCCTGGCTCCAAATTTTATTTATTTATTTTTTCAAGACAGGGTCCTGCTATATTTTGGCTGGTCTTGGGCTTTTTAATGTACACCTTGAGCTTGCTGTGTAATTCTAGGCTGACTTATATCTCCTCATGTCTTAGCACTGTTTGTTTGTTTTCGAGTTGGGGTTTCTCCAGGCTGATGTTGAACTCCTGGGTTGAAGTGATCCTCTTGCCTCATTCTCCTGAGTATCTGGGACTCAGATGTGAGTCACTGCACCTGCTTTCATTGAAAGTCTTAGAGCCACAAGTTCCATATGCTCTTGCACATGTTCACCCAGGTTGTGTCATCACCAGTGTAAACACTAGGACACAGACTTACTGAACATCAGCTTTTGGCAGAGCACTGTGCTTGGAGTGATGCTTCATGAATTAGAAAGCCTAAGCCAGGAGACATGCAAACCAAGCAGAAATTAGCCTCCTTCTTCTGTGTAACAAAGCCACATGGTCTCACTAGTATCTAGCAAAGAGTGTTTGTTTCCACCTGCCTGGTCTGTGGGTCACTGGTGCAGCCATAAGTCTCCATAAGTCTGTGTCTGGAGCCCTTTATGTGTCTTTTCATAGAGAAAGTCTAAGGCTCCTGTAAATGGAGTGGAAAAGTGTAATTGGAAAAATGACACACGGTCACTTCGACAACATGCCAATGGCCACATGAGTAAGTCTTTACATGAGTAAAACTCTATGGGGTGAGAAGTAGCTTCTTTTCATAAAGCTGGAGAATGGAGAAGAAGTGAATGCTTGGTGAACAACAGTCAGATTTACCACAATCACATCTACACACTGCCCTACCTGTGCAGAAATGTATATATGCACATTACACCTGCTCAGCAGGGCTCTCCAACGTGTACACATTATTCCGGGACACATGTGTGTCACGTACTTGTCAACTCATCTTCTGAGCATTTAAACATATGTCATAAGAAGTAGATATAAAATTTATTTTATGCTGGTCTAATCTTTTAAAAAACCAACTTCAGGGGTGGGATGGAACACACCCGTGATACCGGCACTCTTGGAGGTTGAGGCAAAAAGATTGTGAGTTGAAGCCCAGCCTGGGCAATGTATTGAGAATTCACCTCAAAATAAAAAATAATAAAAACCTTGGTGATTTAGCTCAGTGTGAAGGACCTGGTTTCAATCCCAAGTATTGAAAAAAAGGAAACTTCTAAAATTGATGAGATCTCGAAAAACCTGACAAAAAACCCCTGAGTTACAAAGAATATGCACAATAGTACACTAAGTATGTGAATAAGTACTAGCTAAATTAATTTTAAGCACATCAAAACCAGTGTATATAAAGAGACATTTAAAAGTGCAAGGGAATGGTTAATGCCAAATTCAGCATCACAGTTACTTCTGGGGAAAGAGGGAGCAGAAGAGTGAGGGAGGGACTTGTCAATTATATCCGTGATGTTTTATTTCCTAAGCTGGATTGTGGGTCCATGCATGTTTTGTTGCATTATTCTCTATACTCTTTTTTTCATGCTTTGAATGTTTAATAAAACAAGTAATATATGCTTCTGGATAAAAAAAAAATCCCAACTGCTCCAAAGGCTGCAGCATGAAAACCAAGAGTCCTTCCCACCTAGATTTCTAGCTCCCCAGCCTCCCTCCTCAGAGGTGATCACTGTTCTGTTTCTTCTATATCCTTTCAGAAAAATCCTACCTACACTTACACAATGCTCCCCTTTAAAAATACAAAATTGAAAATACCAGTCACTCTGCTATGCACTTTGCATTTTTAGAAGTTAACCACAGTCATACATCGCTTAGTGGCAGGGGTGAATCCTGAGCAAAGCCTCATTCGGTGATTTTGTCACCGTGCAAACATCATAACAAACTAACATCATAAGGTGATGTAATCTCTGGGTCTACTGCTGTATATGGGGCTTGCATTGATGGAAAGCATTGTTAATTGGTACTTGGTTTTCTTTTTAGATGACAGGAAGTGCAATGTTTGTTTACACCAGCAGCACTGCAAAACATGGGTAACATGTTGCATTAGGATGACAGTGGTGTCACTAGGAACCAGAGATTTTTCAACTCCATTAGCATTTTATGGGACCAGCACCACCATCACTGACTGTAAGGTTATTATGCAGCTCACAACTGTATCTTAGAGCTGCTGCTCAGCCTGCCTACCCATGAGAATCAACTAAAGAGACTCTGCTGTGGACTTCTATGGTCCCCAACTCAGACTAACTGACAGAATCTCTGGAGGTAGGGCCTGAATAGAATCTCTGGAGGTAGAATCCCTTTGTGATTCTGAAATCCAGCCAGATCCCCTGAGAATTAAACTAGAAAAAACTATGTGAGCTTTTATTCTGGGCAAACTGGGACACAGTGGAGCACGACAGGGTGAACCCTTGATTCATTTCTGGGCTCATGGATGGGGTTCCCAGTAATATCCCAGGTTTCAAATAAGTGCATTAATTCCAGATGAGAAGTGACACCTTCTCCAGGGCAACCAAAGCTCTTTAATGCTAATCTCTAACTGAAACCTGAAGCTAACTTTTCCTGCTTCTTTTTATGGTAAATATTAAATTTAAAAACTTTAGAATAGCACTAAGCCAACAAGAGGTAGACAAGTAACATTTTTGTAGGTATTATGAGACACAATGCACTATTTACCAGTCTCACAGAAAAGTGAGTCTATGTGTCTCCATTTTAGTCAATGTAAAGTATTATGACTTTATTTTTGATCTGATCAGTGAAAATGACATATACTGGTTTAGTATTTAATGGATTACTGTGGCAATCATTTTATAGGATTCTTTATAGAGATCACATTAGTTGGGGTAGGGATTAAGTTTATGTGGAGAGCTTCAATGAAGAAAAAAGATCCAGAGGCATTAAGTAGTGTTTCTGTGTAAGCTCTGATTTAAATGTGTGTAATGTGCTTTGATTATCATCTGCTCCCCTTACCCCACAGTTTCCTGATATTCTCCAACAAACAGCTTCTCAGATGGTTGGGAACCAGCTCCCTAAAGAGTTCCTCTGGGCTGTCTTTGAATCTGTTCGGAATAGCAGTGATGAGAACCCTCGCTTTCATCCCATCCTTGGTGAGTGTTGCTGGGATATCTGACCTCATGCCAGGGTGGTAGTGTTTTCAGTTGAGTCCTGACATTAAGAAGCCTCTTTGCCCATGGGAAAAATAAAGTATTGAGGAAGAAGTATAATGGCAAAAATCCACAGGCCAAAGAAAATCACCTTTATAAAGAGATTTGGAATCCTATTTTACATTTTTTACTGAGGCTGTAGGTTTAATGGATGAATGTGTGTAACAAGCATTTAAATAGGATTGGCTTAAAGGACTGACAGAGTTCAGCAGCTAAATATTGCAAATATGGGGGCAGGGGGTCCAAGTCTGTCACTTACTACTATTGTGTGACTTCGTATTAGTGTTTTAACTTCTCTGAGCTTTGATTTTTGACCTCTGTAAAGTAGGAAAAAGGAAAACCTTATAACTCACCGGGTTATTTTGAGGATTAGTAGGATTAAACCTATAAACATAGTCACAGCAGTGTATGGCACATAGAAAATATTCAAGAAGTGTTAGATGTTTTCATTATCCTTACTGTGTTCTATTTGCAGACTTGTGCCAGCCATGAGGAGACAGTTAATCAGACCTAATAAGAATTGTAAAAGTCACAGTTGACAATCAGTGCTTGCTTACTTTCATCCATTCAGCAAATATTTATTGAGCATCTATTATACGACATAAAGAGAAAAAAAATCCCTGCCCCTCATGAGCTTCCTTTTAAATGGGGGCATAGCCAAACAATAAATTCCATACATAAACAAAATATATAGTATATTGTATGATGCTGGATGTCAAGAAGGAAAATACAGCTGAGAAAGGCAGCTGAAAGTGTCTGATGGGGGATCATGATGTGAAAGGAGAGCCATCAGGAAGGGTCTCATGGTGATGGTGACATGTGAATGAAGCCCCATGGAGTGTGGGCCATATGGACACTTGGGGTGAGAGTCTTCCAAGCAGAGAGGACACAATGACAGTATCTTTGTTGCTTTCTTGTCTCTGGCACAAAGTACCTGACATACATATGCAAGTTAAAGGATGAAAGGTTTATTTTGGCTCAGTTTGTAGAGGTTTCAGTCCACACCTGGATGGCTGCCATGGTAGGGCAGAGGGCAATGGCAGAAGGGAAAGTTCATGGTGTGGCATCAAGGCATCACACACGCACGCGACCTTAGTGATCTGCCTCTTCCCATCAGCCTTCACTTTCCAGCATCACACTCAGCTATAAACCCATTAGGGAACTAATCCAGTACCACACACCCACGATCCAGTGTCACACACCCACGATCCAGTGCCACACACCCACGATCCAGTGTCACACACCCATGATCCAGTCACCTCCCCAAAATCTCACATTCAAGTGCATCTTTTATATCCCATTTCATCTTCATCACTGTTCAATAAGGTGAGCACTATGACCTTTTCATTTTCTTGAGGAGAGAAACTGGGGCTTAGAGAAATAAAAGGATGTGGGCAAAGTCACAGAGATGGCAAGTAGCAGTCCTTGGACCTATGTCCAAAGCTGGTGGTATTCACTACTGGCTTCAGTTACCCTTAAAGCCCAGCAGTTCAGGTGTCACTGTGTGATACTTTTCCTGTGTACATGCAGGACACAAAAACAAGACATCTCTTGTTTTCATCTCAGGAATTTCATCTCAGACATTTCTTGTTTCATCTCAGGAGAAGAAGCTCTGTTATACATAAATAATTTTTATTAGTTGGTTCTGGATGGCATTTACTGCTGTGTTTTTAGTAATTAATGCATCAGCAGGATCACTACTTGGTTTTATTTTAGTTACTGCACATGCATTTGTTCATTCATTTTACAAATATTTGCTGAACACCTACTGTGTGCCATGTTCCTTCCTAAGCCCTGGACATACAGAGTACTATGTCCAAGCTCCTGCTGTGCTGTCACTGATCCTGGGGAATCAGGAAGCATAAGTCTTTAATTTTCTGCAAGTGGGGTGTGATAAAGATGTTTAGGACTACAATTAGTACCCTGCTCTAATTTTGTCTCTTGATTGGAACCCAGTAACTAGCATTGAAGGCACAATGAGGAGAGAGTGGTCACAGAGCTTGGGAAATGCCCTGGCCTCAGACTGTGCTTGTGAGTCAGTCCATGTCAGTCATGGTCAGCTGCTAAAATGGAAAAAAAAATCCAGGACTGCTCTTAAAGAGCCTTGAGTTTCCTTGAAGCCATTATTTGAATGTTGGGGGGTAACTGTTCAGACAAGGCTCAATTTATTCAAAGACTAAAATGGATGGGTTTTTCCTGTGGCAAAGGGGGAATGCAATAGACCCTTTTCTCTTCTTTCCTGCAACAGGAAGGCCATAACCTCCACTATAATTTCTGTGGACAGGAAATCATTCTCTCAGTTGGATAGGAGGGTTTTTCCTCTGGAACCATTAATGCTGGATTGGAAACTCAAATGTGTAAGGGACCAGGCAGACATCAAATAATAATAATAATAATAATAATAATAATAATGGCAAATAATTATTAAGTGCTTACTGTATGCCTGGCATTGTTCTAAGTGTTTTCTGTATTGACAGTGTTTTTAGTTTTCTTAATCATCATACAAGGTGATTTTTATGACTATTATAGAGACAAGGAAATGAAAGCACAGAGGGATAAATGCTTTGGATTTAAACCCAAAGTCACGGCTGTTTGCCACAGGTGCTTATCCCTTAAGGGGTTTGTAGTTCAGTTAGAGTGTTGTAAAGCTCCTTCATTTGCATGTGGCTGTGCAAAATTCTGGCATTTCCATGAGTTTTGTTACCAGGTAGTTAGCAAAAAATGACAGAAGTGGGGTTTGAACTGGTCCTCAGGTCTGTGCCTTCATCTCCTATGCTATCCTGCCTCTTGTGAATCAGTCTGACTGGTAAAGGATTTTATTCAATAAAACTGACATTCTCTTAAATGCTCTTTCCACTGCTCCTTCCCTGCATTCCTTCATTCTGGGTGGAGGTTGCCATGGAGTCTCTGCTCCCTCTTCTGATGACATCTTCAAGTTGGCTGAAGCCAATGCCTGCTGGACTCCTAAGGATCTCCTCTGCATGGGAGAAGACACATTCATTAGGAATGTGGAGCTGTTAGGGGCTGTCAAGAGCTTCAGCTGGCCTCAGCTAATGGCCCTGAAGGAGAAGGCGA
This sequence comes from Hydrochoerus hydrochaeris, assembly GCA_004027455.1. Lineage (NCBI taxonomy): Eukaryota > Metazoa > Chordata > Mammalia > Rodentia > Hydrochaeridae > Hydrochoerus > Hydrochoerus hydrochaeris. The sequence continues at coordinate 338,646 of PVLA01000066.1, forward strand.
TTCAGGTAAAGCTCAGCTTTGGGAGGAAGCATCAAACAGAAAAAGAAATAAACAAAACCAAAACTCAGTCCCAGTATCTCTGTGCATGTAGCCCTCCTCAAGGAAATTCCATGCACTTTATTTTGTTGAAATATCACTGCCTGAGCTTAATGATGTAGCTGTGAGCTCCTAATTTGAGAAATGGAATTATCTCCTCCCTCTTAGAACAGTAGCAGAAAATGGATTGAAATGTCTATTGGCCTCTTGTAATCAGAAAATCAAGTTCTGTGCATATTCTGACTTAACCTGTTTCCTGTAATTCTGCCTTTCTTTTCTCTGCTTAGAGAACCCTAATTCCTGACATCAGAATTTGCTCAGCATCTACTGAAAATTTATTTGAAAACTGCAGGAAAAATTAAAAGGACAACTGGAAATATTTTGCCATCTTTAAAAAGTTCCCAATGAGTGGGTCATTTTAGCTGTTGGGATATTTGTGGAAGATCTGGTAACCTTTATGGGATTAAAAATTAAATTTCTTAAAACTGTATGTCTTAGTTACTTTCCTCTTGTTGCTGAGAAAAAATATCTGACACCCAAAATGAAGGAAGGAAAGGTTTATGTAGCTCACAGTTTGTGGAGGTCTCACTCCATAATGAGCTGGCTCCAAGTCAGGGTGGCTTGACTGAGGGGCAATAGTTCATGGCAGCAGAAGACAGCAAAAGCAATAAGAATAAAAATGGAGGAGAGAGCAAGCCTCTTTCCCCCCTTATATTGTATGCAGTCTCCTCACAGCAGAGCAGGTGTAGGACTCACACTCATAATCCTTGCAGTGGACCATGAATCAATCACAAGTTCTAGAAGTTCAGACCCATGATTGCATGAAGCTTTGGGGGACATCTAGACACAAACCATAAAACTATATGTAGAACTGTAATCCAAGTTTATTGAAGAAAAGTCAGAAAATAATAAATAATACCAGTCTTTTACCCAGAACTTAGCCTTTTAGAAATTTTGGCATGTTCACTGAAACTTCACAGACTTCTGTGTATGTGTATAGAATATAGAGTTCGTGCATGTATGTCACGTTGATGGTCATTCCTTATTACCTATGGAGAACTGACTCCTGGACCCCTACAAATACCAAAATCCACGAATACTGAAGTTCTTTATATAAAATGGTATATTACTTACATATAACTTACAGTATCTTGTAACATGTAAATGCTATATAAATACTTGTTATACGTGTTGTTTAGGGAATACTGACAAGAAACATACTTTTCAATTCAATACAGATGCAATTTTTTTGGCGTGGTGCTGGGGATCCAATCCAGGTCCTTGTGCATGATAGACAGCCACTCTACCCCTGAATTACAATTCCAGCCCCAGATACAATTGTTTTGGGAATATGTTTGATACATGATGGTTGAATTTGAAGTTTTCAGAATATGCAGATATGGAGAATTTATAGCATTCACATATATATGTCACCAAAAAGTTATCATGCACATTATTCAATAACTTTCCGTCCACATCCATCAGCAATTTTTTAAATATCAGAAATGTAAATCATTTTTATATTTTTTGCTTTATTTAGCCAAGCATTAGGTTCTTAGACTGTGGTGCCATCTTTGTATATATATATCTTTGGGTACTTGTCTCATAATTTTCTTAGGTTAAATTCCCAGAAGAAGAATTTTTGGGTAAAAGAGTAAAATATATAAAATATTTTTGATACTCATAGACAAATTTCCCTCTTAAAACCAAGTACCCATTTATATTCTCAGCAACAAAAATGAAAGTATCCTTTACCTCATGTCTTTACAGTTTCATAAATGATCATTCTTTTTACTCCTTGTCAATATGATGGACCCATATGGTCTTAATTTGATTATTATTTTTAAAATTATCTTAGCTATTTTTATATACATATACATACACATATACATATGTTTTTACTTTCAACTTCTCACACTAGTGAGACAATACAATGTTTATATATGTGTGTCTTATTTATTTCACTAATGAATGTAGTCTCAGTTTGCATCCATTTACCTATAAAAGCATCTAGTTTATTATTATTTGTGGCTGATTAGTACTCCATTGTATAAAAATACCACATATTTTTAATCATTCCTCAATTGATGGGCATTTAGGTTGTTTCCAAGATCTGGATATTACAAATAATTTAATTATTTTAAATCAGCATTTCATTAATTATAATTGAGAATTAACTTTTTAAATGTTTACTTCTTTAAACAAATGTCTTTTTCTTAATAATTCATAAGATAGCTATATATTAAGGAGACTTACCTGATGTTGTTTCGGTTTTTCAGCCCTGAGGGTTAAATCAAGGGCTTGGCACATGCTAGGCTAGCACTCTACCACACCTCCAGCCCTTTTTATATTTTATTTTGAAACAAGATGTCACTAAGTTGCCCATGGTAGCCTCAAACTCATGATCATCCTGTTTCATCCTCCTGAATAACTGGGATTACAGGCTTGTGCTACTATTCCAAGTCCTGTGTCTGTTTTAAATCTGTTTTATCTTGTTTAAGTTGCTATAATAAAATACCTTATAGCAGGTAATTTATAACCAATGGAAGTTTACTTTACATGGTTTTAGGAGCTGAAAAGTCCAAGACCAAGGTACTGGTAGATTGAGTGCCTGGAGAGGGCTTGTTTCTCGTAGATGGCACTCCCTTGCAGAGCCCTTATACAGGGAAATAGGGCTAGACAGCTTTTGAAAATTTGTTTTATAAGGGTACCTATGCCACTGAAGAGGGTAGAGCACTCATAACCTAATCACCTCTCAAAGACTTTACCTTCTAAGCTATTCACATGGTGAATTAGCTTGCAATGCATGAATTTTGAGAGGGACATAAACTCTCAGACTATAGTGAATGGCGTCACTAACACTCTGTTATTACCCTCACCTAAAGGTTTGGAACTCGCCCTCCTGCTGGAGAGGACACCATATTGTCTCCCTGGGGCGAATTGCTTTGGCTCTTAATGAGACTGAGCTGGGACAGCTGGACCTCAGCTCCATAGACACTGTAGCTTCTCTGAGCCAGCAGACAGAGTGGACCTTAGGACAGGTGGGTAGATACTACTGGGTCTTCTAAATATGCTAGTTTTCTCTGAATTTTGCTTATGTTTTCCTTGTTTATACTGAGAGTATTTATAATAGCCTTCACATCCTTGCTACTAATTCAATTATTGTTATTTTTGAATCTCTTTCTGGAAACCTTTATTTCTCCTAGTTATGAGTCATATTTTCTTGCTTATTTGCAAGCCTAGTAACTTTTTTTTTTGTCTTTTTGAGATAGGGTCTTTCTATGCAGTTAGACTGGTCTTGAGCTCACTTTTTAGCCCAGGCTGGTCTTGAACTTGCAACAATCCTCCTGCCTCAGTCTCCTGAGTCCTGGGATTACAGGTGTACACCATCATACCCTGTTAAGCCTAGTAATTTTACTAGTTGATGGGCATTATGAATTTTACACTGCTGATTTTTTTATTTAGCTATATTCCTTTAGAGAATGTTGGGTTTTGTGCTGGTTTATGTTCAAATTACATTATTTCCTTCTTGAGTTTTCTTAGGGGAAGTCAAGAGCAACTTTTATTCTGTGGTTAATACATCCCCATTACTGAGACATGTTTCATCTAAATATCTTGCTTCACACACTACGTATTTCAAGATCTCTCCACTCTGGCTCGTGGAGATGTGAACTCTTTTTCATCTCCATGTGTAAGCTGTGGGAGCTGCTTAACCCGTTTCCATCTGATGTCTCTCTTGCCTCTGGGAGTTTCAGTACAAACTTTATGGAGTTACTTGTGCTCATCAGGACTCGATACCCAAGTAGACATCTTTGCAGATTTCTATAACTCTTGCTGTATAGTTTCTTCCTCTCTAGTACTTGCCCCACCAACAGTAGGTGTCCTGGCCTCCTGCATTCTCTCTGTCTCTCTGTCTCTTTCTGCCTCTCAGTTATTTATAGAAAAATGTAGATTATCTGTTCTCTGAGGTGCCTTATATGGAAAGAAAACACTCTAAGAGTTTGATTTCATTTCCTTTGGGGCCACCTGTGAGATTTATACTAGTTTAGAATAGAGCTTGGGCACAGAAATTGTATCTATAAAAGATGACTAGGACATATTTTTCTTTAAAAATATGGTTAGACACACATGTTTTATCACATAGGAAATATTTATTGAATAAATGAATGCTGAAGCATTCTCATGCCAGAGGGGTCATTGGGTGTAGATTGCTACTTTTCGAGTGTTGAGGTGAACTCAGGTTGAAGAACAGTTTGCTAGGTTTGTTTTTTGTGAATTTTTGGCCTCGGATCTGTGTCGTCAACTTAGCTAGACCACTGGGCTTCTTTGGATCCCCCTAGAAATCTTCTCTAGGCAGTGAGCAAGGGCACTTTCTGGGCTCATTTTATTTGTTTTCCTTCTTTCAAGATCACTATCCTATGTTCCCTGTTGTCCAATATCTGAATGTAGTAGTTTCCTATTTTGTTCAGTTTTATACAGTTGTGTTTTTTTGTATGATTATTCCCTCAGACCCCCAAGTTTTTTTAGTTGTTTATGGTAGTAGAAAAATTCCTGTGATGGCTAATCCTTTATGGCCTAAAGAAACAGTTTTCTTTTAAAATTCTTTTTTTTTTTTTTTTTGGTACTAGGGATCGAACTCATGACTTTGTGCCTGCCAGGCAAGGGTTTATACCACTGGGCTAATTCCTCAGGCCCCAAAGAAACAGTTTTCCCAAGAACTTTAATGGTTTTGATTGGGAGAGATGTTTAGGGTGTCTAATTCCCTAGACTTCTGGAGAGGGAAGTCTTAGCTCCTTCAAGTTATCTTTATTCAAAGAGATTTCTCCCTCAGTGGTCATTTTCAGCAATAGTCTTGCATATTACCTAAATAGCAACTCTACAAAAATGTGTTTTTATTCACCTGTGTTTTAGAAAGTTCTACCATTAACTCCAACAATGCAGGTGCCTTTGAACAACCCTTAGGTCAGGGGTAGAACATACTGGTTGGACAGGTGTGTGTCGGCTAGTTTAGTCTCTCTGCCCAGGACCACATGAGCTGAGAGTGGGGAAGGGCATGTGGAAGACTGATTAAATAACCCCCAGAAGATGCCTATATAATGTTTTGTATCTGGATGTCCCCCTAAAGCCTCATGTGATCATGGGGGGACTGACTTTTCGGAGGTGGTTGAATCTAGAGTTTGTGATTGATTCATGGTATGAATCTAGGATTAAGAGCGTGAGTGCTACACCCCCTGGGACAGGTAGCCTCCATACATATAAGGGATGGAAAGAGGCTTGCTTCCCACTTATATGTTTCTGCTTTTGCTGTTTTCTGCCACCATAAATGTTTGCCCCTGTGTCATGTGCTACCTTGCTTTGGAGTCAGCCACTTATGGACTGAAACTACAAACTGTGAATGAAATAAATCTTTTCCCCTTTAACTTTGGGTATTTAACCTCAGCAATGAGAGAAATGTAAGACAGACAGTTTATATCTGTGACCTGTAAAGTATAGTATGTTGTTTTATGGGACTTTGAAGGTGAGATTTATTTAAGGGTCTTGAGATGTAAGAGACCCTGAATCATCCTCGCTCCAGCATAATTACAAGGACCCTTGTAAGAGAGAGATAAGGGTACCACAGCTACACAAGGTGATGTGACAATGAAAGCAGAAGGAAAAAAGAGATAAGAAGGTGCTATGCAGTTGGTTTTCAAGATGGAGGAGGAAGCCTTTAGGAGCTAGAAAATGAAATCTCTTTGGATATTTTAGAAAAAAAAGCCTTGCCTGATTTATTTTAGGTTTTAGGGTCTCCAGAACTTTAAATGAGCATGTATTTTAAAAAACTCAGTTTGTGGTAATTGGTTACAGCAGAAGTAGAAGACTAATACAGAATAATTGTTGAAAGGAAAAGTGTGGTGATATTAGTAAACTTACAGAGAATGGGTGCTGGGTAGGCAAAGCCAATGTTTCTCCTCTACTCTCACAGGCTTTTTGTAATCAAGGTTTTCATATTCCACAACTCTTCAGGGTCATCATTTAGGTAGAACAATTGTGAAGAATATTCCCTTGGGGCTGGGTGACATGGAGGTCCTGGCCATGGATTGGATGAAATAATCAAATCAGTACTTTGGGTAATGTCTGATACAGAAAGGTCAGTAAAAATCAGTTTTTTCATTGTCATCGTCATCGTCGTCATCATCATTTTCATGACCAACACACTTCCTCCTTCCCCCTTCTGGATTAATTTCTTCATTTGCAAGATGAGAGGGTTAAATCTAAAAATCTAGAATTGTTTCCATTCCAGCATTGTGTAATCCCATGGTTCTGTGTCTCTAAAACTGGCTTTGACTAGTTTAAGAAGTGCCACATCACACATCTGATATTAAAATCATTCTATTTGCAGTCTGAGGGAAACAGAAAAATATATCCAACTTAGAAACTAGAGTGTCTCTTTCCCTTTGCACCAATTTTAATTCCCACGGATGGCAGCGGGATTTATCAGTATGTTCGAAGAGGATATGAAAACCTAACATTTGCATATATCATTTGCAGTCAGTTCCTCAACTTTAGTTCCCAATCAAACCCTTAAATGCATTTTTCTAGATTAATAGTCAGACCTGGAGGAACTGTATTAACAGATAGTTCAGCTTAAAAACCAATATAAGAGGAAAAAACTATTATAGAAGCCAGAGGGATGAAGAGAGAGATTGAAATCTTACAGCTCCTCATTTTTCAGTGGTTAATATTGCCTATAAAGTGTTGGTATTAATTGTCCTGGAATCATTACAAATATGCTGGTCCAGTCATTCAAGGAAACATATTTTGACTTATCACCCTGCAGGCTGAGCTTGCATTTTCTGGGTACCAGTGGCGAGGACAATTTAATACCACATCTTCAAAGTAATTTTGTTTGAATTGTACTTTTGCACTTTCATTTTAAAGTGGGAATGCCTCATACTTGGGGAGCACAAATTGCTATGAGTCAACTAGTGAAACTTGATTGTGAAGACTTAATAAGAAAAATTCAAAATCTATCTTGAATCTTCATTTTTTCCCTAGCCAAATATATTCACTAGAAGAGTATAAGTTCTTGATTCTGACTGTCTGGGCTTTGATCCTAGAACCAGTATTTTCTAGCAGTGTGCTACTTATTTAACCTCTCTTTCTGCCTCAGTTGATTGTCTGTGAAAGAGGGTTAATATTGATTAATATTAGTACTTAGGACTGTGATATTAGATGAGATAATACAAACTGGTTCAAATAGTGCTGGCACACAGAAAGCATTCAGTAAGTTAGCTGTTATTGTTTTGTATGTACATTCCCTGTTAGTTGAAGATATTTACATCTTAGAAGGGCATTACTGAAATCCCCTATAGTCTCTGTGAGTTTAGTAATCATTGAAGGAAATTTAATAAACAAACTGATCAGTCAGATTTACAGAAACATGGATGATCTCCCTGAAGCCAGTTTATCACGTGAAGGCAGCAAAATGATGCTATTTCGAAGGAGTACATATTGCCCATAACTTCTATGTGTCATTCACTCAGATGTTCATTCATTCATTTATTCATTCACTTAAAGGGTCCTTATTGGATTCTCACAGTGTGGCAGGCATTACGGAACATGCTTGGGACAAAATGGTGAACTCCCAATGAGGATCTTGTTTAAGGGGAGTTTACTGGTAATACAGACAAAAATGTCAGTGATGAAGATGAGCAAGCTTAAAAAATTGTGATAGGTGATAAATAAAATGGACCAGATACTCATAGGAATAGTGGGGAAGGAGATTGTTTGAGCTGATGGATCCCAGGGCATAGTCTTCTCTGAAAAGGTAGCGCTTCAGTGAACCCAAGGGATGGAAAGGCTACAGCTGCATGAATTTTGCAACCTTTCACAACATTTCTCCAAACTTTGCTCAACACTGTTGTGATCCATATTGTGTGATGGAGGTGATTAAAATTAAAAAGTGAAGGGAAACATGATTATATTATTGTGACCTTTCTTCCATTAAGGGGATGCTCATTCTTGGAAGTCTCATTCTCTTCCTTGCCTTGTGATTTTCTGTGATTCTTTCCATCTACTCCAGTGCATATCAAATTAGTTAGACTTCATTTTAAAGCTTATCTCCAAGACAATGGTTTGGATCCTTCTTCAGGTCAACATAGGTAAATCAAGTGATTTAAGGCTCATAGAAGTAGCAGCAGACTAGTTTGAACAAAAGAATCAATTTATCGATTCCCCATAATAGAAAAGTTCAACCATAGAGTTCAAGAGTAGCTCGATTCAGGAGCTTCAGCACTATTTTTGGGAGTCTAGTTCTTCCCATCCTGGTTCTTACCATCTGCTTTCTTCTGTATTCGGCAGTGAGGGCTTGCAATGTAGTAAAAGATCTCTCCATCTAGCAGTTCTGCATTTATATCATTCCAAGGATCGATGTGTGGATCCTTCTGAACTCAATTCAAGCTCTCTCTTAATTGATCTGATCAAAATCTTTGATGGTTCTGGCTGAATCACATGTCTAGTCAAGAACCAATCACTGCATCCATTTAAAACACAACTTCGTTAGACAGGATTAGGCCATATCATTATATCTCTGCAGTTAATTCAGACTGAATTACAAGAAACAAGAATATGGGAGGGGTGATAGATTAACTAATGATCAATTTGGAATACCCAACTGAACCAAGTTAGCATGGTGCTGGGTGTGGAAGACCCACCTGAGGATTTTTGCCAACAGCATAAAGGGAGAACTGGAAGGGAAGATGGTGCATTGTTGATTCTCCTGGAGAAGCTTGTTGTGCTGGTTTTCCTGATATGAACTCAATTGTTCTCTTCACTGTAGGGGCTCCGGTCCTCACTGTCACTGAAGATGGCTTCTGTTCTTTCTAGAGGAGCTCTGGTCCTTACTTTGAGGGCTGCTTCCTGGCTCTAGTGCAGATCCCTCAGCCTGATGGCACAGATCCTTCACCCTGCTGGTGCAGACTTTCTAGCTTCCCCTGACCTTTGGGCCTTCCCGGTGCAGATCCTTGATACAGACTTGCATGAGATATTGTTGTGGGCTTAGGCCTCCAGCTGGACTCATGCAGGACATTGCTATAGGATTCAGACCCTCAGCTGGATTCTTTGGGTCTCTAGTGCATGGACAGATCTTTTTCATTCCTCTGCATTTGACTTTTTGGGTGGATATTAGAAAATAGCCCTATAAATTATGTGTCTTGTGTTAAATTTATTTCCTTGTGCACCCTAAACACAACAGGAAGAGTGGTCCTCCAGGTAGTCATGAATAATGAACAGCCACTATGCTGGATATCAGCGATCTTACATATCATTGCTCTTCAGTCAAAGCTCACTGGAGATATGCTTCTGTGATTTTTTAACATCAAAGCATTTTATGTACTACTCTCTGGAATAGGAGAGTGAAAGCAAGTATATATCTGTAGAAAACAGGAATAAATATTCATTCTAGTTGAGCAGGTCAGGAAAAACTTCATTAAGAAGGTGATATTCAAATTGAACAAAAACCTAAACAGATGGCTAGACTGTAAGTAACACTTTGGGGCACAGAAGGGCATTTTGGATGGAGGGGCTGGCTTGAGCAAAGGCAGAAACAGGAAATTATTGAGTATTGTGGGAAAGTTGTGGAAACAGAGACTGGAAATGTTTGGGTCCTGATACAGAAGAACTTGAATGTCCAAAGTATCTGAAAGTAATAAAAGTTTCTGAAAGAAGTAAATAAGAGGCCATTTTTTATTTTTCTAGGCTAAATCCATCCTTCAAGGGTTCCTACAGGATTCAGGATATAGTGTTCAAGATCTGAAGAGCTTTCATTTGGTAGGACTTGGTGCCACTTTGTGTGCTATGAATGTCACTGAAATCCCACTTATAAAGATCTCAGAATTCAGGTAACTAAAATACTAGGGTGTAAAATGACAAATGATCCACCCATTCATTCATCCATCCATGCATCCATCTGTCATCCATCCATGCATCCATCTGTTATCCATCCATGCATCCATTCATCCATCCAGTGTTCACCATTTTCTGATGCTTTCATTCTTTCTGGGCTAGAATAGGGAGTGGGATTAGTTGGATCTTGTCTCAGTGCTGATCCTACTTTTCTTCTGCACATTGTTTTTTGATTGGGGATTTCCCCAAGCTCATACTGTATCCCTCTCTCTCTAACAAGGATGGTGGTTTCCAGAATTGGGAAATTACTCTGTAGTAACCATGTCTTAGCTGAATTTAAGAAGAAGGCAGAAGTTGTGTTTGGGAAGCCCAGTGAATGGACCAGCTGTGTCTTACAGGAGCTTGGGACCATTGCAGGTAAGAGGCCTGTGGAGCATACATTTCATTCCTTTTCAAACTTGAATCTAGGAATAAAATAAACTAAAACAAGATAAAATAAAGCAAAATAAAATAAAACAAAATAATAATCCTTGGCTACATGTGAACATCAATGGAGTTACTGTAGACTAGACTTGAAGTTGGAGAGTAGGGTCTGCAAATGTGCTTTTAAAATAAGCTTTCCTGGAAATTCTTGTGCATACTGCAGTTTGAAAAGCACTGGTATGGAATGTGATTTAATTGGCCTCTGCATAGATTTATACACAATCTTAAAGTGTGTAAATTGAAGCTCCTTCTGGGCATACATTTCACTGTAGGAGGCCAATCAAGGCTAATGTGACCCACATATTTTTCTGAGTTGATTAAGGAACTTGATTCCCTAGTGTGATTTTTCTGGGCTTTTTGTAAAGAATGATGATTGTTCAGGACACACAGATCTGTACATTATGCAGCACCATTAATAAAACAAGTAGAGTTCCAATGGCTTGAACTAAACCCTCATAATTCCTTTTTCTCCCCAGCTGGATTAACTAAGGCAGAACTCCGAGTGCTCGACAAGGAATTGATGCTGTATTTCCAGCCATCAGCAATAAAATGTCTTCCTGATGAGATCTTCAAAGTAGGTGCTCAGATCTTCAAGGAGAATTGGGAGCTTGACCCCATTTCAGATCACATAACTAAATGGGTAACAGGCCTTGGATTCTTGGGGCTTGTAACCAGGCTTCTGGTAGTAGAACTAGAAGATATCTCTATGCTCACAATGGATCATCACAAGATAATTTTAGGTGTTTAAAAAAGTTTTTAAAAGTGTTTATGTTTTAATTTGGTTTATTTTTATGGTCACCTTCTCTTGATAGCAAGGGATGCTGATTTCCTACTTATGATGATGTGGTAGGTTCATAAGTCCTTGTATAAAGTCCTTAGGGACAGATAAATTCAGAATTCAGATTTTTTAAATTTTAAAAAGATTGCTTTGTTCATGTACTATATGTACCTTAACACCTCCAGTACAGTCTGAAGCAATTGTAAGTGAATGCATTACAATTTTTGTGAAGAAATCTGTGACATCACACTAATTGGAATAGACTAAAAATAGCCTCACATCAAATCAGGTCAAATTTTGCTAGTAAATAAATTTGTCTTAAACTTTTGGGAAAAAAACCAGTTTTTGGACATTAGATTTGCAGATGGCAGATTTTGGAGCTTTATAACATTTCCTTTCAAATAAAAATATTATAGGCGATTTAAAGAAAAATGTTAGGTAAATCACAATAGGACAGGTGATTAATTGGTGTGGAAACATTGAAAAAGTGAAAATGGATAAAATGAAGCAAGTGAAGCAGGATGTTCATTGAGAGACCCTTGCTTCCTGTCAACGTGCAGGGTTAGGAATGTTTGGTTGGGACGGTCTGGTCTACTCTGATGCGCAGTGACCCTGGTGTTCTTGCTTCCTGAGTGATGTCGGAAACATTCTGTCCACCACACCTGGGTAAGACACTCAAACCGGCAATGCCACATCACTAGTTATTTCAAAACGGACAACTGATCTAGAACCACGTCAGTACTCTGGACAGTTCCCAACTCAGCTTAGGTGCTGTTGCTGGGAGAACAGAGCAGTTCTCAAGGCTGCTTCCCCAATTCCGGGTTTCCCTTTTGAGGCATTCTGCATGATATAGGCAGCTTGGTTTTGGCATTTTTCTAAGCATGTATTCTTGGTCTCATTTTCAGGACAGTTGTGGCTGTTTCATTGTTGAGGTATTATTTATTCCAGAAATGCCTATTGATAATCTACAATATTTTAGGCTCCAGCTTAAGGGTACTTGGGATCTAGAGAGTCTTTGGTGAAGAGGTTATAACACATTAACTTCTGAGGCCAGAAAGATAAAGGAGTGTAGCAGGGTGGGTGGGACTGTGTTGAATGGGAGATCCCTGTTAAAATGAGGAGGCTGTTTCTCATCTCTGGCACATTAGAGTGGTGTGATCATGAGGTTTCTGGACCTTATTTTTTAATGGAAGCTGCCAGGAATCTTCATTTTCATATGAAATCTTTTGATAATTAAATGTTGGCAGACAGTCTGAATTCATTTTTGAAAACACAGTAGGCCTAGCAATTCAATCTGGCCTGTGGGTCATTAGGCCAGCTTTGGAAAGATTGTTAATTTTTGTAATACAGATTCTGTGTTAATGGTGTATAAAAGCCTGCCTCTCTCCCTCTCTCCCTCTCCCGCTATCTCTCTGAGATGAGGAGAAGGTGATGCTATGACTTGGAGGACAGGTAAACTAGGCAGAAAGAAAAGAACAGAATTCTAGGCAGAAGGAAGTGCCTGGAAGGACAGGGCTCCAGGGAACTGTAGACACAGATGCTCATTCCTTTGGAGAGAGGTCCTCAGGGGTGAAACTAGGGACCTCTGGGTAGAGCTTGAAGGGGCCATTGATATATTCAGGAACTTGAATTATGTCTTTGGGGGAAGCATCTAGCTGGATAAGACAGAAGGGGGTGACTGAGAGAAGGAGAATGGATAAGATTATAAACAGTATTTCTCAGATTTAGGGGTGGGACTAAAAACAATTAGAGTGAGGTTAGAAGCCCTTTTATAAGAGCAAAATCCTATCATCTCATCTTGTTCCACTCCCACAGGAACTAGTCACCAAGTCCTTTGAAGCTGGTCAACCTCAGAAAACATCTGAGGTCCAGATGGTTCCAAAGACAGTGTACTCAGCAGAATTGCCCACTTCTCTGGTGGGAGACAGCACTATGAGGTTATGCAGTTTTCCTCTTCCAAATCTCAGTGAAATTCATGGCATGGTGTTCAGGTAGTTATGCTGATGAATCAGAACTGGCAGGAGAGTGAATTCTCCTAGCCATCTAACAGGTAACCCAAGAACTCAGAGATGCTATGTAACTTGTCCAAGGCCATGTAGCTAGTATGTGGCAGAGCTGCGGCTCAGGGTCAGATCCATGGTATTTAGGTCTGTGCTTTCTTCCTTACGTAAGTATTTTCTCAGGTGGGGGACTTGGAACACTGGCAAGATATCTTTCATGGATTAAACAATACTGCCACAGAGTGAGAAAACTATGATCCCCCTTTCAACTGTCCTTTACTGTGGCATGCTTCCAGGATAAAGTCTTAATTTGGAGCTAGATTGTTTTAAAATAACTTTACCCCATTTAAGTTCCTCTATCCTTTCTTTTTTAAAAGATGAGGGATTCAAATATTACTAGTCAACAGACCAAATGTATTGTTTTCTTTTGACTTCTATTTAATGCTTGCTTATGGCAAGTCTTGCTGCTTTGCGATTTTTGGAAATTTCTGTTTTTTTCCATTAAAAATATACATGTATATGTTATATATTCGGAAAGTGAAAGAATGATCCAGTGTTAGGGAAACATTTTACAGGCACACAAATGGCACTGGGAAAAGGCGAGGTTGTGTAGATTCTGGGAAGATGATCAAGGCTTGGGAAACCCAGAGAGGGTCGGTGCTGAGGGCTTGCCCCCTTTCCCTGCTGCAGGAGCTGTCCGCCCAGCAGATCCTCTCCTTGGGCCCTGAGAACGCTGCTGCCGTTACCCACGCCCAGAGCCGGCTGCTCAGCGCGCCACAGCTGCAGAGCCTCCAGCGGGCACGAGATGGCGCCAAGCTTCAGTCCTGGCAGGATGGGCCCGAGCACTCAGGCCCTACCCAGATGTCGACCGCCAGGTCTCCCCCGGGTGAGAGGAGCCAAGCCTGTCTGGGGTCCCACCTCAATCTCCTTGATTTACCTTCAGAGCTTGGGTCGGGAGGTCACTAAATTCAAAACGGGATGTCTGATAGTACTTAGGGATCTGTGCTCAGACTCAGATAACCTCAAAGCCCCTAGCAAGCTTCCCATAAGTGAATCTCAACTCTAGCAGCACTTTAAAGTCACCTGGGAGAACTTTGAAAAATTCCATTTCCCTGAAATCCACTGAAGCAGAATCTCTCAGGATTAAATTCATTTCAGTGGCTCCTTTGTATCCACCCTTTTACTGTCCAGGATTAATGAATTCAACCAATATATATCGGACCAATATTTTAGTTACTTTTTTCATTACTGGGCAAAACACCTGACACCCAGAGTTAGAGGAAGAAAGTTTTATTTAGCTCAGAGTTTGTAGAAGTCAGTCCATAATTGCTGGCTCCAAGGCAGGGTGGCACATGGCACAGGGACAACTGTTTATGGTGGTGAAAAACAGCAAAAGCAACAAGTCTTGTCCTTTTCTCCTCATTCCCCATAATTCTCCCGCACTTCTACTGAGCACCACCTTGAATCCAGCCTGCTGTTTCCTGTCCTCACTGAGCTCATGGAGCATGGCGTGAGGGGAGACACGCACACCTAGGTGGCCGTGGAGGCACAGGCTCTAGGTAACATACCTGGAAACGTGCCTGGGCAGGGACACTGAGGAGGAGGGACCAGCTCATGGCAACCGCTGGAGATTGGTGATGTCTTGGCTGAGGTACCAAGTGTGGAGATGGACTCTGCCAAGTGGATTGTACCCCAAGTACAGGGAGCAGCCTGTGCAAACCCCCAGAGAAGAAAGAGAACGTGGTGCTTAACTGAAACCTCCACCTGTCCTTCCTTCTCTGGACATGATCGTCACTCTGTCAATAGACTCCCCTCTTCATTTGCCTCTTTCCAGTGGGGATGAGAATTTGGGGGGATTCTAGATTTCTGCAGCCACAGGTAACCAGAGGTTACATTCATGAATAGGAGCCATGGCCTTTGGTAATTATTATTTTGATAAGCTTTGCATTAAAATATAATGTACATACCTTTAGAAATTACTTGTAAAGGTTATGGTATTTTGTATGAATGGGATAATACAATAGATAAGGCACATGGTTTAAGACATAAAATCTGAAAGCTTATGCTCTGTCTCTTTTCTCTCAGCCACCCAGTTCCCTTCCCCAGAGCAGCCAGTGTTACCAGCTTCTAGTGTATTTATCCAGAGATATTCTGTGCATAAACTACAAAATCAAATCTCTGCATTTTTTTCAAGGGCTGATTATACACCTTGTTCTGCACCCTCCACTTTTTAACCTAATACTATACCTCAGAGATAGTTCTATACTCATCCACAGGAGCTGTGCAATTGTTGGTTTTGTGACTGTGCCATAATGATATCTAACCAAATCTGTATAAAAGGGCATTTCTATTTTTTTCCTGTTGTAAACTATGCAGCAGCCAACGTCCCTGAATAATTTGCACCTGTTCAAGTGTGTCTAGGATAAACTCATCAAAGGGGGATTGCTGGCTCAGGGGTATGCATAGTTATAATTTTGATAGGCATTGTCAAATCCCATGCAGAGATGTGGGTACCAGTTTTCCCTTGAACCAGCAGTGTCAGAAAGTGATGAAGGTAGGCTCCTCGATGCCCTTTTCCCACTCATTCCCCTGGGCCTGAGCAGTAGCTGACATCGGATGAATCCTTCTAGCATGCCAGACTCTTCGTCTCTTGTTTCCTAAACTTGTTTAATTATCATGATCACCCGAGAGTGATGCTTAAAGTGCAAATTTCAGGGTCTCACTGCAGACCTGCTGAATCAGAAGCTCCGGGGGAGCACCCTGATGCTTACATTTTTGTTTGTTTTTTGGTGGAGGCGGCAGAACTGGGTTGTGAATCCATGCCTTTTGCACTGAGATACACTCCCAGTGCTTCTTAGATTTTTTATTTTGAGACAGGGTCTTGCTGAGTTTTCTAGGGTGGGCTGGAACTTGCCATACTCCTGCCTGTGTCTCCCAAGAGTGTTGGGATTACAGGTCTTTGGCTGTCATGCCTAGTTGCATTTGTATTTAGAGCAGGTTTAATACATGCTGATTCATACAATATCATTTCATTTGACTTTCCCCTTCTCTCTTTTGGAGCTATTATTTCCATTTAAGAGATGTACACATAAAGGTGCAAAGCTGAGAGGTCCCAGAGAGAGGCAGAGAGAGGGAGGGAGGGAGGGAGAGAGAGAGAGAGAGAGACAGACAGACAGACAGACCGGCCACAGACAGAGACAGAGAGACAGAGACAGAGAGAGACAGAAAGAGAGAGAGAGAGAGAGATTCAAGGAGGTGAGCATGTTTCCAAGCTCTGCAGGCTGCAGAAATCTCATGTGTCCTCTTGTGTTTGCTTTCAGGAGCGCCCATCTCCAGGGATCTTTGGATTGGCTGCCCCCTGCTGCTTCTAATGGCCCAAACCTGGTGGAGAGTGGCCTGAATGTTCAACCCTTTGATGTTCTGAGCACTTGGCCAAGCCATGTAGAGAGAGAGGATGCTTCTGACTGTGGCAGACCCTTATTTGGAGTCAGAGCTCAACTAGGGCAGTGAGACCCTGGAGCCTTGACATTTAAAAGTTACCAAAAGGAAAAATAATTATTTAAAAGGATCTTGCAAGTTCTTAAGTCAGCCTGTCTTCCTTGCAGGGTGCCTTTTTTCTGTCCTGTTTTAGCCTCCTTTGTTTTTGGCTTGGAGTTTGAAAAGCTGGGGGGGGGGAGGGCAAGGTGTTTTCTGTTAACAGCATGAAGATCTTACAAGTTACTGGCCTCCCTTGCTCTCTCCAGAGAACAAGAGGTGGGCGCAAGAAAAGACACCCTTTTAGCCAGCTCCGGATCTCGTTTCTACTCTGGCTTAATTTCACTTCCTTGGCACTATAGGCTGCATTGAATTTCTCCTTCTTTGATACTTAGCAGAGCTGAAATAAATGAATCCCTCGACAGAAACCAATATTCTTGCCTGATTGCTGCAACTAATTGATGTTTTGGTGGGCATTGCATTGCTTGGAAATTAAAACATTTAACATGGCTCAACATTAAATCCATTATTAAATACATTTTCCAGATGCTTTTTATTTCCTTGGGAATCAGCTGGATGAATGACTGTGAAGTGATCAGTTAAACTTTTTAAATCATCTCTTTTTGGTGGAGGTGGTGGCTCTCCTGGTTTTCAATTGCTCTGGGCTTTAAGGAAATAAAAATATATTGGATAAGACACTGATGTGATTCTGGCACAGCCCAACCACTCAGCTTCTGCTCCGGTCCTTCTGGAAAGGACCTCAGGAAAGGAAGACAGCAAGTGTGTCCATCAGCTCTCAGGAGCCACCACACTTTTTTGAAGGCAGCATCCAAAGCTGCCTGTCATGACCTTCCTCAGGTGATAAGTTAACCATACCTGGTTCTCCTCACTGCACGTCCACATTTAACTCCTCACCTGGAAACAAGTTTGAAAGCTTGTGTGTGTTCCCCTAAATTTGTGGTGGTGCATAAGAGGCAGGTGGATTTTACAAAGCATGTGTTGGAGAAGCTGATAGATTTGCAGATAGATGTCTTTTGTAGTAATGATAGAAAATTAAAACTGCAGCGTGGATGGTGGAGGCCAATTGGTATTAAGGTCCGGTTTGCTTTTCTTTTATTCTGGTGGGGAAGTGGCTGGCAAGGTTTCTTAGGAAAGGAATATTTCTCCTGTTACAGACATCAGCAGCCTCCATTGTCACTGGGTTGGACCAGCTTCTGGGAGAAGGATACTGGGTGAGAACGTGTTTGTGCTGAGACTCATCAGAAAGGCTGAGGCACTCACTCATGTTCCTGCTTTTAATGGTTTTGTGTTAGCTTTTTTTTTTCTTTCTTTCTTTTTTTTTTTTTTACTGAATTAGCCTTTATTTAATTTATTTTTTTAGAGGAAAAAAAGGTAAAAATAATATGGAATTTCAAAAAAATAACAGTAAGAAATCTCTAGTTGATAAATTGCATATTGTTACCTTAGAAATAGTTGTTCAAGTTACAAAATCAAAGCATAAAAATTGCACGGATAATCAAACAATGACAGTACAAACCATTCTGTTTGATGAACTAACAAAAACTTAGTAGTATGGTTATCTATCTTGCACACTTAAACATACATACAGTTATATCCTTTAGAGCACTTTCTTCCCCTTTCATTATTATAATATCTGTTATATGTTTTGGATCTTATTACTGTGGGTTATCTTGAACAACTAAAGGTAAACAATAACAAAAACAACTCTCCTTTCAGTCAGACTTCATGTTGCTAACTTGCTAACTTCATCTTCATTGAGTTTCATCTTCTTCTTTAGTCAGTGGATTCTCTCTCTCTCTCTCTCTCTCTCTTTTTCTGTCTCTCTCACACTGTGACTTGAACCCATGCCCTTGTATGTGCAAGGGAAGCTCTGTACCACTGAACCACACCTCTGGCCTTTTGAACATTGCTTTCTGGCTTACTTCCTGGTCATCCCTTCCACCTGGAATAATCATTTCTTCCATGACAAAGGACAGACTGTGTCTGACTGTTCAGAGGGCTTCAACTGTAAATTAGATCATTTTGTTATTATCAAGACCCTGCCAGGTGGGTATTGTGATGATTCCCCTTTCCCAGAGAGGACTGACCTAGAGGGGTTAAAAAAACTCTGGTCTAAGGCCTCCTACACAGTATGGATTTGAATCCTGACTTCTTTATTTCTGCACTGTACCATCTCCAACCTGGTTACCTTTAACTCTCTAATAAGTTAGATCAGAGAGAGATTCTGTAAATCTCTTCACCTCCTTCTCTGGCGGGAGGCCAGCTTGCCTCACAGCGCATATAATTGGTGATTGCCTCAGGCAGGAAGACAAATCTAGCTCATGCCCTGGGGTCTCAGGTTGAAATTCTTGGTCCCTTGCCTGCAGGGAAGTGGCAGGTCACACTGGCAGGTGCTGTCCCCTTCACCTTTCAATGTCAGTCCTCCCTGTGGATGCACAGCCTCCAGCTCTCCCAGCTTCCCCAGATGGATGCAGGGATCAAGGTCATTCGCACAAAGGTTACCGTGTGCTTCTGCTCATAACTCTGATTGGGCAGGGCCTGTGTCATTCTGGCTATGAAACATTTTGACTATCGCCCCAGCTAGATTCTTTTGCAGAAGTCTCACTGTTAGGCCCAGTTTGAATGCTGAACCTGGCTAGATGAGGGCTGGAAGTCTTCCTATAACTTCAGCCTTCCCTTCGGGGAACTTGGGAGTTCAGTTATTCTCTCTTGTCGTGGCATCCAGGGGTTCAGTGCACCTGCTGGTGATGGGTTACTCTGCAAAAGGACCCCCCACTCCACTCTCACTCTTGTTTTCACTCTCTGTGTGTCTCTGTCTTTCTCTGTACTTGGATCTCCTGAAGAAATATCACCATGGAAGAGAGTTACAATTTAATATAAAATGTTTTGGCACTTGTTTCACCTTAAAAGTTCTTAAACCACTTTTGCCTTTTTTTGGACAGGGTCTTGCTGTGTAGTTCAGGCTGGACTTGAGTTCACAATGTCACCTGGGCCTGTCTTAAACTCATGATGATCCCCTTGCTTTAGCCTCCCAACTGCTGGGATTTTAGGCATGAACCACCCACTGCCTCTTGAGAGGCCTTTAAAAATATTTATATTGCCCACAAAAATATACGTCCAGCTTATATAGATCATGTATATAAGACATAGAAAACTTGTGTTTGGAATATATATATATGCTTGCTATCTATATAAATATGCTTACATATGACTTAACCTTCAGAAATAATTGCATCTTCATGTGAAGGAATGTATGGAGCAAACCTGAACTCAGCCTGCACCTTGGAGCCAAGCTGAGCTCTATGGAGCCTCAGCCAACCTGAATACTCCTAAGCAAGAAATAAACACTTAGAGAAATCACCTGAGAAGTTGGTGTTGTTACTGCAGCAAATACATTGTGTTGTTACCATGCTACCCTTGCATAGTACTGGTTTTAGTCGATCTATGGGAAGATGATGTACTTAGTCTCTTGCATTACATTTCCCATCACCTGCTGTGTATGCTAGGCTTGTTGGTTAAGCTCCTTTGCACTCAAAAGTGCCACATGACTTTATAGCTGATAATGGACCTTGATTTCTTTCCCCCACTTATTTCCCATCTTTCCAAACAGGGTTAATTACTGGAGGAAAATTTGGGCAGAATTCATACTCCCAACACGGTTGTTAACACCTACTTTTCCGTGAAGACTTTGTATCTAATGATTCACTGAACTACCTCACCCGGAATACGCACTGTTCCAGCAGCCATTCCCTCTAGCTCCACAGCTTAGCTGCACTCTCTGGTACTAGCAGGGTCCTTTTACCTGGAGTCTCCCGGAATTCCCAGGTCATGTAATACCATGTGGTACATGCATTGGCCCATCCTTAAAAGAGGACATTCAGGTTCAGGAAGCCATCTGGTTTTCCTCTTGGGATGTGGTCATGTTGTCCACTCATGCTGGAATACTCTTATAATTGACTGAGGTTAGCAAGTCTCCCTGAGCTGCCTTCTGGGTATCCATACCATCTTTACCTTCTCTCTGCTATGTCAAGTCTAAAGAAACCCCACGGTCCACCATGCTCCTCTGTGACCCTCTCTGGTATCTTGGAGCAGCGAACCAGAGACACTGATGGGCAGCCTAGTGTATTCCTACTGATGCTCAGGCCAGTTGTGGGACCTGTCATATTGGAAAAGGTGGTGTTGGAGGAATGGACATGCCTATTCATCAGCACATATCCCACCAGAAAATAAGCTCCCATGGCCAGGAAATTTCTCTGTCTTGTTCGCTGTCACTGCCCAAAGCTCTTAGGCTAGGTTATGATTGGTGTTCCTTATGTAGTTGTTGAATATATGTGCAAACCTATTTTTTTCCTTGCACTAAACTGAATTCAGTAGAGATTTTAATCAGACAAAGGTTAAGAATCTTCAGCTCCACTCCA
Source organism: Hydrochoerus hydrochaeris (assembly GCA_004027455.1). NCBI lineage: Eukaryota > Metazoa > Chordata > Mammalia > Rodentia > Hydrochaeridae > Hydrochoerus > Hydrochoerus hydrochaeris. The sequence continues at coordinate 359,741 of PVLA01000066.1, forward strand.
GAAGGGGGATGATAAAGGATTGTAATGTGTTTGTTTTGCAGAAATTTGTGGGGAACTGACTTTTCTGCCAGGTCCTGTGCTGGGTGAACAGATTGAGTGGGCCCTAAAACTCTGCCCTCGTGGAACTTGCATTGTGCTGGAGTGTGGCAGAAGCAGACAATAAACACACACACACACACACACACACCTATGAGGCATGATTGAAAACTATGGTGAATGTTTACATTAAGAAATTATTACAGTAAAAGACACATTGCCATAGGTAAAGTGATCACAAGGCTGGGACGAAGGAGGAGGAAGGGGAGGAGGTGGGAGATGAGGTTGGAGCAGTAACAAGCCAGGTCAGCAATGCCTGTGGGCCTATGGGGCTTTGTCTTGTGGGTCTGAATGAGATAACAGTGGGAGGAGGTGGAGCACCCAAGGGGTCTTTGCCCTTCACAGCTTTCTTCCCGTGACATACGTGCAATTTAGCAAAAATAACAGTGGCTGCTGGAAGTATCTTTGGTCTCACATTCTCTTTGTATTGCCTCGCTACTGTTAGTTATTGTCCAGGTGCCTCTTGGAAAAGGTTATATCATTGCAGGTTGAGGAATATTTTCCTAGAAGATTCAGTTTGGCGTTTTGTTCCCTGGCTTTTCTGTATATCCTAAATACAAGGAGAGACTTCATCCTCAGGACTGTCTCCTTGTCTCCATATTCTACATTCCAGACACCAGATCTCCTCTCCTTCCCCATGCCAGGACTTTAAACTGACAGGAATCACCGTGCTTCACCCACAGGTCCACCAGGGACCCCTTGACTCACATCACTGCCAGGAGCAGGGATAGGGCCTGGATTTGGACTCAGCTGGATCCAGGGACTCTAGGAATGTTTGAGGACTTGTTCTCCTGTTTGCTGTCTATGAACACTGCATTCTTTCAGAACTGACTTCTTTCCTCTTCTCATGCTGTCCATCAGCTTGAGGCTTACAGCTTGACATTTCAGCAACATCAAGAGAAAGAGAGGAGGGAGGGGAGTGGAAAGGAGGAGAGGAAGGGGAGAAGAGAGGAGAGCAGGGAGAAAAGAGAAAGAGAAGAGAGAAGGCAAAGAGGAGAAAGAGAGGAGAGAGAGGAGAAGGAGGGGAGGGAGGGATAGAAAGAGCTCTCTTAGAAACGCATTGGCTAGCCAGCTTGAAATGATAAGAGAATCTGTGTGAAGAAACGAAATTAAATAAACAAAGAAAAATGCAGTTAAGAAATGATATCAGAAAAACAGGGTGGATAGGTGAAAAATTTTGGAGCCTGTCTCAAATCACACTTACGTGTTCATCCCTGTACCGTTCGGTTACATGAACAGCTTTAGTTTGGCTATTCTGCTGTTCACAAGTAGTTGAGTTGGCTTCTGTATTTTACCTTCTTTTCCTTCCTCTTTTTCCTTCTCCCTTTCTTCTTCCCTCCTTTTCTTCTTTTTTTGTGGTATTGGGTGTTGAACCCAAGGTCTTTGCAGGGAGCTACATCCTCAAGTTTTTTCTCATTAAATTGCCTAGATTGGGCTCAGATTCACAATCCTGCTTTAGCCTCCTGAGTATTGGTGTTAAATTTGTACACATGCCTTTTTTAAAGCGTGTGCCACCATACCTGGATGTTTATTTTCTTTAATTATTTGCTACCCCCCAATAATTGTTACTGTGGATGCAGCTGATCACAAACTGCCCATGTTCTCTGTAGTCAGAATAAACAAGGTATGGGCCTATCAGCTTCACGGGGTCCTAACACCAACCTTTACCCTAAACTTGGGCCTGGTGAACCTGAGTATTTTAAAGTTTACAGGGAATTATACCAATTGTTGAAAACTTTCTTTACATTAAAGACAAAAAGTAGAAAGTGGCTGAGCCAGAGATTAATCAGAACAAGCTGCTAACAGGTCCTTTCTTTCATTAGGAGAGGGGTTTCACCTGTTATCAACCTCTTGCTGATTGTATAAATAAACACATTGCAGTCATTGGACAGTTCTTTTCTCCCATCAGGTGAGAGGGCTCTACCTGACCTCAGCTTTTTGCTTTTCTGACTCTTCATTGCTTGGCCCTCCACCACCCTTCCCTGGAATTTCAAGAGCTGCCCTGGACACAGCAACAAAATAGTGTGTAAAGCTTTTGCCTAGAGCCCTGGGCTTGTTCTGGAGAGGACTCTCATCAGGGGAAGGAGGTTTGCTCCTCCCATCCTCTTGGGACCACCCTTGTGAATAGGCCTCAGGGGTCTGAGTCAGATTTGACTCAGCCCAAGTTCCTTCCCTTGGATGCCAGTCTGCTTGTTCCATGGGCTGACTTCCTATTTCCCGAAGGCAGCCAATATCATCTTCTGCTCATCTTCACTAAGGACAAGAGTTCTGGGTGAGGGGCCTCTAGTTCTAGTGTGGTTTGAATTTGCTCCTGTTCTCAGGAAGTCTGATTTTTCTATGCACTATCCAGCAGCCCTCACACAGATGTAGGAGTCTTTTGTCTTTGCTGGCATCTGATCAGAAATTTAGCATCTGGGACTCTCACTGTAATCAAACACTCATATTGGTCTTATCAAGTACTTAGCTATAGAAGTAAAAAAACAGAAATGAAGAGAAGATCTGTAACAATGCTGAACCCTAACATTGAAACCTGCAAACATACTGTTAAAGATCTTTACTTTCCACTGCCCTCCAGGCCTGCTACTGTCAAAATATCCTGGTGGTATGCACAAAGACCTTCTCTACTGAGCCCAGTCTGTAATGTACTTCCCAATAATGCCATTAGTTTTGGGTAGGAGTATACTAATAACTCCCCTTTGTGATTTCATTCACCTGTGATCCAAAAATATTAAATGGAAAATTCCAAAAAATAAGCAATTCATAGGTTTTGAGTTGTGTGCTGTTCCAGATGGCATGATAAAATCTTGTTCTGCCTCATTCAACCCTACCAAGAATGTGATTATCCTTTTGTCCAGTGTATTCGTGCTGTATGTGCTACCCCCCTGTTAGTTACTTAGCAACTTTGTCATGGTATCAAAGTGCTTGTGTGCAAGCAACCTTATTTTCCTTAGTAATGCCTCCAAGCATAAGAGTGGTGATGTTGACAATTCAAATATACCAGAGAGAACCTGTGTGTTGCTTCCTTTAAATGAAAACGTGAAATAAGATGAGAGAGAGAACATTCACATAATTTATTTATGTATATTCTTATAATTGTTCTATTTGGTTATTAGTTACTGTTGTTAATCTCTTTCTGGGTATAACTAATAAACTTTATTATAAGTATGTACATATAGGAAAAAAATGGAATGGATGTAGGTTTCAGTACTATCTGTGTTTGAAGATCCACTGGGGGTCTTGAAATGTGCCCCTGAGGATAAGGGAAGAGATACTTAGCTGTTTTCAGGGGCTCCAGTGTACTGGGGAATGCTTTATTGGCAGATGTAATGGTACTGTTGAACCTGGGGGCTTCTGGGGGTTTGAACCTAAATATATCCTAAAGCTCATGGGTGAAGGCTTGGTCCCCTGATGATGGCACCTTTGGAAGATGCTGCAGACTTTCAGAAGTTGGACTAGTGAAAGGATGTTAGGTCACTGGGGGACTGGTCTTGAATGGGACATTTGAACTCCTACTCCCTCTCTCTTGGTTTCCTTGCCACCATGAGGTGAGCAACTTTGTCCTGCCATGTGCTCCCCACCATCATATTCTGCCTCACTACAAGCTAGAAGCAACCAAGCCAAGCAACCATGAACTGAAATCTCTAACCATGAACCAATGTAAGCCTTTCCCCCTTATAAGTTGCTTGTCTCAGGTGTCTTGCTACATGCTGGAAAACTGACAGAGGACTTTGATCTTCCTAAGCCCACTGCCAGGGACACCTTTTCCTTTCCAGACAAAACTTTCATATCTTTTAAGCTATTTTGTGTTTCTCCATATGAATTTAAAATTCTAGTTTCTGAGAGCCTAGAGAGCCTTATTTCCAGGAGAATATTTATGAATTATGTCATTTAAAAAAAGCTTATATCAAGTTGTTTGGCTTTTTGTTTATGCTTTGAATACCCTCTGCCTTTGACCGCAAATCTACTCTGTCTTCTTCTCAGCCCTGCTTTGCCCTGAGAATATTGTTAAGCTACTTTGTCTCTGAGTCCAGCTGGGACTGGCCAGTGGAAACACAGCAGGAGGTTGGAGGATGGGAAAAGAGGTCAGGGTTCTTATTCTCCTCTGCTTCCTCGCTCCAGACTGAAGATTGGCTGTAATTCTCTTCCTCCTTGAAGGCCATAGATTCCTGTTGGGAGATTCTTTCTTAAAGTTAAACTCTCTGAGTCCCAGGAATCTCTTTTTCCCCTTTGCTTTTAGACCTGGTGGTTAAGAGCTCCCAGTAGTTCATAATTGCACAGTATTTCATATCCCTTGTTTCCTCTTAACCCTGCCTACACTTCTGGAAATAGTCTTTTCCCTAAACTGTCCTCAGTTACCCAATCTGAGTGTGCCATTCATTTCTTGACAGGAACTGACTTGTGGGTTTCACACTTACAGTATCAAAGAATGCACTCCTGAAGGCTATAAGGAGAATTCATAGAAAATTTCCCCCCAAACCCTTTGATTTAAGGTGATACTTCACCTCAGCATAACCTGAAATGTGTTAATTAATGCTGCCTATTTTATCTGATGAAGATTTTCACTGATGTCATAAAGATGCATGCCTCTTACTTTTGCCATGGGGGCAGCTGGGGTCTGCTCCTGTAATTTAATGACTCTGGAAGCAATTCTCAAATTAATCTGGGTGTCAGGTGAGATGACCCAGCTAGGGAGGAGTGACTAATTCCACAAGCAAGGGAAACCAAAACCCCATCAGGATTTCTTAAAATTTCTGTCTTTGAGGTCCTTTTGATGACATGTTTATGCACTGCACTGTCCTGGGCATGAAGCATCTCGAGTAATCCATACGAAAGCACTGGTGAAGAGTTTCATAGGCAGCCCCTAAGGTAGTGTCAAAATATTCTCAGCTCCTGGTATTCATGCTTTCTCTGAGTATATGCTAGATCTAGTGACTCGCTTTTAATTCAAAGGATACAGAAAATATGGTAGAATGTCACTTTTGAGATTAAGTTACCAAAGTCTGGGACTTCTGTCTTGCCAGCACAGTTTGTCTTACCCTCTTGCTTGATCTGATAAATTAAGGTGTATTGAGAGCTGCCCTATGGTAAGGTCAAATGGCAAACAGCTTAGGGCAGCCTCTGACAATACCTTGTGAGAAACTGAATCATGTCAATGATTGCATAAGTTTAAGTTTGGAAAACCCTGAAGCGCAGGGCCTAGATAACCCATGATCAAAGTACTGATCCATAGAAACAGTAGGATAACACATACATATTGTTTTGGGCTACTAAGTGTGAGATGATTTGTTATGCAGCAATAGATAGATAATAAGCAGGTAAATTTTACCGCTGATCCCAGTGGTGAGACAGAAGTGGAATTTACCTTGTGCATACCACAACAAGCAACTAATCAAAAACTCTGATGAATTTTTGTGCGTCCTCAGCTCCCTCCATGCGGAACAATCTTCTCTTTTGTTCTTGTGTTCTGTTAGTATTTATTGTTTCCATGTTTGGCTTCATCGAATATTTCATTGAGTTTTCAATTCTTTGTCCACTTGGCAGGGAACTTTACTTCTAACTTCTACTCTCACAAACTCCTGAAGGTGTTCCACAAGAAAAAAAAATCTCCTGTTTACACAGCCTGCTTTTCTTAGGCATTAGGACAGGTAATATATTTGTTACATAAGTCACTTAGCTTTTCTAGCATATATTGCTACTCATTAGCTTAAAGTTGGTAAGAAATGCATACAAACAAAATTTTAATCTAGCAGAGAAGATGCCCTAACAATGTTCAAATCAAGTTATCATGTCACGTATGAAAGAGGAGTACATCCCACAGGAGAAAAGCTTTTAAAATTCCCAGGCTTTTTGACATCTCAACCACAGTGTTAGATAAGAAGGATGCTACAGAAATAGATTTAGAAGATTTGCTGGAAGATGTAATCTAGAAATGAATTCAAGAATACATATCCATTGAACTTGATGAATTAATTTTAGAGATCAAGACTGTGAAATCTTTGCAGTGGAAGTATAGAGACATGGTGGAACTCCCTTTTGCAGATTTAGATGTGGTTCGTTCATCCAGGCAAACCCTGGGAGAGCTCAGATTCTGTTAAATACCTAACACAGCAAGATAAATGTAGGTGTTTATATCAGAGTTTCAAACATTTGCTCCAATAAGTTAGAAAAATGCAGTGAAGTAATTATAGTAATGGTTAAAAAAGGAAAAAGTAGGGAAAACACCAGGAGCACGAGTTGTATAAAAATATACCAGCGTGTGGCTATTTCTGACTCTTCCGCCCAGTGTGAGCCACTGTCAGCTCTCTGGATTCTTGCAAGAATGTCCGACCTGTTTTTCCTTCTCCAGCTTGCATCTTTCTAAAGTTTAGATCTGCAATGTCCCCCAAAGGCCTGTGTGGGAAAGGTTTAGCCCCAGCTTGGCACTATTAGGGTTGGTGGATGCTTCAAAAGGTGGTCCAGAGGGGATCTATTGACCACTGGAGGGCGCCTCTTTGCAGGGGAGTCTAGGCGTATGTTCCTTCTGCACTCTTTTTTGTTTCCTGGGACTGAGGGGGAAGGGCTCTCTCCTCCACGGGATCTTGGAATAATGTGTTGCCTCCTATAGGCCCTAAAGCAATGGGGTCAGTTATTCATGGAGTGAAACTTTCAGAACTTTCTAATTATCCTAAATATTTTGTCACAGTATTGGAAAGCTGGCTAACATACCCCCTCCTAGGGTCTATTTCAATGTAAAACCAGAATGCTATTTTTAAAAAATAAGTCAAGGCATTATTAGTAACGGTCAAAAGTGCATGTGCTCCAAATGAATAAACAAAATGTAATATATCCACACAGTGGAATATTATTTAGCAAACAAAAGGAAGTATAAGCAGTCAGATTTAAAGACACAAAAGGTAGAATGATGGTTTCTAATTGCTGAAGAGAGTGGGAAATGGGAATTATTGCTCAATGGGTACAAAATTTTCAGTTTTTAAGAGATGAAAAGCGAGAGAACAAGAAGTCATCAAGAAGAAAGCCCTCCCCGTGAACCAGCACCATGCATGGGCCACCACCTCTGGGAGGACAGCCAGACCCCAGCCTTTTCCCATGGGTCAGTGCCATTTGTGGACTGTGGGAGAAGAGAACAAGAAGTCACCAAGAAGCAATCAGTGAATCAGGGCCATGTGCTGGCCGCCACCGCTGGGGAGACAGTCCCCAGCCCCTTCTGGTGCATGTACTGGTAAACAAGAAGAGCCAACCCCACCTCCCAATAAGTGACTGGCTGATTTGGAGCACAGGCTTTGATGATAGCTATTGAGGTGAAATGTAACTGGATGCTTGTGGGGCTTGGTGTTTCACTGACTTTGCAGGTTTAGGGCCAGTGGTCTGTCTGATCATTAATTCCGAGGACCATGGTATACAGTGTGGTATCTATGGGGGATCTCCCTCTGAAGGTGATAGCCACTGTTAATTCTCTATTATCTTGTTTTGAAGTCCTATATCATTGTTTTTTTGGGTTGGGTTTTGTTTTGTTTTATTTTGTTATATCTGATGGCATAAGCACCTGTTTCAAAAATAGCAAGATATATTATGGTATTCATTTTAGGTTTACAATTGTCTTGTTTTGAAGCCCTTTATTGCATTCATTATTTTGTTTTTGTTGGTTCTATTATGTTGTGTTTTGTTTGACTTTTACTATGTCTGAAGGTATCTGCAGCTATTTTGAAGACAAGAGACATTGTGGCAACCATTGTTGATTTTGCATTTTTTTGAAGTCCTGTGTCACTTACACTGGTTTATTTTGATTGGCTTTATTCTGTTTTATTTTTCTTGGTATTATTCTTTTAAAATGAAAATTAAAAGAATAAAAAAATAAAAGATGAAAGTTCTGAGCTGGATAGATGATGCTAATTGTTAAACAATATGAATGTACTTGATGTCACTGAACTGTACCATAAGAAATGGTGAAGAATGCTTAAAAAGAAGTGAAGCACTTATTCATACTGTCACATGGATGAATCCTTAAAACCTTATGCTGAGTGAAAAAAGCTGAGCACACAATAAGCATATTGTGTGGTTTCGCTGATATGAAATGTTCAGAATTAATGTAGCTACAGAGATAAAAAGGAGATTAGTAATAGATTAATGCTGGAAAGAGTTAGGAAAAATGAGGAGTGACTGATAATGGAAACAGAATACCTTTTGGGGGTGTTGAGAATGTTCTAAAATAGATTGTGGTGATGGTTGCCCTCGTCTGTGAATATACTGCAAACCACTGAATTCTAAAACTTGAAGTGGGGGCATTTTAAGGTATATGAATTATAGCTCACTTAAAGCTACTAAACAGCAGGTATATAAGAAAAACTTGAATTTGGGGGGGATACACTGTATTAGCCAAGTCCTATCTTAAGTATGATATACTCAGTTTGACTGCTACACATTGAGGAGTAAATATCCTCAACATCCAGCAGCACACCACAGTCTTTTCAAAGATCAAAACTGACAGGTCAAAGAAGTATGGTCAGGCTCCTGTATCTGTGGGTTCTGCACCTGCAGATTCAACCAACCATGGGTTGAAAAAAACTGTATCTGTCCTGAACATGTACAGGACCCCTTATCATTATTCTCTATGAAATTTAGTATGACATTGTATTAGTCAATGCTTACTAGAGTAAGATATGCAAAATTTACTAAGTCAAGGAGTGCAAAATGTCTGTGTGTGCTAGGGACCCAAAGAATCCAACTGAGAGCCTGGATCCCATGGCAATGTGCCACAAAAGTCCAGCCAAAGGCCCAGAACAATGTCTTCTATAAGTGCAGCCTGAGGCCTAGAGCCTACAGCAATGACTCATGCAAGTCTGTACCAAGGGTCTGCACCAGGAAGACCCAAAGGCCAGTGGTGGAAGCTAGAAAGTCTGAACCAGCGAGAAAAAGGGTCTGTGCCAAAAGGCTGAGGGGTTTGCACTGGAGCTAGGAAGTGACATTCCTAACTCCCTTAGGGAGGTAAAGACCAGAGCTCCCTTAGGGAGAAAAGTAGCCATCCCTGGGGCCATCAAGTATCTGAGCTCCTCCTGTGACATGAACAGCAAGAAAACTAGCTATGACAAGCTTCTCCAAGAATATCAACAGCATGCAACCTTCCTCTCCTGTTCTCACTTTATGTAGTTGGCAACAATCCTTAGGTGTGTCTTCCACACCAAAAACTATGCTGTCAGTTAAGTGTTTCTTTCCACTTAAACTGACCATTAGTTAATCCACCACGGAGATTTACATCATATTATATAACCTTTACACCATATTAGGTATTATACATAATTTAGGGATGATTTAAAGTATATAAGAGGGGACCAGAGATATAACTCAGCAGCACAGCACCTGCCTGGCAAGCACGAGGTCCTAAATTTGATTCCTGGTACCCACCTCCAATAAAGAAGTATACAAGAGGATGTGCATAGGTTATATGAAAATACCATGGCATTTTATACATGGAACTTGAGTATATTTGGATTCTGATATCCACAGGGTATACTGGAATCACTGAAAGACAACAATATGTTGCTTCAAGACAAATAAGGCAAGCAGATCCTTCAGCTTGGAACCTCCCACAGATTGTTCATGTTATTGAGAGTCAAGGCTAAAGTTCTTGCAGTCACTGCAGGACCACTGTATCCTGCCTCCCACCTGCTGTGCATCTGCACTTAGCTCTGACTTTCTGCAGCTGCACTGGTCACCTGTTTGTCTCCCAGGCTCAGACCTGCACCTGCACCAGGGCTTGTCCTCCCTGGCTGTCCTCTCTGCCTCCAAGGCCCCTTCCCTGGATTGCCTCAGGGCTCGCTACCTACATCTCCTTAGGCCTTGGCTCTAATGTCACTTCTGAGCCGCCTCCCTAACCACCCCATATGAAAGTGTATTCTTGGTTTCTGTTTTCTTCTTTATTTTTCCCCATTGCACACCTGACCTATTGCAGTTTCCCTGTTTATGGTTCATTTTCTCCCCATTTCCATCCCAAAACATAAACTCTATAAGGCAGGAATTTTGTCTGTTTTGCTTATGATGTCTGCTCAGTATGTAGAACAGTAGTTGACACATACAAAATGTGATTGAAAAATATAACGCTTAAATTTAAAATTTATTAGAATGAAGGACACATCACAATAATCTCCCCTTCTCCCCCCAAAACTCCCTGTCACTTCAAGCACACTTTTCCCATCATTCTTGCCAATTTGTGAAGGACACCTGGAAGTCCTCTTCTGTGTGTGTCTTTAGTTGTGCTGCTGTGACTGCCTTGAGATCCTAAATCATCTCTAATGTTTACCTTTCATGGTCATTTTGACTTGGGGTACGACACAGAAGTTGCACTGTGCTACATGCAGTGGATAAGGTACATGAAAACACACTGGTATTTTTATGAACCTGCCTTTCTTTTGGATGGCACCAGAGAGGAATAGTCACCCAGTTTTGATCACATATGGTAAAGATACTCATGAAAGAGAAATTCCAGCACTACTTCAGAAAGTGGCAAGAACAGAAAATGGAATGTGTGTTTGCGGTGAGAGGGAGTATTTTGAGTGTGATTAATGGCAATGTGTCTTTTATCATAATGGATTTTAAAAATGTAAACATTCACTGTATATTTTAATCCCGCCTCATAGTAGGTAGATATTGGCTGATTAGATGAGTTAAAAAGCTGTTATGTGTTCAAGGGTTCACTGTGTGTTGCATAGGACAGTACTATCAAGTAGACAGCAGCAACCTACAAATAGAGTGAGCAATGATACATAAATTTCCAAATTGATTAAAATGGGCTCCTTTTACATTGCTTATTCTTATCTTGTAAAAATAAAGACAGACATGTTCTTGTTTGTACAATTGTCTTTTGCTTTTAACTCAACCTCTCAGGCAATTGCCTGGAGAATTGTTAAAGATCATTTCATAAGTAAGTCTTTGCACAACTTCTCCCAGGGCTAGGATATACAGAGTTGTCTATGTAAGAATCAACTAGAAACCAAAGTCGGCATCTGTATTTGATGATGGTGTCTGGCCCAATGGACTGGAGCTTCTATTGGAAACATGGCTGTTTTTCTCTACTGGCAGCATTTTGATCTCTATAGTATGTATTTCCTGATCATAGTGACTGCTTATAAAATGACAGTGTAACAGTTTATCCCTTTGAGATACTTCTAGCAGTCCTCAAAGTAAATTCTCTATATACAATGTGTCCTGTATTTTAATCAAACCCTTCAAAATTGTACCCTCCAACTTCAGTAAAAATTTGCTCAGCCATGATACAGTACAATGGAAAGTTGATTTTCAGTTACTGACACTGAAGTTCTTTGGTATTCATTTGAACATCAGACTACTTTGTGCACTTATCTGTAGTGGAATACTTTCTTCATCTCTGAAATCATATCCAGTGTTTTACAAAATATGTTTTGGATTGCCCATGGTGAGAAAGATCTGTACTTCCATCTCACTGTAAAAGAAGAATCCGAAAACATGTCTTGTACTTTTAATACAAGGGACTAGAAATTGAGAATTGAAAATAAGTGAGAAAGCTGAACAACAGTTGTAGAGAAGGAGTAGATCAGAGGTGAGCTATGGTCAAAAGCCCATTTCTACCTACAGGTTTGAATGTGGATTGCCTTAGGAGACGCCCAAGAGGTGGGTCATGTCCAAGACCAGAGCTGGAACCTAAGTTCCCTTTAGTGAATTCCAAAGTGATGCCATTTCTTTTTAGATGAACTTTAAAAAGTGACTCCCTGGATGGAGTGAATGAACATCAAAAGAATTCATTCCCCCCAGGTTGAGGACCTCTGGACTAGGTGAGATGGCTTGACCATAGCAGGGGTTAGATTTATGTCCTCACTCATCACCTTGGCCAGGTGCCTTTGTGCAGGTGCCTTTGTACACTCAGGCCAACTGTGCTTGGAGCTCCTAAGGGTATCCAGTATTCTTTATTACAGAACTCAACAACTCAACCCAGGGAAGAATTTTTAAATTCAAATGAAGTTAAGGTAAATTTACATCTGGTGTATAAGGAATGCTATGGTTGGTGAAAGAGGTTATGTGGGATTTGTAATATCTGCCTGAATCAGGGTCTATTAGAAGCTTGATTTGAAATTTATTTAACTGAAAACCATTACATTATTTAACTGATTGAATGGGGGCTTGTGTGACATCTCAATAGAATTTGATTGTGTATGTGTGTATATATATATATATATATATATATATATATATATATATTGTAAGGCTGATTTTGAAATTGACAGTTGAATATATGTAAGAGGGGCCAACTTGGTTTGAAATAGTCTTTTTTACTCTCTTTGGTTTACCAGTAACTGTGAGTTGATTTATCCCTAAAATAGTTCAAAGTCTTTTTCTGTTTTAGCTCTGGGAATAATGTTTTTCTTCATTTCAAAGATGTAATATTTCTGCTAACAGTACAGAAAGATAACAAAGATAAGAACCTTCAGGGCTCTTTGAAGACAAAATGGTATTCTGAATTGGATATTCATTAGAGTGATGGGATAAATCTCTAAATCTGAGCTTTATGATTTTAGATTTGTTTGTTTAATGGATTTCTTTGCTTAAACTTCAGGTGCATGTATGGATAATTTTGAAGAGCTGAGAGATGGTCAAATCCTAATTGGTTTATAAGTTTTTTCAAAGGCATTTGAAAACTTGTTGCAGGTTTGGTTAAGCTTATTTTTCACACCTTTAGGTGGAAGCAGAGATGATAGTTCTCCTCCCTCCACAGCTGGTAAGATGGGATGATTTTTCATAATAAATTCTTCAAACTCAGAAAAGGAGGGCAGAGGATTCCCAGAGGAGTCAGGAGAGTGGCCGGGGATCCTGAGATAGGGCTTATTTGCTACAAGAGATTATTGATTTAAGAGTGGATTATTTTATCTAACTCTTGCTCAGTGTTGTAAGAATGAAGCAAGATAATGGATGTAAAGAGCCAAGAAGTGTCCTATCAGTGTTAGCTGCTTTTAGAATTCTGGTTATCTGCAGATGGACTTGGGGAACTTTGAGTCAGTGGTTATGGGAAGACAGATATGTAGTTCACTGTGGCTCAGTGAACTTTGCAGGACTGAGGCTGTGGAGGGTGGAGAGGATCCTGGAAATGGATGGTTTGGTGGGTGCCTTGGGATAGGAGATGACCTTTGTCACTGGACCTGAGAACTATCACCACTTCTTGGGCTTCTAGGATAATGGGTTGGAAACTTGGACTCTGTCAGTGGAGGTATTTTTACATAGTACTGTATTATGTTTACCTGTTTTTTCATGTAACTCATTTTCTATTTTTGCAGTTTGATGAATCATAAAGTACAATCATGTATCATTTAATGACAGTGATGCATTATGAGAAAAACATCATGAGGTTATTTTCCTACTGGGGAACATCATAGAATGTAGTTACACAAACTAAGATGGCTATGGCATTGCTAGGCAGTATAATCTTATGGAATCATTACCATGTGTGAGCCATTGTTGAGAGGAACATAGTTATTAGGTACATGAATATATTTTGTCCTTCCTCAAGGCATGTAGACATTTTACCAACCACAGAGTGTTTTAAAGATAGGTTGTCATAATTTTTAAAATTGCATTTAGTTTTAAAATTATAACCACTTATTTGGAAATAGTTTAAGTCTCACAAGAGTAACAAAAATAGTACAAAAATTTTCTCTATACCTGTAATTTGCTTCTGGCAATGATATTTACATAACCCTATTACATTGCCAAATAGGTGTTGGCGTAATATTATTCCAGTTGATTTAAAACTCTATTCATTTAAAACTCTATTCATTAATGCCTTAACTGATTTAACTTGGGAGTTGTCCAGAAGCAGCTACTACAGATCTTGGATTTCTTGGCCTAAGAGGTTGCAGTTAGGCTCTTTGAAAATATCTGACAGTTCATACTTTAGAGATTTCTATGACATCTCTGTTGTGGCTGCTTTGCCTCATCCTGGTGACTTTTTTGAGAGCCATGCATGAAATAATGAGAATGAATCATAATAAGATACCTACTTTTGGGGGGGTATTCTTTATTTTTTTGAGCAAATTTGCTAGCAACTATGATGGGGATCAGAAAAACCATGTCTGGTTGACCATGTTGCAATCAAAATACAGGAGTAGGTTAAGTAGACCACAGTATGTAAAAGACCTACCTTTGATCAGCATTGGTGGAAGAAAGTCAGTGACTGGGAGGCTTATGGCCCGAGGAAGGGTAACCTCAGTCTTGCAAAAATGGAAGCAAGAGGAAATTTGGATGGGTGAGTTCAGGGCAAAGATGTGACAAAACATGGCCCATCTAATGAAAAACCAGGTTACAAAAGACAAGGAGGAAAATATGGGGCAAAGAGGGGTCATAAAAAGAATGTGACCTTTCAGCATTGCCTGTCAATACTTCCTATGCATCATTGCCTTTCAGCTGCACAGTGTCCTTCAGGGTAAGTAGTAGTGTTCTTATTTCATGAGGAGGCTGAGACTTGATGCAATTAAGATGATCATGGGAGTCTGTTTCTAAAAGAGGACGTGGTTAGTTGTTCGTTTGGCAGTTTGGATGCATTCATCCATTCTTGTCCTTCTGCACTTGAACTTTCTTTCCAAGCATTGTTTCTCTAACTTCTGACTCACCTACTTTTTTCTACCTCCTCTCATCCTACCAGGCTTCTATGATGTTTCTGTTGTCTACACGACAGCCTGTCTAAACTCGCTGCTTTCTCTTTGCCTTCTGCCCAGTCTTTGTTTTTTCAGCAAAAGCCAGAAAAACCACCAACAAATGCATCTCTTATAAAGCTGTTGTGCTCACTGAAATGTCAAGGTTCCTTTCTAGTCACTATAAAATTCAAAATTCTTTTATAAATTTATTTTTTTATTAAAGTATGTTTGTGACACATAATAATTACATTCATTGTGGAGAATTAGTACACAAATATACTGCATCTTGATAATTTTTACTCCACTTCTCCCCCTCACTGTATCAATTACAGTTCACTAGAGAAATAGATTTAATAACAGATCCTTACATGTGATATAGAAAGGATTTACCAGGCAGGCTTACAACGGTCGCCTGCAGAATCAGGGGTGGAAGAGTGCAGAAGGACCTCCTGCACGCTGGAGAGCTGGAGGATTTGGTCCGAAGTCCAAGGCCTGGAGCTCCCTGCAGAGTCCCATGTGAGTCCCTGTCAGGAAGCTGGAGTCTGCGCTGGAAGCCTGGAGAGGACGTCCAAGGGCCACAGTGAAGACTGGAGCTCCTCTGTAAGAGTGAAGGCGAGAGTTCCTTCTTTCCCCATTATGTTACGTCCAGGCTACAGCTAGCGGTCGGTGCCGCCCACACCCAGGTGGGTCTCTCTCTTCAGCAAGGCGATCATCCAGACACACCCAGCACTGTGCTGAACTCATCCTACGGGTGTGTTTTAGTCAAGCTGATGCCACAGTTAACATTACCCCCGCTTTCCCCCTACTCTCTTTCCTACATCTCCTTCCCTTCTCCAAAATTCTTCCTCCTTTTTTTTTTTAACAATTTTTTTTTGGTCTTCAAATTATTTATATTTTCAGTTTTTCTTAGAAGAGAAACTATGTGATATTTAGTTTTGTGTGTCTAGTTTATTTCACTTAGTATGACCGTGTGATCTCAAGGTCCATTCGTTTTCTAGACACGACTCAAATATGTCCTTCTTTATGGTTGAGTAGTGCTCCATTGTGTGTATATACCACATTTTCAATGCAAATAAAAACAACTCTGAGACTCTCAATCTCTGTGATAATCTAAAAGACCCAGTGTGATCTGATCTTTGCCATGGTCCCTGGCCACATCTTCTTCACCATCTGTGGTCACCATACCCCAGAAATGCTGTCCTTGTTTTACTTCTTTAACTACATCTACCTCTCCTTCTTCATAGTTGTCACTCATGCTGCTACTTAAAGTACTTTCCCTTCCACTTTGCACCAGTGAAATTGATTATTTTTCATTTCCCACCTTGAATATCACTTTAGCTTTCCAAATTAAAGTAAGCCACATAATTTTCTCTGGAACATTGCACAATATGTAACCATATGCTTGTGTGATTATTTATCATCTATATATCCCTACTGGATCATAGGCTCCATGTGGTCAAGGCTGTATTTTTATTGCTTACTACCTCATTGGCAGGGCCTGATGAAATACTTCCATATAAATAGACACTCAGTAAATGTTTGTGGAATAAATGCCCAAACGGAGGAACAAATGAATGACATGGGATAGTTGAAAATTCTGGTTATGAAGATTTTTAGCATAATTGTTCATTTACTTTCTTAAAGAGCAGTAAGTGTAATGCTGTACTTTCACCTAGAAAGAATCAGAATTGGAAGCAAAGTCTTGAGATTGGCGACATGTGGCACATGACAAATCGATGTCTGTACAGCTCAAAGTCCCTGTGTTGCGATAGGACACTGATTCTGTGTTTGCAGCAGTGAACTTGACCACAGAAGGGCTGAGTGCACTGCTAACCACAACCAGCAATTGAGTAGTGAGCAGCCATGTCAATCTTAAAAGCATAAGATATTCTTAGATGCTTATTTTTATAATCAGTTTTATTATGGAGTTGCTAAAATGGGCTCAAACCATATGTCTCTCCATCGAGCAAAGTCTGAGCACTGACTTCATAAAACCAAACACTGGCAGAAATATTGAAAATCTACTTTTATGGTTTTTGAAGCAAAGCCCTAGTATTTTTTGCAACTCTAAAGAAGTCAGGACTTGGAGAAATCCAATGAGAATTTCAATCAAAGACACAGTTAAAATGTTGTCTCTTTGTTCAAGGTCAGTTTAGAATGAACGGAAAACATATGTGTAATAATGGAAAACCTGGAGGAGCCTTAAGTTGTAGAAAGTGTTGAAATTATTTTGAGTCAAAAGAGACAGCCAAGTTGAAAAAGGTGGGCTTATTGAGTGACACCATCAAATAGGTTCAAAAGATGTACTTGAGCGATTGGTGGAGAGATGCGGGGGCAGCTAGTCCCCTGTATTCTCACGAGAAGCGAGATGGCTGTTATCCAGATTTAAAATAATGAAGTCTATGAAGGCATGCTAATTTGCCCAGTGCTGAGTGGTCTAGCAGCTGGTGAAGGAATTTTTAGTAAGTTATACTTTTCTCCTTTTCTAGAAAGTTTTTGATATTTGCCATTTGGTTCCAGATATTTATTGTGTCTGCATTTTTGAAGTACTCTGACCCTGTGACAGATGGACAGACAGACAGAGACAGAGACAGAGACAGAGAGCATCAGACCTGATATACTTTGTCCATACACCTTGATAAAGGCCCAATTTTCTGAAAGCGAATGATCCATACAGCAGTATCTTACTAATACCAATCTTGCAGGGAATATTTTCATTTATTCTTCCCAATGACAAGTAAGTGATTCACCCATAAGAACAACTAAATGGCATCTTTAATGATGTTTTTAAAAGAAGGAGTGTAACTATGTGCTCGTGGTAAACATACACCCAACATCAACAACACCCTGTGAAAAGTAAGCCTCTCTTCTGACCAGAGACCACAGTATTGATGTTTTTCCCTCCAGAGAGGCTTCTGCTTACCTGTCTGTACACAGGCACAGGACTGCACCTCCCCTTCAATCAGCACAAATAGTAGCACCTTGTATTCTTCATTTCCAAAGACAATTCAGGTGAAATTTCCACAAAATTAACCATTTTAACGTACACAATTCAGTGGCATGTAGGAAAGTAATGTATCATGCAGCCACCATTTCTGTCTAGTTCCAAGGCTGTTTTGTTCTTTTCTATTATTCATTCACATGTCTGCTATGGTTTGGATAAGTTTCCTCCAAAAGATTGTGTGTTGAATGTTCCACCTCCAGGATGGCACTATTGAGGGATGGTGCAGCATTTGGGAGGTGGCACCTCATGGGAGGAAGCTAGGTAATTGGGGTGTGCCCTTGAAAGAATCCAGTCTTTGAGTCATGCTCTACTTCTAGGTCAAATAATGGGTTTGTCAGTGCTACACACATTTCCTAATGGCTTAGAGATACAAAATATATCGTGAAGGGTTTTCCACATTAGTACACAGATTTAACTTCTTTTCTTCTCTCTCTTTCTCTGCTTTCTCCAGTACTGGGGTTTGAACTCAGGGTCTTTGCATCAGGCTACACCCTCAGTTCTCTCTCTCTCTCTTTTTCTCTCTCTCTCTTTTGCTCTCACTCTTTCTCATCTTTTTTAGATGGTTTTATTATGCAGTTTATTATCCTGGCCTTGAGCTTATTTTGTAGCCCAGGCTGAACTTGAACTCACAATAATCCTCCTGACTCAGCCTCCCAATCTACTTTTTTATAATATTTTTAATTTTAAAGAGGATAAAACAGAATAAAACCAATCAAAACAAATCAGTGTAAAAGATACAGGACTTCAAAACATTATGAAGTCAACAATAGTTATACTGCCTTTTGATGTCTTCAAAATAGCTGCAGATAACTTTGGACATAGTAAAAATGAAACAGAACAAAATAGAATAGAAACAATAAAAACAAAACAATGAATGCAATAAAGGACTTCAAAACAACCCTACAGTAAATCCAAAATTGCTACCATAATAAATCTTGCTATCTTTGAAATAGCTGTTCCTGCTATCGGATTTGACATAAACAAAACAAAAGAGAATAAAACCCAATCCAACAAAAACAATGGAAATGATATAGGACTTCCAAAACAAGACCATAGGGAATCAACCCTCAGAAGGGGATCCCCCCTAGATGCTACACTGTGTACTGCTATCCTCTGAACCCATGGTCAGACCCCTGCCCTAGACCTGCAATGTTAATGAAACACCAAAGCACCACAGGCATCCAATTGCATTTCACCTCCATAGTTATCATCACAGCCTGTGTTTCTTCAGATAAGCCTGTCTCTTACGATGGGGGAGTGGGTGTTGGTACTTCTTGTTTGTCAGCCTGTGTGCTGGAAGGGGCTGGGGTCTGTCTGTTCCAGCCTGGTGACAGCCCACGCATGGTGCTGGTTCCCAGACTGGGCTTGCTTGCTGGTGTGGCCTTGTCCTCTCTACCCCCAGCCTGTGCCAATTTACTTTTCTTTTTGACAGAGTCTTGCTAAATTGCCCCTGCTGAGCTTGAACTTGCAAATCTCCAGCTTCAGTCTGTAAGGATGTTGGGAGTACAGGTATGACCCGGCCCCTCATGCCTGGTTTAGACTTATTTCTTTTATCACTATTCAATGGGTGATCCTTGTGCCAGACCTGGAGATGAGCTGCTCAGCTCTTCATTTTGGACATGGCTTGCTGTCCCACTTGGAGGAGTGGAGTGCTGACTACATTAAGCTGTTAGGGTTTTTAGGGTCTTAGCTGTGGAATTATGGTCATGCTCTTCTAAGGTGGCACCCAGCCAGGGACTGAATGAAATGATTAGATCAGTGCTTATTTATTTCCCTAACAAGCAATCACAAGCAAGTATATATAACTGAATATATATATAAAAGTCTATGGGAGTATTTTGAGGGAGATTAATGACAGTACGTCTTCTTTAAAATAAAGTTTTAAAACAGTCACTGTAGCGTTTGATCACTCCTCACATAGTATCCAGCCCTCTATTGATTAATAGAAGAGTTTTTTCTGGCCTTCTGTTATTATAGATAGCGCTGAGCTAAACCTTTGAACATGTATCTTTACATACATGCACAATAATATCTATACGATAGATTTCTTTTTTTCCAATATTATTTTAAAGAAAAATACAACAGAATTTCAAAACAAGATAATAAAAGAGTAACAATGGTTAATACATTGTGTATTGTTATCTTTAAAGTAGTTACTCAAAGTATAAGATATAGGAATTAAATTGTCCAAACAGTATTAGCACAAACTTTTCAACAAACTAAGAGAAATTATTAGTATAACTATATTAACTATCTTGTATTTATATACATATATATATATACATATATATGTGTATTATTTTCCCTTCTCCCTTTCTTCTTTTCTCCTATCCCAATTTCTCTTTCCTTTTGAACAATTTCTTCCCATTTCACGTTTTGGATCTTAATTACTCTTTCAGCTTCTCACTCTATGGCGATAATACTGTGCTTACACGTGAGTCTGATTTGTTTCACTTATGAGTACCGTCTTGAGCTGCATCCACTAACCTATAAGTCTCAAGTTTAAAGGGTAGATTTCCTAAGGTTGAATCGTGGCTCAGTTTAAATTTTGCATTTAAAATTTGGGTATATATTTTCTACTCATCCCCTTCTCCCAAGAGATTGCTCAGTTTACAGTCCCACTTACCAGGGGAGAGAGAATTATTTTATTTGCACCCTAACCAGAAAAGTGTATTAGCACATTTAAAAAATTCCCAATTTTATTAGTGAGAATATAAATATTACATCATAATCATTTTAATTTGCTTTTATTATGAATGAGGTTGAATCTATTTTCAACTGCTTAAAAATGCTGGCAAGCAAATTAAAACAGTGTTTCATATTAAAACAAGGAAAGTATAAACAATTTGTATTAGAGTTTTAAGGAAAACCCTTTAAAGGGAACTCATGCTTGTAGAGTGCTACCTTTTGCTTAGTGTCAGACATCTTTGGATTCAAATGCTCTTTTTTTGCTCTTAAGAAAATTGGGATAGAAAAGTTTGAGAAACCATACATGTTGATCTGAAGGAGAATTTTCTTAAAATTCAGGATAATTGGTGCCTAAGTGTAGAAGGAGTTTCCTGAATACCAGTCTGTTTACTTTTAGACATTAAGAACATTTTAGTTTCTATATAATGGGTTAAAATAATCATGGGCTAAGTTGTCATAGTTAGCAATCAGAATTCTTTTTTGGTCTTTTCAAGACAGTGTTTCATTATTCAGGTCAGGCTAGCCTTGAACTGAATTTGTAGCCCAGGTTGGCCTCAAACTTGCAGCAATCCTCCTGCCTCAGCCTCCTGAGTGCTGGAATTATGGGCATGTGCCATCATACCCAGCTACAATCAGAATATTTTAGATTCTACTATGTGTTCTAGTCTGTCAACCTCATCATTATAGGGGTTGTGAGAGAAAATATATTTTCTACCTTCTTGAATGGACCTTAGGAGGAACCAGGGCAATGAATACTAAGCTTCCATTTTAAGTTTAACAACTATGGAAAAAGAACCAGTTGGCAATTGTCAATGACAAGAACAAGGTGAGGCTGTATAGAAAAGAGCATTGTGAGGTTTTGAACTCTGATTGCAGACCAATTCTTGTGAAGTTGATGATCTATAGCTATCCCATTTGGATGATGCTCTGAGACTCACTGTACTTCTTGACATCCTAGGAACTGGAGACATAGTCAGATGTATTGGTCAGACTAATAGGCTAAGCTTTGTAACAAAGATGCCCTAAAATATAATATTTCAAAAAAATTAAATAAGTCTTGTTTGTATTCCATATTGTAGTCAAGGGGGATCCGGCGTAGATAAGCAGTTTGATTCCATGAGCTCTTCTAGAGACTTGAGTGGCTTCTGTTGTTGTCCCTTTGAATTTTGCTTCTATTCCTGTGATTAAAACTAACTCACCAACAACACATCCATATTCCAACTGATAGGAAGGTTAAAAGGTGGGGAGTAGCAAGTCTCTTTTTAGAGAAATAGGGGAGATGCTGAGACATCATTTGCACTCACATTCTGTTGGCAAAAATTTGGTCACACAGACACACCTAGCTGCAAGGAAATTTAAGCAGTGAGATTCCAGTAGTGATATCATATGCCCTCTTAAAACCCTACGGTTTCAAGTTTTTATAGGAATTTGTTTTGTTTTGCCTTGCTATGTTTTGTTTTTCCCTCTAATACAGAAGGGATAGAAATACATATAAATACTCATGCATGTGTAGCTGCTTACAGTCTCACTGTTTGAATGTCTACTTTGTATGCTTTAATTTTGTAACTTGAGCAACAATTTCTAAGAGGACAATATGTAATTTATCAACTAGCGATTTCTTTCTGTTTATCTTTTTTCTAAAATTCTGTATTATTTCTACCCTTTTCCTGTTTGTTTTTCTCTTTAAATAATAAAAAAAACTCTACAAGGGAAGTATCCAAGGTGAAATTGAAAAATACTGTGTGTATCACAATAAAAGACACATTGCCATTAATCCCCCTTGAAATACTCTTCCTTGCTTCAAACACATGTATCCCATTGCTCTTGTCACTCTCTGAAACAGTTCTGGAAGTCCTCTTTTGGGAACGTCTTTTGTTGCATTGTCATGACTGCCTCATTGTCCTGAATTGATTCAAAACATTTATGCTAGTGATCATTTTGACTCTGGAGCTGAGCTAGAGGTTGCACAGTGCTAGATCTGGTGAATAAGGTAGATGCCTGCCTTTATGTTGAATGACAGTGGTAGCATTTGCCATAGTTTTGAATTCACCTCAGAAGGACACTCAAGAAAAAGAATTTCCAGAGCTGCTTCAGGAAGTACCAAGATTGATAGAATAAGTGTATTTGAAGTGAGAGGGAGGATTTTGAAGGTAGTTAATGGTAATATATTTCACTGTAATTTTTAAATTTAAACATTCACTTGTTGTAAATGGAAGGAGAGAGGATAGATGCTGCAGGGCTACTAGGCATTTCTGCTATATGGATTAGAGCCTGACAAAATCACTTCCCAGGAAAGGCAGTAATTATGCATTTGTCCTCAGTACAGTCATTCCAGGCATCTTGAACTGATACCCAGAGTGAGCAAAATGGCGGGGAGGGAAGTCACCATTGTGTTCTATGATCCTTCAAAGGGGCCTCTTTTCTTTCTTTAAGAATCTGGTATCAGGGATGCTCAGTTTTCTAAGCTGGAAGTCATTCAGTCACTCAGGAGATAATGAATGGAGCACATGGCCCATGCCAAGCATTGTATGTGCTGGGTACAGAGGAGGTCTCATGGAGATTCCAGGTTAAACAAAGAACCCCTCATTTATGCATATTAAAGGATGCATTTTGTATCTGGATTTTTATAAATAAAGATGACTATTATAATGGAAAAGAAAAAAAAAAGCAAGAAAGAGTACAGATCTGTGGAAGAATACAAGGTATAGTTATAATTTATGTTAGACCCTTGAGAGAAGTCTTACAGGAAGTAACATTTAAACTGATAACTAAAAATTTGGAGTTGGTTGGTGGATGAGGGAAGGAAAAGAGTGGTCTTGGTCAATGGCTTTAGTATGGGTAGGCTGCTATAGTAAAATGTCATAGAAGGTGGCTTATAAGAAACAGAAATTCACTTCTCACAGTTTTAAAGGCTGAAGAAATTCAGGATCAAAGCAAAGTTAGATTCATGTAGTGAGGGCCTACTTCCAAAATGACTGTCTTTTTACCACATCTTAACATAGCCAAGGGCCAAATGACCCTGCTGGGGCCAGTTTTATAGGGACACTCATTGCATTCATGAGAGCTCCACCAATCCAATTTGACAACCTTTCAAAGCCCCACGTCCTAATACCATCACCTTGGGAGTAAAGATTTCAACTTGTGAACTTTTGTGTGTGGGGGTGTGTATAGCACAGATGTCCTACAACAACCCAGAACTGGTGTATGAAAATCAAAGTGCCATGAGACCAAAAGAAGAGACAGATCCAGGACTTTACCCAAACTGGAATGTACCTGTTTTATCTCAAGCTAATAGCGAAGAATTCAGGCACATTCCTGGCACTGATAGGGCCAGGATCCAGTACTCTAGTGATTTTGTTAATTTACAATACACTAGGAAACTATTTAGGGAAAACCAACCAGCATTACTCAGGGCCAATCATGGCAATTACAACTCAATATGGTTGCAATCATGTCAAGCTGAATCCCAGTAACAGACCACTGGGGGAAGAGGAATGAAACATGTGGCTGGAAAAGAGAGGCAGGGAAAGTTTCCCCACAGCCTTGTAGGCCTCTTAACTATTGTTGCATGTCAAACTCCCCTAAATGTAGCGGCTTAAGATAACAATCACTTATGTATGAGTTCCTGACTTTGTAGGTTGGCAGTTTAGGCTGGACTCATTTGGGAGTTTTTGTGATCTAGGCTGAGTTTCTATTCATGCACCTGTAGCCAGCTGTGGATCAGCAGGTGTCTTTGCATCTGAGGGTGGATTGGCAGTTGCTGGGGCACCTTGGCCCTTATTCTCTTATTCTCCACCGGGCTAACTCAGGCAGGCTTTGTCCCATGGTGGCAGGGTTCTACAAAAAAGTGATGCACACAAGCCTCTTGAGACCTATGCTCAGGATTGAGACTGTACCATTTCTGCTACATTCTATAGGCCACAGCATGTCCCCAACCCATTCAGGAGGAAAACACAAACACTAGTTCTTGATGGGGGAAACTCCCAAATCGTTGTATAAACAGCGGGACACAAGGAGGGGTGAACACTTGAGAATATTTTTATAACCATGTAAAGAATTTGTGACTAGACATCACTGATTTGTTTATTTATTTATTTTTGAGACAAGGTCTTGCTATACAGTCTAGGCTGGCCTTGAACTCACTATGTGGCCCAGGTTGACCTTGAACTCATGGTGATCTCCTTCCTCAGCCTGTTCAGTGCTGGAATTATAGGCACATCACACCCAGCTTTTTTGGTTGTTATTTAGGTGGTGCTGGTGATTGAACCCAGGGCTTTTACACTAAGCTATGGCCTTAGCACTTTTTTATTTTCTACTTTATTACAGGGTCTCATTAAGTCACTAAGTTGTCCAGGCTAGGCTCAAACTTGCAATCCTCCTACCTCTGCCTCCCAGAGTACTGTACAGCGCCACCACATCTGACTTTACAGGAGATTTAAAAGCAGGAATTAGTAGTAAGGAGACATGGCTGAGGTCATTCGTGGTTGAATAAAGCAAAACAATTAATCAGAACAAACAAAAAACAGTGAAAACAATATTGGGCTTCAAAGACAAGATAAAATGAAATCCCCCATATTTGCTATATTGCATACTGGTCATTCCAGTTTGCACACTGGAGCAAAGTTTTAAGAGTTTATCTTTGTCATTCGGTTGTGAGCTCTTTGGATGGCATCCTTTCCTAAGGCTAGACATAGTGCCTGTTTGCAAACTTTCCCCTTTGGTCGGAAATAAGAATCTAAAGCTCTGTTTTCTTCACTGCTAGGTTTCCCAATGAGGTGCTGTTGAGGGGGTTTCACACACACAGCTTCACTTGTTTGGAGTTGCGAAGCTAATACCATCACCACAAGCTGAGCTGCGAAGAATCCCAGACTTGTCTAAATTACAATTTGTTTGTTGGGCCTTAAGGGGGTCTGGGAAGCCTGTTCCAAATTCTCTCACACAACACAGAAGCATATTTTCCCAAACTGGCATTTCTCTTCTGAGAATCTTTTATGGAAGTGTTTTGCCAGGAATGGAGTGCTGCTTGTTAAGCTATTGCTTATTAGCCCATCCTTCAGACTCTGCTGTGTGATGCTGGGCCTGAGGCACTGGGTACCACTTTTCTCCCTGGCCAACTGATGCTCTGTCAAAATTGGGGGAGTAGAAGGACAGAAGATGAGGTTTTTATTTGCTTGTTTTTTCACCCTGGGATTAGCAGTGATTCTTTCTCCTGGTAGGGGGAGGTGATGATTTATCAACTGAGTCCTAGGTTTCAGTCACTTCCTTTACACTCCTAACCCCCCGCCCCCAGCTCCTCAGAGACAGCAGCATTGCCAGGGCATTGTCTGCATCACTGAGACACTGCAGGCTCAGTGCAGGAGAGATTCTTCTCCTAAGTTTCTAATAACTTCCTGTTCTTCCCTTTGTTCCTCCAGGGTAGCAATTGCTCTGTGCAAATACTGTCTGTGTTAATTCAAATGTTCCCTTTTCATTTTTTGTCTTTCCATAATGTTTAAAAATTTCTAATAAAGTAAACTTGTGCAGACTCTGTTGTGCTGCTCAAAGGTTGACTGTCATATATCATACTTAAAATTATTTTAAATGGTACTAAGATGAATAGTAAAAATTTGAAAGAGGAATGAACTAACCAGCCTTCCTGGTAAGCTGCACAAACTGCATGCGTTCCAGGGAAAGAAAAGACAGCACCTCCGGTGAGCATACCAGTGTGTGGGCTGAGAATCGAACACTGTCTACCCCCAACTCTCCACCCCCGCTTAACAACCAGATGGTTTACAGGACAGCCTGAGTTGATAGCAACTAAGGTACATAAAGCAACTAAATGCTTGTATTGTTGGGTTGATTTTTCAGGCTTGGGGTCAGCTGTCTGAGTGTCTCTTGGGAGGATGACAGTATGCAATATAGCAAATATGGGGATTTCATTTTATCTTGTCTTTGAAGTCCAGTATTGTTTTCACTGTTTTTTTTTTTGTTCTGATTGTTTTGCTTTAGTCAATATTCTGTTTTGATTGGTTTTATAGCGTTTGTTTTTGGTTTGGTTTTTGCTCTACTTGAAGGAATGGACAACTATTGTGAAGATAACATGATATACTACGGTAGCTATTATTGTTTTCCCAGTATCCTGCTCTGAAGTTCTGTACCAATATTGCTGTATTGTCTCGATTGGCTTTATTCTGTCTTATCTTGTTGGATTTTACTATCTTTAAAATAAAAAAAAATTGAAAGGGCTATTATTTAGTATAATGCATATTATGGAAAATATAAATAATAAACCATACTCATTATTTCTTGTTTGTGATTGCTTAACATTAAACATATAAACTAAGTCAACTTATCAATAATAATAGGCAAATAATAGGAGAAGTAGTACACATTTGAAATAGTGAATGTGATACATAAATGGAATTTTGGAAGCTGTCAAGGTATGTTCACTCTGTATATCACTTTACTGAAAGGACCCTTAGTGGTCCTGAGAAGTCTAATGCCATGTCTTCTTGCTTTAGTAACAAGGAGTGGAAGTAGTTACTTTTGTTCTAAACAAATCCAGGTAGGAGAAAGTCACCCTAAACTATCTGGAGTGGGTATTAACCCTTCAAGTAGTTACAGAGGCAGCCCAGCCTAATGAGGGTCTCCAGTGGAAACCGTGTACCAGAAAGGTGACTACTGGATTATGTGAAAATGAGGATAAAGAAGAACAGTCTAGTAAGTGGAGATTTGGTGTTAGATGGATATCTCTGAAAACACTTCAGTCAAGGCAGACTGGGAGCCATGTCCCTCCATGAGTGACACTTAGTGTCATAGGCTTTATTTAATTTTACTTTTGAGAGAAAAGTTGACATCAGTGAGCTACAGACAGAAGAGAGTAAGGGGGTACGAAGAACGATTTCGCTCTTATCTAGATGTGACAGTAAAAACTTTTCAATTTAGACGTTCAGTCCTTCACAGAGATTTCTTAATCTTCAGAGAGATTCTGATGTGCTAAAATTTTCTGGTTGAATGTTTTCCTTTAGGAAACAATCCTTTAGGAACAGAGGTCCAGAGTTAGAGGCAAAAGCAATTCAGAACCATAATCTTTCTAAGATAGCTAACAGTTCCACTTGAAATGATCAATATGATAAAGAAAAATATGGTTCCTTGGTCTCTGCACCAATTTTAATCATTTTGGAATGTTTTTCTATACAATGCCTGAAAAAGTACTGGTCTTGATATTTTTTGATGGGTAGTTCTGAATGTCTTACCACCAAAACTTTTTAAAAACATTTTTAAAAATCACTTAAATTTGGCAAGTGTAGAGAGGATGCACATCAAGATGGCTTTTTGCTTTTGATTTCTTACTTATTTTTGACTTGTTCCTTCTCCCTGCCCCTGTGTCTAATCAGTTTTCAGGTGTCACATACTAGGGCCATTCATTCATTCATTCATTCAACAAATGTTCATTGAGTACCCAGTAGATGAAATCTTATCCCTTAACTTGGAAATATTTATCCTCTAACTATTCATCAAGGTTTTTTATCAGCATTCTTTAGTATTGTTTTTAGACAGAGTTGCCATTTGCACAGGAAGTGACCTGCCATGTTTAGCTTCAAGGATATCTCTTATATTAGTACATTGCCTCTCTCAGCATAAATAAGGTAGCTATCAGATTTACAAATATCCAGTCATTTAAGTGGGGAAATAATAATGACACCAATTTCCTTTTATTAAAACACATAATGAATGTGCTAGGCATTTTTGTGGTCATCCAACAGAGATGATGTGGATCTTTGTACCCAAAATCTGGCTCAGATATCAGGACTGAGGATGCTACACACACACCAAAGGGAGTATATGAGGATTATTGCTTTTATATATGAGATTTCCTGGGGGAAATAAGGCAGAATCCCAAAATGGATTGAAAGAACACGGAAAAGAGATGGCCTTAACAGTAATGGTGGATGGAGTGGAGCTAGGGTGAAGGGAGTTTGTGCAGTAAGAACTTTCTGCTGTCACCAAACAAGGGCACCCAGGTTTTCCCGACAGCTTGCCTTGAAACTTCAGCCATATGCAGCATAGTGTAGAATTCTCTTTCTTTTAAAGGATGAATAATATTCCATTTGAATGGCTCTACTCTATTTTGTTTAACCATTCATCAGTTGAAGCCAATTATTGGATATTTGTGTTGTTTCCATATTTTAGCTATTATGAGTTATGATGCTATGAATGTTGATGTACTAATGTCTCTTTAAGATCACTTTTTCAATTCTTTTGGATTATAGACTTGAAATTAAAATTGCTGGATCATATGGAATATCCTTTATAGCAATTTTCCTTTGATGTTGAACCGATGACTAAAATATTGTGTTTCATTTAGTTGAGTTTGAACTTACTTATTTAAGCCATCGTGATTTTCTCCAAGGCCTGTACCCTGAGGCTGATAAAGGAGATAAGTTCCATTGAGTGACTCATTCAACAGGGCATCAGTGTGTATGTTTGCGAAGTAAAATGAGTGCCTTTGTGGGAACACAAAAGGATATAATTGGTGTCTAGGTGAGGATTTGTACTAGGGCTCTAGTGCATATAGAGAATTGTGTGACCTTGGTTTATATTTGGTTATCTGTGAGGCAAGAGATTCACAGAGTTCTTTATCCCAAAGGAAGAAAATGTGGATAAGGAATTGTTTTTTCCATTGGCCAAACCACTGGCTTGGGTCTATGAGTCTGTGAAAGTGTGCAAATGAAGCCAATTACTGTCCTGTGTTAAGATGACTTCCTGAAGTTCAGCCAGTTGTGCTGACCTTTAAGTCCCCTGGTTTTTCAGGAACATCTTGGTTAAGGAAGGAAAGCAGGAGATTTCTAGCAAGTTCCATATTGGATGGTGTGCAATGGCAGGGCTGTTGCCATTCCCTTAGAAAGATACATTGTGCCCCTTACAAAGATACGCTGTGACCTTTGATGGGGAAGACAAAGTGCAGTTCAGAGGCTACTAAAACAGGCTTAGTACAAAAGATATTTAGCTAAATCTATGATTGCAAAGTATTTATCAGTCACTGATTGGATGAAGTCAGTAATTTAAATGG
Source organism: Hydrochoerus hydrochaeris (assembly GCA_004027455.1). Taxonomy (NCBI): domain Eukaryota; kingdom Metazoa; phylum Chordata; class Mammalia; order Rodentia; family Hydrochaeridae; genus Hydrochoerus; species Hydrochoerus hydrochaeris. Next base: position 389,232 of record PVLA01000066.1, read on the forward strand.
TGGTTATTGAGATGGCACAATGATTAGCATCAGAGAAACAGCCTCTCCAATATTTGGAATCCAGATGCTGGAATATAGCAATGTGAGGAGGTGAAGAAGGAGAGAAGTGGGTTGCAGAGACCAAGGAAAGATTTGAAGCAAGAATTAGAGTCCACGTGGAGAGAGAAGAGAGGGATCACAATACGGAAGAGGGAGGTGGCATGTGGTGCTTTCTCCCAGAGCCCTGCCTTATGGGATGGAAGGAGATGCTCGAACCCATAGGGCATGTTGAGTATTGGAGACCTCAGAGACCTCCACAGAAAAATGCACCAATGGAATGGAGCAGTGGACACTGTAGACTGCAGTGGCTGAGAGTTATTTGGGTTCAGATCTCTCCCCACCAGGAGAGGGCAATTAACCAGTAGTCATTTTGGAAATAGACCATCAGAAGTGCTTCATGTTGCTCCATCTAGCAGTTCCAAGTGTCAGGGAGGTGAAACAGAGTTCAAGCCCGTAGGAGATCAGGGAGCTAAGTTCAAGCCAACAAGGAGGCAAGTTCAACCTGGCAGGAAACATTTGCAGTGTTGCAGGTTCAAAAACTCAGATCCCAGCCTCACAACCAGAGATTGGAAGCAGCCTGAACTTCAATGGAACTAAAGGCCCAGGTTCATTGGTATTATCTGCTACTGCCATAATTCTATTTCTGGCTTACTGGATGGAATCAGTTAACATGGATCTGGGCTCTGCTTGCCTCTTGTCAACCAGTGGCAGCAGAGACACAACCTGGAGTGAATATTTTTTTTCTGCTTTTCTTCCTTTCTTTGATTTAAAAAAGACTTTTTTGTTTTTTTTTCTCTTTGTCTTGATCTTGTTTTTATACAAATGCAAACAATGTTTCTACTTTTTTTAAAGTTCTGTTCTTGTTTCTGTTTCTTCCTTCTTTCCCTCCTGTCTCCCTTACCAGTTCTCAAAGTTTGCATAATCTTCCTTTGTCCTCCAGTTTTGCTTCTAATCCCTTTCTCTTCTTCTATCTCTCTATTTTCCCCCTTAACCTTTTAGAATTTTCTCCCCTGAGGGTAAAATTGCCATATCGAGGGGATATTTAATTATACAATTTTCTGGTTTGTGTTAGATTTGGTTATATAAATGCAAATCCTGTTGATATGGTTAAAGGTAACAAATTAATAGTTACCTCAGTTTGTCATTTTCTGGGTTGTGTTTCACGTTCTTGTGAGTAAGACTACTACTACTTTAGCCAAGGTGACATAATCATTCTAATCAGTTGTTCTTCCTTGTATGTCAAAACTGAGATTTCCCAAGGGTCATAAACAATATCAGGGCCAAAGAACCAAGGGCTAGGCTGAATAGGTAGCAATTTCTCACTGTCAGTAAATTGAAGAGGTAGGATCTTGCAACAGACTCAAAACTAAAAAACCAGTTACATCTGGAAGGCATCCCTGAGAAGTTATTTCTCAAGGGTTCTCTATACTATTGATAAAGACACCTACCATAAACAATTTACAAGCATCAATGCAGGAATTAAGTAAAAAAAATAGAAAACGAGAGGATATGTAAGCAATGTGCAATCCCAGTCTTCCAGCTCACCAATGGCAAACCCAGGAGGCAATAAGGTGGAACGATTAAAAAACCACCCACCTAGACTCTCTGAAGTGGAATCAGCAGAATAACAAAGCAAATAAATGAGGCTGTAGAGAAAAGTAATTTCTCAGATGACTTTAGAGATGATGTCCATTATGAAGGGCATAATTAATGAATCTAGAGAAGATGTAATAAAAAAGAAGAGTTTAGAAAAATGATGGAACTCATGAATGCCCAACATAGGAAAGAAATGGAATCCACAAAACAGATTCAATCATATGTGTAGGGGATTAAAAATTCTTTTGAAAGTATATGCACCAGAATTAACCAATGGGAGGTCAGAATATCCAAACTAGAAGTTAGGCTTGCAGTTAGTGATCATGAAAAGAAAGATTTCTTAAAAGTAGCAAGAGACCATGAATATCAATCCAATGGCAGCTAGATGAAGCACAGAAGAATAGCATAAGATTGATTATAGTCAATGAAAAAGCAGCAGATACTGAAAGCGACTTTTAAAAGCTGTTCACAGAAGTAATGGCAGAAAACTTCCCTGGCAATGAAAAAGAATTTGACATATAGAATTTCACTTAGCCATGATAAAAAAAAAATCTACCCCAAGGCATATAATGTTGGGCCTCCAGAAATTCAGCACAAGAATTGTTAGAGAAAAGAAACAAATCATATATAAGAAAAAGCCCATTAGAATCACAACAGACTTCTCAACACAAACCCTTAAGGCAAGAAGAGCTTGGAATGAAGCATTCAAGTTCTAAAAAATCAACACAAACCCTTAAGGCAAGAAGAGCTTGGAATGAAGCATTTCAAGTTCTAAAAAGTAAAAAAAACTCCAACCAGATTGAAGTTCCTTGCAAAACTATCTTTCAAAACTGATGGAGAAATAAAATACTTCCATAACAAAGAACAGCTGAAGAAATTCGTGACCACTAACCCAGCACTCCAAAATGTTCTGAAGGACATTCTAGAAAGAAGTAATGAGGACTGCAATTCCATGAACTCCAACAGAATGGATCTACCAGGCAAGGCAAATCACTAAACAGAAGGGAAAGAAAGAGAATGAACATGACAAGGAAAAGTCAATTCGTAACAGTTATAACCATCAATGTAAATAGTCTCAACTCACCAATCAAAAAAACCTGACAAAACAGGTCAAGAAATAAGATCCAACAATATGCTGCATACAAGAAACATAAAAAAAAGTTCATAGATTGAGAGTCAAGGGATGGAAAACAATATTCCACATGACAGAAGCCTAGAAAAAAGCAGGGGTAGCTACTCTATTTGCTGACAAAGTAGATTTAAAGCCAATACTTATCAAGAGAGATAAGGTCACATGTGCATCTGGTTTACTTCACTTATGAGTATGGTCTCTAGTTGTGTCCATTTACCTATAAAAATCTCCAGTTTATTCTTTATATTTAAGTCTTTTTTATTTTTAAGAGAATAAAACCAAACAAAATAAAACAGAATAAAGCCAATCAAAACAAAACAGTGAAAGTGATACAGGGCTTCAAAACAAGGTAGTAGGAAATCAACAATGGCTGCTGTAATGCTTCTTTTTTATTCTCAAGATAGCTGTGAATATTATAAGATAAATTAAAATCAGACCACATAAAACAGAAGAAAATCAATAAAAACAAAATAGTGAAAGTGAAATAGGACTTCAAAACAAGATAATAGAAAATCAACAATGGCTACTATAATGCCTCTTGTTATCTTCAAAATAGTTGTCCATAACATCAGACCTAATAAAATCAAATTAAAATAATTGGAACAGAATAAAACCAGTCAAAACAACACAGAGAAAGTTATATAGGACTTCAAAATAAGATAATAGGAAGTCAATAATGGCTACCATAATATATCTTGTTGTGTTTGAAATAACTGCCCATGCCATCAAATATAATAAAATCAAACCAAACAAAACAAAATAAAACCAATCAAAACGAAAATGACGCAGGACTTTAAAACAAAATAATAGGGAATTAACAATGTCTACCACCTTCCCTTTTTATGTTTCCTCCCCTTTCACTTTCACAATATCTATTGTACATTTTGGATCCCACTAACTCCTTGTTTTTTATACTAGTGAGACAACATGATGTTCACTCATGTGAGTCTGAACTATTTCATCCAAGAGCATGATCACAAGTTGCATCCATTTATGTAAAAGAGCCTTGTGATTATCCTTCCTTATAGCTAAGTAGCTTTCCATTGTATAAAAAGGTCATATTGTATACATTTGGCAGTTGATGGGCAAGCTATCCTTGCTTGTTCTCTGTCACATGGAGCATTGTTTTCTCTCCTTTGACTTTCAATCTATGAATTTTCTTTTGAGCTAATGTGTTTATTGTGTACTGCATATTGCTGGATCTTGTTTCTTGATCTGTTCTGCCTGTGTTTCTTTTTATTGGTGAATTGAGGCCATCTACATTCATGGTTATGTTCAATGAGCACTGGTCCATCTCTTTCATGCCTTTATCCCGCTGTTGGCTCCCAACATTTCCCTTGCATTCTACTACCTGACTTACTAAGTGATCCCACTCTGTTGCTATTCCTGGGGCCGGGGTCATTTTTATCTTTCTCTAGAATATTTTTCAGTACTCTTTGTAGGATTGGTTCAGTGGTCATGAATTTCTTCAGTTGTTCTTTGCCATGGAAGTATCTTATTTCTTCATTAATTTTGAAAGATAGTTTTGTAGGGTACATCAATCTGGGTTGCAAGTTCTTTTCTTTTCTTTTTTTTTTATATGGGAATCAAACTCATTACCTTGCACTTACCAGGCAAGTGCTTGAGCCACTGAGCTAAATCCCCATTCTCTCCAAGCTCTTCTTGGATTGATGATTGTGTTGAAAAATATGCCATGAATTTGGTGGATTTTCCTTTATAGGTGATCTGTTTCTTTTCTCTAATAGCCTTTAATATTCTGTTCTTGTGCTAAATTTCTGGGATCTTGATTATTATATGTCTGGGTATAGATGTATTTTGATTATGGCTAGTTTGAGTTGTATATGCCTCACTTATACATATACTCAGATTGTTCCTCTTGGGAGTAATATTTTCTTTATATGGATGTAGTGACCTTCTTTATCTCTCTTAATCAGTATTGTCTTGAAATTCACTTTGTCTACAAAAAGAGTAACTACCACTGCTTTTTTCTGGGTTCCTGTCATGTGAAGTATTGTTTTCCATCTTTTGATTTTCAGTCTATTCATTTTTTGAATTAAATGTGTTTTTTGTATTGTTACATCTTTCTTCTTGATCCATTCTGCCAGTCTGTGTCTTTTGATTGGTGAATTGAGATAATTAACACTGATGGTTATAACTGATATGTATGGACTTGTCCAACTCTTCTTGTGAAGTGAGTCCTGCCTCAGGGAGAAGGGGATACCAGGTACTCCCTTCTTCTTTGTTGAAGTTTCTCTCTTCACTCTCTCAGTGGGCTTCAATTCATACTTCATATTCTTCCTGGGTCCAGGGGACCCATTTCCCTCCTTCTTGTCTTCCTCACATTGCTATATTTCAGCATCTGGATGGCACCTCTCAGAGAGGCTCTTTCTCTGCTGCTTACCCCTGCACATTGCTCAGACTTAAACTTGTGATCTTTTTTCCTCAGCATCCTAGACTCCTGGAGTTACAGGAGTGTTCCATCAGACCCAGTTTGTATTGGGTCTTAATAAATATTCTAATGAGTCAGTAAGGTCAGTGGGGTCTCACTTTTAATCAGCCGATTATAAGTATAAAACTCTGAATTAGTCTTTATTGAATGTTGGATCAGACAACCCATACCTTGCAATGGAATATTTTATGGCAATGTGCTTTTGACTATCAGGGATTTATGCAAGACAATGTTAAAAGACATACCTAAAGCTGCTGGTGATAAAATCCAGGATCTTGTCCATGCTAGGTATGTGCTTAACCCCTGGGCTACACCCCAAATCCTCCTCTTCTATTTTAATGTCATTAACTCTCACAAGATTATAGGGAATACCTTGCTTATCTTGCTTACACTTAGTGAGATCTCCAAGGATAACTAAAATTTGGGATTTAATGTTGATTAAGGACATGAAAATTTGCCAAGAGGTTCATATCAGTAGATGCAAAATTTGTTCAGAATCTGCACTGTAGAGCTACAAAAGTGAATCTGTCCCTTTTCATCTTTTTATCATATAAATTTTTTTAAAGTAAATTTTGTATTCCTAATTGGGCCAAATTGTGGATAAATCTTTCAGTATTTTTGTTGTTCTTCTGTTTGGGTATTATTACTATTATTGATGGTGGTTACTGGATGACCTTTAAAGAAAAAGTTGCTATCTTGCTTACATTTAGTAATTTTTTTCTTCCACACAACCTCAAATTAATATGGTCAGGATTAGGAACCTCCCTTTTGGAATGGTGGGCTTACTGCATTTAAAAACCCAGGACTTAAACTGAGTTTAATCTAACCCTTTGACTGTGTCATGGGAGTATCATGGATATTTTTTCCTATAACTCTGAGGATGAAGATCTTTACTTCAACAGAGGCATAGGTCACACAACGAGCAAAACTGTTTTGTGGGGCCCTAGTTAGTCATGTGCTTTTGGGAGTTTGACTTCAACATGTTCTTTCATAAAAGGGCCACCCAATGAGTATGCATATTGCACAAGGTATCAGTTTTTCCCTTGAACACTCTATAAAATGGGGGTTAAAATCTGCTTGAGGCTTACAACACATGGTAACAGAGTCATTACCCTCAATCTAGTGGTGGTTGTGGCATGTACTGGAATTGAGTCATGTAGTTCAAAATTAGATATAAACATGGCTCCAGCCAAAGGCACACAGCTCAAGGCCACTTTAAGGAAGATCCCAGCCTATCTTCTTGTTTTTAACACTAATTATTGAAACTGCTGATTTAGGTTGGCTAAATATATGAGGAGGCTTGGAAGAACTCAGCAAATGCAGTGCACAGCAGTTCAGCTCAAAGCACAAGGTAGCCAGCAGGCAGCAGCCCAACTCACAGTGCATGCCAGCCAGTAGCAGCTCCCAACAGATAGCTGCCAGCAAACGCAGAGGCAGTCTGCAAGCCAAGACAGGAGGAGAATAACTCCCAGGGGTGGTGGTCAGTGCCTGGACACACTGCTCACACCATTAATGTTGTGGTTACTTTGAAGAAGTGGATGGACACATCACCCCAAATTTACGCACACACAGACACACACACACACACACACACACACACACACACACACACATAGGTATGACAAAGTATAGCACTCACATGCTGGAGCTTTCAGGATAGAATGGGGAAACTATCCTAAGCAGGTCCAGTATGGCTTGAGGGAGCGAGAGAGGAGATTGGTTTGGTTCCATGGTGGCAGAGGCTAGAGCTGCAGTGAGACTTCCTGTGTACAAACAGGGCTCACATGGTATTGAACTTCTTGCTACCCACCAGGATTTTTCATCAGTGTGCTCAGACAGATGAAGAGAAAGATGAAGAGAAGATGACACTTGGAAGTTGGAGTTAAGCATCAAATTAGATTCAGAGAAGATGACACTTGGAAGTTGGAGTTAAGCATCAAATTAGATTCAGACTCCACTATTGATATATTATCTTCTTTCATTCCCGTTTTACAGATGAGGAAACAACTTTAGAAAAAATTAGTCACTTTACTATTAAAGTAATAAAATAATGGATCTGGGAATCCAATGCAGGACCATTTGACTTTCACAACTGTCCACTAGATCACTAAGCTACATCTCTTCTCAGGAGGAATAGAGGGATCCATGTACTTACAGTCTGGAATCTACAAGTTCGCAAAGGGAATATCAGTTAATCAGTGCACGCACCTACCAATAAATAAGGAGTTGGGTGATAGCAAAGCATAAAAGCAGAAGGAAGAGTGGAAAACATGAGGCACCTTAGGCTTGAAATACATGTTGACTATAGATTCATGTCTCTTGGTCTAGTTGGCCAGAACATCTCATTACAGGGCTATTTGGTTATTTCCACTTAAAGTTACTGTTGCAGCAGACTGTGGACTATAGTCAGTTAACAAACTTTCCCAGTGAGGAGCTGGAGAGGGGAAGGAAAGAGAAGGGGCCTTTGGATGAGTAGTAAGTAGCTTGTGAGTCAGACACATATGTGCACACATTTTTCTTCTATGTTTTTCTGTTACTTTGAAGTTATTTCTTTTTATTTTTAAATTAAATATTAATTAAGTTTATTGTTACAGTTTAGGTATAGACAATGACCACATTTATCATAGGGAATTTGCACCTGTACATATAGGTTTCACGTGTTGATTTGTCTTTTATTTCCTCACATCCCCCTTCCCTCCCTTCAACCCCTTTTCTTTTTCTTATTTACGAAGTGTTGTTTCCATTTTATCCTTCTTTTTTTCATTTCCCTTCCTTCCTTTCCCATTCCCCCCAGTTCTCTTTCCCTTTTGAACAATTTCTTCCCATTTCACCATGTGTTTTGTACAATTTGGTTCTTATTTACACTTTTAGTTTCTCACACCAGTGAGACAATGCAATATTTACAGGTGTGTCCGACTTATTTCACTTAAGAGTATGGTTTTGAGGTCTACCCATTTAGTAATAAATGTCTAGAGTTTATCCTTCTTCACGTCAGAGTAGTACTCTATATATGACAGACAAAGGACCAATATCTAGAACATATACATAACTGAAAAAAATCAAATCCTCTAAATTCAAAGACACAGTACAAAAATGGGCATCTGAGATGAATACACACTTCTCAGATGAAGAAGTAGAAATAAAAAATAAATATATGAAAAAACCCACTAGTTATCTGAGAAATGCAAGTTAAAACAATGTCGAGATTCCATCTCACTCTGGAAAGAATGGCTATTGTCAAAAATCAATCAATAACAAATATTGGCAGGACTATGGAGAAAAGGGAATACTTTTCCACTGTTGGTAGGAGTGTATGTTGGTGCAAACACTGGAAATCAGTGTGGTGATTCCTCAAAAAACTAGAATTAGAGGTTCCATTTGACCCAGCTATTCCCCTTCTTGGTATCTTCCCAAAATAATTAAAAATATCATACCATAGCGATATGTGTGCACCCATGTTTATAACAGCACTGTTTGTAATAGGTAGATCTTGGGAACATCCCAAATGCCCATCAGCTGGTGAATGGATAAAAAGAAGTGGTTTTTGGATAATGAAATTATTCCTGCTTTTTTTTTGTACCGGAAATTGAACTCATGACCTCACACTTGCTAGGCAGGCACTTATGCAGTTGAACTAAATATGAAGTTATTCCTTAAAAGTTTTAATTGTAAAATTATACAAGGAATGTACATTTTTTCAGCGTGTATTGTTTCAGGTCAAGCAATTCTATTGTGAAAAAGGATGCTTGCTCAGTGATGCAAATCATTGATACACAAAGTTATACAGATAAAGTTTATGGTTGTTCTGTGTCAATACCTAGATTATCACTGATAGAAATGAGAGAGGGCACAAGAGGTGATAAAAAATGCGGTGAATATTTTTAATGTTTAAAAAAATTACAATAAAAGATACATTGCTATCAATTTCTCTTAAAAATACTTTCCCTTACTTCAAATACACTTATTCCACCATTCTTGCCATTTTGTGAAGTAGTTCTTGAAGTCCTCTTTCATGGTCATTTTTGCTTTGGGGAAGAGCCAGAAGTCTCACTGTGCCTGATTTGTAACACACTATCGTGTTTTTATTTGATGATTACTGTGAACGTTTTAAATTGATTCAGGGCATTGAGGGGCCACAACTAAAGTTACTTATGAAAGAAGACTTCTAGAACTGCTTCAGTAAGTGGCAAGAATGGTGGGATAAGTGTGTTTGAAGTGAGGGGGAGTATTTTGAAGGAGATTAATGACAACATATCTTTTTCTTTAATTATTAAAATTTAAACAACGACTATTTTTCAGTCATGCCTCATATCTCTTGTTATAATGTTAAAGCTGATCCATTTTGGTTTATATTAAGCTTGGTTTGATTGGGAAGCATCATAAAATAAAAACATGTTGCAACTTTATATATTGCTGGTTTCACTTTAATTATTGAACATAATGGGATGCTAAAGCCACAGTGTTTCTTGCAATGCAAATTACTTGTCAAAGGGTATGTAAACCAAGAAAAGTGAAGAAGCGACTTCCATCTCGGCATCCCAGTATAGTACCTTGCAGTATGTTGCAGTTTCTTAAGACGAAGCTTGTATTTGGAAAGGAAGAAACCACGTGGTCCCAGCTCCATAGATGTATCTTGCAAGAGTCTAGGACTCTGTCCCTCACATTGTCAGACAACAGAATATCAGTACACTGAGGGACACGTGGAAAACAGTACCCTAACAATGCTCAAGTTGGTTTATGCCTTGGAGTGGAGTCATCAATAAAGTAATGCCTTTATGAAATGAACTTCGCTAGTGTGAAAGATGAACATTTTCCCCTGGTGTTTTAAAGCAGGAATCGTAATAATTTTTCTTCCCTTCAGTCTACAACTTTGTGGAACTGCTAACACCTTTCAGTGTAGAGCTACTTTCATCCGTTATGTGCCTTCTGACACCTTCAAAAGAAACATTTTTTTTTTGGTGGGTCCCTTTGGAAACATCTATGACTGAAAAGTTATTTTTTTTTTAAGGCAGAACTTTCACTGGGAAAAATGTCTGGGTATGGAAGGCCGCGTCTGGCATGCCGTACAACACATATGGCTTCCTTGCCTTGCTGGAGACTCGTTCACACTTCATTACTTTCTACAACTGGCATGGAGCCTCGGCCAAAATCCTGAAAGGAGTCTTGTCTAGTGCCATGAAAGCTGGCCTTTTGAGGAGTTTTTGTCACAGAATGGATGCTGAATATTATGATCCTCTTGTTTATATGTAAGCGTACTGCCAGAAAACAAATCCCCAAGTTCTTGATTGAATATAGGGCAGAATTTTCATTTTTGTGAGAAGCTAAACAACTCTCTCTCAGAACAATTTGGCTGGATCTTTCTCTACTAGACTTCCTTAGAAAAGTGTTATTGGTCATTTGAATGATACAAATATTTCCATCCAAGATCCTTTGGCCGCTGTGAAGATTGTTATAGAAAATCCACCAGCTCCTCTGGCCAAATTGTTATCCTGCAGAGGGACAGGTCCTAAAACTAGGAAACTGAAAATACTTCTGCAGAACGGAACTGAGGGTGACAGAGGCTTATAAATTTTTTGGTGTGCCAAATCTGAAGACACCTCAAGACACTCTCAGATCACCTTCAAATCTATGCATAGATTTACAAATTTTTCACTCATTGAATCAGCTTCATTAACTTAGGAACAAAAGAAAACAGACAACGTAAATTTAATTTTTAAACTCTTGGGGGCTTTGGTATCTCTTACATGATTCCACTCTCACAAAATAAAATAAGAAATGGGAATGTTAATTTTGCCTTTTTGTATGTTTTTTTTGGGTTCTGAGTTTTAGATCCTTGCTAGCATTTAAATGAAAATTTGAAATTGATTTGATATTGATATCAGAGACTGATCCACAATTAAAACCTTTTATTCAAGGCAAGCAATGTAGTATTTCCATTAAAATGTGATTTTGAGATTAATGAAAAATTTGTTTTATTTACAATTTTGTATCTAGTCCCTCTAGAATAAGTTATAAAATAATGAAACCAAGGTTTTTAAAAATAGATTGCCTTTAACTTCTATTTATGTGCAGGACATGCATTTCCAATGTGGAACATTTTAAATGCAAAAGTTTTGGTGTGTCTATTTCTGTGCATTTTTCTGCAAAGGAGGGGCATAGCTTTCTTCAGGTTTTCAAAAAAGCCTGCAGTGCTCATAAAGGAAAGAACTGTAGCATATGGGTAGGTTGGTTGCTCTGACCTCTGTTCCACCTGGTGCCAATTACTCCCAATTGCTCAGGCGATGGAGTCCTTGGCACGCTTTTGCATCCCAGCCAACTACCCTTTAAAAAACAGAAAGCCCAGGAAGGTTAATCAGTCCACTCTGTGGTCCTTAAATCAATCAGTACAGCATTAAAGTTATGTATGAATTTCCCAAAGGTAAACAGATTTCCATTTGAATGTTATTGCTCTCATTAGCATCAGCTGTTTTCATTATAAATCTGCTGAGAACTTCTTTTCTAATCTAGTTTATAAATTATGCTTATTACTTTCAGATGTTGAAAAGAATTTTTTTAGTTCCCAGTGTCCTTTTTCTTTTATGCCTTTATTTTCTCTTGTGATGAGCTGTGATTCTATTATAGCTTCAACTTCCAGTCCCAATAGCTCCTATCCCTGTGTCCTCCTGATTCCAAAGTTATAAATCCTGGTTCTTCCCCTGCTCTGTTTCTTTGACTTACTGTAATCATAATAGTTACATCTTTGTTTTACTGTTATTTCCCAACTATGGCAAGGAATATCGGTTTCCAATTATATTAGCTATATAAAGTTTCCTATTTAACAATGTATTTACATTGAAAAGTGAGTTGATTTAAAGCAGGAGTTGACAAACTTTTTCCATTAAGGACCAAAGAGTAAATGTTTTTGCCTTTGTGAGCTAAGTGGACTCTGCTGTAGACACTGAATTTTGGTGTCCTAACTTGAAAGTAGTCATGGACAATACAGGAACGAGTACAGCCAGATGTGACCTATAGGCCACAGTTTCCGGAGTCCTGATTTAAAGGCAACTATTATTAAAACAAGAGTCTGGGTAGTAAGTGGATATAACAGAAACCATAAACCTGAAGTATAAATGTCTTGAGACTGAGAAACTATGGTTTAAGCTATTGCTTTGTTCAAAATGTGATTTTATTGCACAGATTTTCTGATCCAGACCATCAATAGTCCCAGAAACACACATCCTGTTTGTTTTGGTCTATATAGAGAGACATATAATTAAAGTGAGGAGATGATTACAGTGGGCTGAGGGAATAATCTCAGAGTGCCATCAGACTGTGTGTGTGTGTGTTTATATGTAGGACAGAAGATCTTGTATTGAAGAAACTGCCCTTTCTTACCCTATTCAGATTGATTATCTACCTATACTGTACATTACAGTGCACATCACTTTGTTAGCCTTGGGCTATTTTACAGATGAGGAAAAAGGTTCAACAGAGGTTAAAGAATTGACAAAGGTGACAAAGCTGCTGGGTGGAGGATGTGGGAAATGAAGCAGCCTGATTCTAACAATCTTATCCTATTTCAGTGTTGCTGCTCTTAGCCCCAAATACTTGGGATTGACTAAGGAATCAACTCTTCCCCCAAGGATGATTAGTTTAACAGAAAGCTGCCCAGTCTTTGAAAGTTGCCAACTGATACACATGTCCTTGATACCTCCCTTCTCATGACCCCCCTGTTAAGGTGACTCAAGCACTATATACAGGAGACCTTGGCTTCTTCCTCTGATTATCCCACGGCTGGACGGAAAGCCTGCTTGCCATCCTGAAGCTCCAGGTTCTATGAATACAGCAGGCAAGAAGTCTATCTATTTGTAAACTGCTTAACATGATAAAGGATATGAACCTGCTTACGGGGTCTAAAACAAGAGCACTAACAATAATAGCAATGATGATGATGACAATAAACAGTAATAATTATGATACACTTATATATGGCTCTTTGGATGTCAGGCTTTATTCTAGGCACTGCATATGCATTGCATGTAAACTCTATCCTCACACAACCTTCTGAGATCATGTGTTTGTTGCTGTGACAAATTAACACAAACTGACCAGCTTAAAACAACAGGAATGTATTGTCTCCTAGTTATGGAGGCCAGAAGTCTGAAACCAAGTAGTCAGCAAGGCTATGCTCCCTCCAGTAGCTCTGGAAAAGAACATTTCTTTGCCTCTTCTGTCTGTGGTTGCTGCTGGTGTGGCTCACAGTTACATCTTTTCAGTCCCTGTGGTCACATAGCTTTCTCCTCCAAATGATTATATCTATGTCGCCAATTCTCTCTCTGTTCAGAAGGACAACAGACATTGAATTCAGTGGCCATCCTAATTCTGTATCATTTTTTAATTTGATTATATCTGCAAAGACCCAATTTGCAAATAAGGTCACATTCACAGGTACTGGGGTTACAAATTCAATGTGTTTGTTTTGGGGGAGGGATATGATTCAACCCACAACAGGCAGGTACTTTTATTATTTCCATTTTTCCAAATGAGAATTGCAAGGAACTGAGAGGTGAAGAATCTGGCCAAGATTATACAGCTTTAATAGCAGAGTTCTGAATTGAACTCAGCCACTGTGAGAGTCTGTGTTGTTAACTGCTTGTTCTTAAGTACTGCACTGACAAGGGCTTGGCTTGTACCACTGCCTGGTCCTCCTATAGCACTCGATGTTAACATACACACGCTGAATTAACTGGCTGTCAGTGTCTAAAGTGTACGTGGCTGTCCTGGTGGTGCTCCCAGGAACCTGAGGACAGGTGAGTGGCCTGGCAGTGTGTGAGTTCTTATTCATCTGAACAGGGTATGTGGCTATCAGTGTGGCTGGGTGGGCACAGGACCAGCTCCTCCTGCCACCTAGGTAATTGGTTTTTCTGTTTATTTTAATAATGAAAAATATTAGAGGAGATTAGAGATGCAATGGAGATAGAAGCATTGTGGAAGGAACAAAGAAATTTTAATGTGTTGATTTGCAGGTCTAGGGGAGATGAAGGATGTGATAATCGAGTATTAAAACAGAAGAGATTATACAGCAGCCCTTCTACCATTCATCACCGTTTTCATCTGGGCTGGTGGCAGAATTCAGAGTCTGACGAGACTCAGGCATTATCTCCGCAGTTTATTTACATCTCAAATCAGGTTGCACTGACAGGAGAGAAAGGAATTCTAGGAAAAGAAATGTAACTAAGTAATATATTTCCTATAGAAAGTGCAAACACAATACAGACTATCTGGTGAAATATATCATCCCAGAAATGATTCAACTGCCGAATGCTTACGTCTGCCCTTTATAATTTTGCAATGAGAGCATTATATTTTGAGACTACCTGCCTCTTCAGTCTTCTACCTTCCTAACGTACTCTTATCACCTCTTCTTGACCCATCCCTTAAATGCCGCTGTCCCCTAAGGGTCTGTCTTCCACATTACTTCCTTTTCTGTCCATAGTTGCCTGGTGTTCAGTCCTGGCTGGCTGCAATTTTACAGGCACTTGACAATTATTTTTTCCTTCTCAGTTATTTAAAATCTTTTCAAATAGGTACAGATTGAGTATGCAGTATCCAAAGTTCTTGGGATCAGAAGTGTTTGGGATGTTTTGAATTTGGGTATATTAGCATATACATAATGAGATGTCTTAGGGTGAGATTCAAATCTAAACATGTAGCTAATTTATTTCATATACATATTATACAAACAGCCTGACCATAATTTCATACTGTATTTTAAATAATTTTGTTCATGAAAAGAATTTCTACTTGCAGAATTATATTAATGCTTCATATGTTTCAGATTTAGAGCATTTTGGATTTTAGATATTCAGGTTAGGGATGATCAACCTGTACTACATTATCACAGCTAAAAGTTCAGGTAACATAAACAGTCAGCAAAAATTCTCTTTCCCTTCTTTGTTTCACATTTGCCTCCTTCTCTTCTTCATAGAAGACCATTGACCTTATTTCTTCCTGAGTTCTTTCAAGGGTTCTTTCCATACACACACAAGAATATACAAATATGAATACACCCTAATTGATTAGCTCTCCCATTGCTGGGACAAAATATCTGACACCTGAAATTTAAAGGAAGGGAGATTTAATTTGGCTGACAGTTTTATTCCATTGTTAGCTAACTCCAAGGCAGAAACATCATGGCAGAAGGGTGTGATGGAGCAAAACTTTTCACTTCATGCAGGGGAAGAGCACCAGTGGCAGATATATCCTCCAAAGGCATGCCCCCAGTGACACACCTTCTGCTCTGAGCTCCAGCTATGAACATTAATGGATTAATCCACTGACAAGTATAGAGCCCCTATCACTCAATCGACCCTCCAAGAGTTTCTTAAGCCAGTCAAATCAACGATTAAGATAAATCTGCAGCTTTAACTTTCCTTGAGATGCACCATTTTATACACACATCATCCACTTTGCTTTTTTCACTTTCGCTCTTTTTATGACAGTAGAGAGAGAATATCTTCACTTTTTCTTTTCAAAATTTATGATTGCACAGTGTCCCATTGTGAGACTGTCTTGTAATTTATTTAACCAGTCTCTCACTGATGGATGTTTGAGAAGTTCCCAGTCACTTACCGTGATGATTAATTTTAGGTGTCAACTTTACTGGACAATGGGCCGGCAAGATGTGTGGTTAAACATTATTCCAGGTGTGACTGCGAGGGTGTTTCTGGGTAAGATTAACATTTGAATTGATATATTGAGTAAAGCTGACTGCCCTCTCTAATATGAGTGGGCTTCATCCAATCTGTAGAAGCCCTGAGTAGAATGAAGAACAAGAGGGAAGTCCTTCTCTTGGCCTGTCTTTGGGCTGGGGCATCAGTCTTCTCCTGTCTTTGGACTCAGACTCAGACAGGAATTTATAACATCAGCTCTCCTGGGTCTTCTGGACTTTGAGCCCCCGTAATTGTGTGATCCAATTCCTTATAATAAATCTCTCACTCTCTCTTTCTCTCTATATACACACGCACATGCACGTACACACACACACACACACACAGTCATTCTGAGGGCCCTCTGTGGATCCCCAAATCCATGGACACTGAAGTCCTTTATGCAAACTTGTAATATTTTCATATGGCCTGTTTTTAGATGACTTATAATACCTACTACAGTGTAATTACTATATAAATAGTTTTTACAATGTAACATTGCTTAGGGAAAAATATCAAAAATATCTGTACGTGTTCAGTTATGGATACAATTTTTTCAAATACTTTCAAGCCATCATTACCTGAATCCACAGATTCACAACTTGTGAACAGAGGACTAACTGTGTATATATATATATATATATATATATATATATATATCCTATTTGATCTATTTTTCCAGAGAAATTGCCTAACAATTTGCATTAAAATACCATTGTATTTAGTGACTTTACAATAATATAATTCTGTCATGTGCAGGTATACCCTCAGGATAAATTCACCAAAGTGGGAGTTTTGGGACAAAGTGTAATTTTCTTAACATGCCAAATTTTGTTAGCTCTCCATAGTGATTTCATGACATTAAATCCTCACCAGAAATATAGGACACTTTATGTTTCCTTACATCCCTTATCAAAAAAATGTGATATCAAATTTTTGAATTTTTTAATCTGGCAAGTAAGAAATGATATTCAGGTAATCAACTTATATTTTTCATATTATAGGTGAGTTTGATAGCTGTATATTTAAGAGCTGTTGTCTCTTTCTGTGAATCAAGTAGTCATATGTTTTGCTCATTTCTTGATTTAGGACCTAGATATTTATTTGATCCAGATATTTCATTGGATTCCAAATTACTATACCCCCAAAGGAAGCTCATCTCTTTGGACCTTCTCCGACCAGGAACTCTCTTGCATTTCCCTATCCTGGGTAACGAAACCTAGCCCAGAAATTTCAAAGCTACTCTAGACTGTTCCTCATTTGGCACTATAAGAACTCCTGCCCCAGCTCCTTGCCCGGGAGAGGGGAATTTAGGGGTTGGTCTACTTTGCAGTTATGGACAAAAGAGGAAAGTGTGGGAAACTTGGGGTATTATTGCTCCAAAGAGGCTTGCACACTTACCAATGGGATGGGTGGAATCCTGAAGTACATACTCTTCACCTTGCACTAACAAGATGAGCTCCCATAAGCAGAGCTAGTCCCAGGTATAAAAGTTCAGCTAACTTTGTAGAAAGGCTTTAAAAAAGATTCTGTCTCTTCTATCTTTAAGTTTGTGTGTTTTCCTAGTGTTATTTAATGCAATAAGTCAGCCAGGGAGCATCTGTAATAATGACTAATAAAGGGCACTAAAATATGCCTTCAATGTTAAAAGGTTCCTCTGGATGGGATGGGGAACATTTTATACATCAGAACTCTCTAGGAAACTACTGAATGCAGTTGGAAAGAATCCAACCCTCAGACCTTTGGGACAGGGGACAGAAACCCCTCCTTTCTTCACAAAGGTGGCATGATATTATTAGAATATCAGGTGGCTGATAATTGGCCTTGTAAGGGGCCTTATTGATTTCAGGGCTTTGATTTTGCTGACTGTGGCATGCAGTCAGCTCTGAGCTGTATTGTATAGGATATGTGACAGAGACTGGACACTGTCATCATCTACCCTTCATTTCTGTCCTTTCCCTAGTGGAGGTCCCAGCTTGCCCTGCAATACATACGTAACCTATAGAAGTTTGATTAAGGCTCCACATTAATCTCTTGCCTAAGGCTCTGGTCCTGTGTCTGTCTCTTTTCTTCCTTAAAATGGGGAGTTAGAGATACGCTTTCTCCTGGCCCAGCTGAAGCAAAGGGGATTATAATTTTTTTCTTTTGCCTCAGTCTTACTTTAACACACCATTTTCTAGGATGTCTAACGGATGAGGGAGGGAGACTGAATGGCAGGATAAAGACTTCCAAATCAGGACAAAGCACACCCTTCAGGAAAGGGGTATTCCTGCCAGAGAGAAGGAGGTGAGACTGAGAGGAGGAAGCTATAACTTCTGGTTGATCCTTCTCAAGTTGGGAATCATCGTGATTTTGACTAATTTATCTAGGATTCTGGGACAAATTAGTGTTTTGTTATTATAGGATATAAGACTTGATCTTCTGTTGTAGATGAAACTGAATCTCCTTCACATTTATTTATGGAAATCGTTACTGCTAATGGGACTGTATTTGGAGACAGGACTTTTAGGTAAGCAGTTGAGGTTAAATGAGGTGAAAAGGGTGGGGCTGGATCTGATAGGACTGGTATCCAAAGAAAAAGGAAAAGC
Source organism: Hydrochoerus hydrochaeris (assembly GCA_004027455.1). NCBI lineage: Eukaryota > Metazoa > Chordata > Mammalia > Rodentia > Hydrochaeridae > Hydrochoerus > Hydrochoerus hydrochaeris. Next base: position 407,724 of record PVLA01000066.1, read on the forward strand.
AGTAGAAGAGATACCAGAACATCCTCTCTTCCTCATTCCCCCTCTCTCTTTTCTTTCCTCCCTTTTACTTTTTTTCCTTCCCAGAGAAAAAGCCATCTGAAGACACAGTAAAAAAGCCATCTGAAGATACAGTGCAAGCCAAGAAGAAAGGTCTCTGTAGGAACCAACCCTGGCACCTTTGATCTTGGACTTCTAACCTTCAGAAATGTGAGAAAAAACAAATGACTGCTGTTCAAGCCTCCTAGTTTGTAGTATTTTGTTATAGTAGCTCAAGCAGATTAATACACCATCATTGCTGTGCTTATTTTAGTTATGTTGTATAATGAAGATACATTTTCCTTCCTCCTTTCTTCCTCTCCTTCCCCTCCTTCCCCTCCTTCCTCTCCCTCCTCTCTTTCCCCTCCTTCCTCTCCTCTCTCCTTCTCCTTCTTCTCCTCTTCCTCCACCACCTCCTCCTCCTCTTCCTTCTTCTTCTTCTTTAACAAAACACTAACATTTTTTTACTTACATCTCTCATAGTGGTTCTCTAAACCAGCAGTTGAAAAATTACTGGTGACCAATCTGGCTCTCTGTCTGTTTTGAATAAAGTTTTACTGGAACACAGTATGTTCATTCTTATATTGTCTATGGCTACATCAATGGAATTGCTGATTGCTCATGACAGAAGTGTAAGGCCTACAAGCCTGAATATTTACTATGTGATTCTTTGCAAAAGGGGTTTTCTGACAATTGTCCCAGGCCATCTTCAGAAGTATGAGTTATTGCCTGTTGGGTGTGAAATCTTTCAATTTCTATAGCTCTATAGTAGTTGATGTGTGTGTGTGTAGGGTTACCTTTATAAGATCTTTCTGTATCTTTTTCATTTACATGTTATCTTGTTGATAGATAAAAATTGTTTCTATTTTCAGTGTACAATGTGATGTTTTGGTATATGTTGGTATTGTGAAATACTTATATAGAGCTAACATATCCATCACTTCACATACTTTTTTATTTTATTTTGTAAAAACGTTTATGATATACTCATAGAAATTTAATTTCAAGTAAATAGTGTACTATTATTAATGATAGTCCTCACGCTGCACAAGAGATCCTTCAAACTTATTCATCCTAAAAAATCTTTGCATCCTTTGGTACTTATCTTTTACCCCCAGCTTCTAGAAAAATACCATTGTACACCTTTTCCTCCTGAACCAATAAGTCTTGGGGATTTGTCTGTGTCAGTAGATATCATAGATCTACCTCACTGTCTGCACTTCTGTATATTATTTCAAAATATTACTATAATATTTCAGTTCCATGATTCTGCTAGTGGGTATTTTGGCTATTTTCAGCTCTGATTTCCACAATAAGCAAAGTTATAAGAAACATCTTCTTATGCAAATGTACGAGTGATTCTCTATGCTTGATATCAAGACTGAAATTGATGGACTATGAGGCACTAAGCAAGTTTTAACTAAATTTTAAAATTTAATTCTACTTTTTGAATAAACCATATATTCTTTTATATGATCTTAAAATAAAAAGTGCATACAAGATACACATTGCAAAGTCATTTTATGTCTTTCTTAATTTATTTTCTCTCTATCACCCTTTTGGATATTAATTCTCTGTATAACCTTCTAGGGTTTCTCTAGTTATTTTCCAGGGAAAATAAAGAATAGAAACTTGTATTCCCATTTTCTCTTCTTTCTTACACAAGGGGCAGCATTATATATATATATATATTTTTTTTTTTCTTTATACCAGGGATCAAACACATAACCTTGTGCTTGCCAGGCAGGTGCTTAGGTTGCTGAGTTAAATCTCCAGTCCTTCTTTACCTATTTTTTCACTTGACAGTATATCCTGAAGTCTTCTATAGCTGTCATTGTGTATGGAACATGTACTCATTCTTTTTATGTAGTATTTTGCTTGCGTAGTTTTTGCATATTGAGGTGCCATAGTTTACTTAACTAATCCCTAAAAGAAAAATCACTTTTCTATACTTTGCTGCTACAAACAAGGCACACACATTTTAAATTTTGATAGATATAGCTCTACTGTCTCCCAAGGGGCTGTGCATTTTACAGGAGTTGAAAGAAACAGACACTTGCTCCTTGTGCTCCTACAGAATTAAACTATCCCTGACTCCCAGAATGAGACATCTTTAGTCACATGTCCTTGGTATTTTGTTTATTGAAACCTCTCTTTTTATGTGTAGCTTGCATCTCTACATTTAACCCTGAAAATCATCTTAACTCTGGTTGGTAGAGTTGATCATTTCTCCACCGATTGACTACCGAAGCATGCCCATGTGTTTATTTTTGCATTTGTTCACATGGTTCATTTTATTTCTTCACGAGTATTGTTTTATTTCCTTCACGGTGAACTTCTTTTTTGTATATTTTTTATTTTAAAGGTAATAAAACTCAATGAAACAAAATAGAATAAATCCAATAAAACAAAGCACTGAAATTGGTACAGAACTTTGAAACAGGATAATGGGAAAACAACAATGGCTACTACAGTATATCTCGTTATCTTCACAACAGTTGTGCATTCTATCAGACATGGTAAAATCAAACCTAAAAAAATGGAATAAAAACAATCAGAACAGAACCCTGAATAAAGCAAAAACTAATCAGGGCAAAACAGAACAGTGAGAACAACATTGGATTTCAAAAACAAGATAGAAGGAAATGACCTGTATCTGCAGACCATCATCCTCCTAAAAGACGTCCACATCACTATCCCAAGGCCTGCAAAGTCAACCAAACAACACAAGCATCCAGTTGCCTTTTATAGCTCAGCTGCTATTAACTCAGCCTATCCTCCAAACCAGACAGTTCCTTAAGGGGGTTGAGGGATGGGGTGGGGTGGAGTAGGTGAGAATCACCTACTCCTGCACACCAGTAGGCTCCTGGAAGGTGCTTTCTGACTTTTCTCTTCCTGGGCCTCACATGACATGTGTAGCTTCCAGAAAGGCTTGATAGTTGGCTTGTTAGTAGGCTTCTCCCAATCCCAGCATAGCCAAATCTAGGGAGGTGCTTTCTGACTTTTCTCTTCCTGGGCCCTGCATAGCTTGCCCACTCTAGACTTCTTGAAGGAGGAGAACATATATTTATTCAACTTTATATTCCAAAAACCTAAGACAGTGCCTGTTTTAAGAATACTTGATCAAAGAATGTTGGCTGAATGAATACATTAACAAATGATTCCTAAGGACAGAGATGAACCGATTAAATTGAATTTAGACAATGAATCCAAGGGTGTGTTTATCCACTAGCTTGCCAATCATGCAGATGAGCTGATTCGCCTCTGCGGATGGGATTCCAACATAATTTGTATGCCAGAGGGGGTGGCTGTCAATTCACCAAGGATTCTTCTAGGCATTTGTCATTCATTATAGAACATAAGCTTGCATTGGAGTTTATGCAGTACAGCACCAGCCAATTAGAGGAGATTGTAGCTTTGGAAACAAACATCTGCTTGATGCTGGGTAAATAATATTTAGAGCCTGGTGTTTTATTCCTGTCTGTGTGATTAATTTGAATTCCATATAATTTTGTATTTGACCATGTGGGGCTTGCAGAAATTATTTCTATAACCTAAATTACAACTACAAAGACCATACCAGGTATTTCCCACCTTTGGCCTCAAGTATTAAGGAACATTTTCTGGTTGCAGTGACATCTATGACTAGTAGTAAGAGTATTCCTTGTTAGCCACATTACATAAAGGTAATAGAGATGCACAATTTCTATCCTGGATAAACTTTCTGTAGAAAATTAGTAGAATACAGGGGAAATGTGTGCATTTTCTCTTGGTCCTTTACAACTGGTTCACATCTTTCTTGGGGGAAGGAGATTAAAAGAAATGAAGTAAGAACAATACCATTGATCAAGTCCCTATTCTATGGTAGGTTCTTTCCCAGATGTTTTCCTTACACTTTTCCTATTTGAAATTTATAATACAATGGGGGAGGGGTCAACATTATCTGTTCCTACTTTACAAATAAAAATACTGGGTGGGAGAGAATTCTACTGGGCTCCCAGCTAGTTGATAGCAGTGCTGGGAGTTAAAGCTCATCTGCTAAAGCCTACGCCCCTCCGAGGATCCTTCCCAGAGGATGTGCACAGTGCCATCTGCCAGAGCCATTGGCTGTGACATTGCTCCAATTCTCTGCAGATAGTGCTGGGTGGATTGGCCGTGTGAACTTTGCCTCTCTTGCTTCCAAATGAAATCATCAAGTGCATTGGCATCCTTTCCTGTGGAGTTTGGAAATACATCATCCAAATGTTTTTGGTGGAAAGATGAGGGGTCTAGTGAAGGGTCTGCTGCTGGTGGGTTTTGATACATAGAAAATGAAAGCAGGTGGCCAAACCTGCAGAGTATCTGCTAGGATAATAAGACTGCCTAGCTTCGTAGCTACCATCAGAATTAAGCAAGCAACTGGGCCACAAGGTTTCAACACAGTCACGTATGGGGTTTTAAAAACTATGCATGTCTGGTCACCACCCACAGATATTCTGATTCCATGGGTATTTTAAACATGTTTCCTATGCTATTCTGATGCACAGCCTGATTTTGAAATTTATGATCTAGTGTATGGATCATTTGAGTCATCAGACCTTGAATAAGAATAAGAATCGCTTTCTTTGGACACTTATATATCACATCAAAATCCTCTCTCTCTCTCTCTCTCTCTCTCTCTCTCTCTCACCCCTCCCAATTTCCCTCTCCTTCTCTCTCTAGCAGTAAGAAATTCTTAAAAGCTTTTTGTCACTAAACCATCTGCTGGAGAAATCTCCCACTAGGTTTCAAATGCCAAACCTTTCCCAGTAGCAATTTTCTTTATTATTTTTTGGGAAAAGAATGAATTACATTTCTTGCCTATGAAAGAAAATACTTTAGAAATAAAAATGTTCATTGTGGACTGGTAGCAGTTGCTTATATTTTAAAAAGAAATAGCTTTATTAGACACATGTTCTGGGAGTTTACTTCAGGGTCTCCTCCAGTCTAGATTATGGAATCGGATAGGAAGTGGCTGCTTGCATTACCAAGAAGCTCTGCTAGGCAGTGGTAATATAGAATGCAGACTGGTATAGTTTGGATGTTGAATGCCCCAAGGTTTATGTGTCTAAGGCTTGGTCATCAGGATAGCACTGTCAGGAAGTGCTGCAGACCTTAAGAGGTACAACGAGTGTAAGTCCTTAGATTACTGGGAGCGAGCTCCTAATCAGACTAATAGGACTGTGGCCTGTCCTCTCTCTAGGTTCTGCTTCCCAGCTTTTTTTCACTGCATATTCCTGCCCTGATGTGCTGCTTTGCCACATGACTAAAGCATTGGGGTCACTCCGTCTTTGACTGGAACTTCCATACTGTGAGTTAAAGAAAAAATAACAATCCTCTCTCTTTGTCTCTCTGTCTCTTTCTGCCTCTCTCTGTCTCTGTCTCTCTCTCTCTCCCTCCTCCCTCACCTTTGAGACAGGGTATCACTATGTAGGTCAGCCTGGATTGCAGCTCATTATGTAGCCCAGGCTGGCCTCAAACTCACAACAGTCTTCCTACCTAGCCTCCCAAATGTTAGGATTACAAGTGTATGCCACCATGTCTAGCTCTATCTCTTTATAATTTAGTTGCCTCAGGTATTTTGTTATAGTGAAGGAAAACTGACTATATTGTATGAACAGTTTTAGTTCAAAGAAGAGTAAATTGTCTTATTTCCACAGCTTAACAGAATCAGGCTGTATAATACTCCATCCTAGCTTGAAGGTTTATATGGGATGTCTTTATAACACTGTCTAATCCCTTCCTAGGCCAAAGCCTTCCCTCCATTAGCATAAAAGCTCACATTCTGTGAAAGGTGACAGGAGATGTTATTAAGAGACATGAGAATAATAAATCTGAAAATGTTTCCTTTGCTTCCATTAGGTGATGGTTTCCCTTAGAGATGATCTTTTAAAACTGATTATGATTGATGGTGTCATCTATTCACATTTCACAATCTCCTTTCTAGAGTTGAGACTAGAAGGAAACTTCTAGCCAGGAAGTACCTGATCCACCTCCCCTTGCCCCACTGTATGGTCATGAGGTCAGTCCTTACCAACTGAACACAAACAGAAATGATTTACATTACCACTGGGTGCTTTTCTTTCTTTCTCTACCAACTGAGTGCAGATAATCCCAGAGTTCTAGGAGTGGAAGCACAACTAAATGATGGGAAGGCCCCTGAGTCACCGTATGGAAGAGCTACCTGCTCTCCAAAAACACCATCACTGTGCTTTTAAGTGAGTAGGAAGTGCACTCTCACTGTGTAGAAGCACTAAGATTTGAGGATTTGCTTAAGACTCCTCATTAACTACACACTGCTCAAGCAGTAAGGTACAGAAGATCTTCGTTTGCCTCGACCTCCCGACACAGATGTGCCAATAAGACCAGGGACTCCTTCTAATATTCAGCTTGGAACATATAAACAAGTCAACACTTTTTGTTTCCTGGCAAATGATTTTTGTTATAGATAATGTGAGTAGATAAAGATACAAAGTATGATACAATTATGGTGAATTTTTAAATTTATTGCAGTAAAAGACATCGTGTGCCATTAATCTCCCTTAAAATTACCCTCTCCTCCAGTTCAAATACTTATCCTGTTGTTCTTGCCACTTTTGGAAGCAATCATGGAAATCCTTTTTCTTGAATGTCTTCAATAGCACTGTCATGGCTGCTTTGATGTCCTGAACCGATTCCAAACATTTACCTTTCATGGTCATTTTGACTTTGAGCAGAGCCAGAAATCCCTTGATCTAAGTGCCAGTGAATGAAGTGGATGAGGATGCATCGTAATGTTTTTATTTGGCAGAAATTGCTATAAATGTTTGATCAAAGAGAGGTGAACATAAAATATGGTGAATGTTTAAATTTAAAAACTTATTACTGTAAAAGACACATTGCCATCAATCTTCCTCTAAGTACTCAAAAATACTATCTGTTCACAAATACACTTATCTCATTGTTTTTTTGGTAACATATCTTTTACTGTGATAAGTTTTTTAAAAAAGATTTAAACATTTATAGAATCTTTCCATCATCCCTTGTATTACAAAGGCAGAGGTCTGTAAAGACACAGTTCATTGGGCCAGGCAGGTAGACAACAAAATGATCTTTGCTCCTTAAGAAGGGGCAGAATTTCTCACACCAGTTCTGTTTAAGGGACATAACAGACTCTGTGTCCTCTACAGTAATAACATGCAGAGACAGTTGTGGGACAGTTACTAGAGAAAAGGATCACTTTGCAAATGACTTGTATCAATTGCAATAAATATCCTTGAACGCCTATTGCAAACCAGGCAGTGGGATAGGTACTGTGAGAAAAAACATCTGCCAAACTGTATGTCTTCCAAGTGCTTACAAAGCAGTCAGGGTGACAGAGCATAATACTAAGAAATACTGAGGGACAGAGGCCAACTATAAAATGAGTGGTAAGAAGCAAGCTGACACAGGTCTTCCAGAAGTAGCAGTCATACTCAGGTGTGTGACAGCACCAGACAGACAGCCCTGGGTAGAAATCCCAATTCAGCAGTTTACTTATGGGGTGGAATGCAAGCAAGGATAATTTTTAAAAATTTGGTAAGCCTATGAAAGTGGTCTTTTATGTAAATGTCATTTGACATGTGAGTCGTGACCACAATAAAAATTGCAAACTAGGGTTCTTCCAGCAGGGTAATTGTTATGCAATTCTGATTGGAGCCAACACCACACTCTTTTAAAACAATGACTGTAACTTTTCTGGGAACAATAGATATTTTAAAAAGTAGCAATTTTCACAGCTTGCCAACTGACCGGTCAGAATGGATACAGGCTTTAGAGTTAAAGTAGGGAAATTGGAAGCTCTCTTTTGGATTTGGTATTAATCCATTACCTGTTAGATCATGGACAGTTTGGGGACAATTCCTGTAAAGTTCTGAATAATGACCTTTTCCAAAAATATAGAAGTATTTAATTATTTAAACAATTTACATAACTGATCAAATATACTAGATATTGGCCAAACATTGATCCAGACAAATATCTATATGCTCTAGTCTAAATGTTTGTATTTTCCACCCTATCAAGTTCATATGTCAAAACCTAATCCCCAGTGTGATAGTATTAACAGGCAGGTCTCACTGGCCATGATGGCACATAACCTATAATTTCAACAGTCTGGGAGGCTGAAGCAGGAAGATAATGAGTTTGAGCCCAGCCTGGGCAACTAAATGACTTAACAAGACGTTGTCTCAAAGATTTTTTAAAAAATTGAAAAAGGCCAGAGACATAGTTCAGTGTGAAGGCCCTATATTCAATCCCCAGTAAAACTCATTCCCCCCAAAATAATAAAATCTTTGGCAAGTGACTAGGTCATGAGGGTGGAGCCCTAATGAATTGGATTAGTGCCCTTATAAAAGAAGCTTGAGGAGCTTGTCCACTGCTTTACCTATGAGGAATGGGCCCTCATCAGACATAAATCCACAGAAACTATGATCTTGGACTTCTAATCTCTAGAATTGTGAGAAACAAAAGATATTTGTTATTTGTAAGGTCCAATTTTATAGCGTTTTGGCTATAGTATCATGAATTGATAAAAAATATCATAATAAAAAATGAAAATACTACAGAGAAAGTAGAATTTCACTGATATCTCTCAATCGGAGATGACTACTGCCAACACTTTAGCTTTTATTCTTCCAGAATTTAAAAATGTCTTTTTGTGAAGGCAAACATACAAGATAATACTATGTGTTCTGTACTGCAAACTGTCATTTCTTCCACTCTCAGAAAAAGTATACTGTGAACATTATAATATGTGAGCACATAAATAATCACCTTGGGTTCTTACTTTTCCTTTTATCTTCTAATCAAAAGCTTTGGACCTCAATCAATATCATGATGAAATGCTTTTATGCACTACCAAGCTGCATCCTTACACTCAGGATGCATGTCGAGTGTACATTCTTTGGTGTTTGTGGAAACTACAACAAAAAATTTTACTAATTTGCTGGGTGAGTCTTACTCAAAGCAAGTTGACACTTGCCTGTAATCCCAGAGCTCCGGGATGGTGAGACAATAGGATTGCAGTTTAGAACCCAGCCTGGGAAACTCGGCGAGATTCTGTCCTGCTGTCTTGCTTTGAAATCTGTGTCACTTACACTGTTTTCTTCTGATATGCTTTGTTCTGTTTTGTTTTACCCTCTTTAAAAAAATTTTAAAAAGTAAAACATAAAAAGTGCTGAGGATGTAGCTCAATGTGAAGACTCTGAGTTTAAGCCCTAGTACTGCAAAAGAAGAAATTGGGGTGTCCAGGAAGAAAACCTAGGCAGATTTCTAGACTGCTACTAATTTGTTCTGATTCTCCATATTTAGACAAGGCCAGAAAATAAAACTTACTTCCTGTGAATCCTGCTTGGTTCATGCCAATGCTGTTGCCCACCAAAAAACATACAAACTGATACATGGCATAACAGGACACATTTGAAGGCCCGTATCTGGCACCACGGGCAGCTCCCTTATGGGCCTTTTCACAAATCCAGGTGTCAAACTACCCACTATTCCTTTCACTTTCTATGCTATGCCCATCATACATTTCACCTTCTTTGCTACTTCTGTGTAGCGCTTCTGTGCTACACATTCCATGCTGTCCTCTGAAAGCTTGCATCTGTCATTTGCTTGCTTAACCAACACTTTAGAACCCCAAAAATACTGTCTGGGACTTGATTCTTTTTTTTTTTTTTTTTACCAGTACTGGGGTTTGAACTCACGACCACGCGCTTGCAAGGCAGGTACTTATGCAGCTGAGCTAAATCCCCAGCCCTTACTATCTGATTCTTGATGTGAGATGTCACAAGACTACACTAAGAGAAGTAGAAGCAGGAAACCAATGAGAATCTTTCCAATGTCTGATGGGACATAGAGGAGGGTACAAGAGGACCAGCCGAGAAAGTAATGGCACACAATGGGTTCGAAACTGCAATCCTACTGCCTCACCAGCCCCGAGTTCTGGGATTACAGGCATGTGCCACCACCCCTGGTTGAGACATATCTTGGACATATTCTAAACTTTGCATCTAGAAATGAACATCACCTTTACTGATCAAACCTGCTCTTTCTTCGTTTTTCCTCATCTAATTTTTTCTTCAGAGTTACAATCAACCTCCATTCTCCATTCTATCTTCTCTCTCACACATCTCATACAGTTTCTTCACCAAGTTTTCATTTGCCTAAAATATTTTCAGACACCACTGTCTTCATTTCCAGGGCCACTCTGATGGCCTTGGCCACCACCTTCTCTCCCACCTGGTCCACTTCTATGGGCTAAAAAATTATCTTCTTGTTCTTTTGTTTTCTTCCATCTATTGATCTCCTCGTGGCCTCAGAGTTTTTCAAAAATGAAATCTAACCAGGTCATTTCTTAAACTTTTTAATAACTCTCTTCCTTTGCGGTAAAATAAATGAACTTCTGAAAATGACCTTGAAGGTCTTATACCATCTGGTATTTTTATTTTAACATCATTTTCTTCTTTGCTTTACAGTTCCTCTTTTCTTTAAAAACTGACATTCTCTGTTTTGACTCAAGACATTTTTTCATGCTGTTCTTTCTTCCTGGAACAGTTCATCAACCCCCATTGTTGCTCAGCTAACGATGGAGTGATTTCTTAGCTCAAATACCATGTATTCTAGAGGATTCCACAATTGTTCACATCTGCCAATCATCTGTTCTTAAAGTGCTCGTTGTATCTTCAGTAGAGTCTGTGAACTTATTCTAAACTTATTTTCCCTTTTAGACTTTGTTTCCTGAGAAAAGAGCTGGCATTTTTCTTATTTACTATTGAATCATTTATTACCATGTCTAACACACAGCAGTTTATCAGTAAATATTTGTTGAATAAATAGCAAGATGTTCAAGGACCCAGACTAGATGAAGACTGAGATGAATATTCTAGAATCCAGGTTTCTGAGTGTCTACAAGCTGAAAGTGACTGGAGAGGGAAGAGTTTCTAGTTTACAACTTTTGTGTATGTAAAGAAAAGGCCAGCAGATGTCCTGACTGCTTCTAGATATTCCTGGTAGGCTAGGGAGCTGTATCACATGAGCACCAGCCAGGGCTTGCCATGTCAGGAGGCCTTGGGGAAAGGAACAGATCTTAAGCTACAGCAGATGGTAAGGGCTGTCTTTAGTTTTTAACATTTAAGGAAAAGAACTGGGAATAGACACTCAGCTCAGTGGCAGTTATGATGCATTTAAATAAGCCTTGAAAATCATTTACAGATATGCATATGCCTTCAATATTCCTCATTGCCCATGGATTTTGTATGAGCTTCCTTTGTTTATCTTTGTATCCTCAATGCCTACCACAGTGTATAACATGACTGAGTCCTCAAGGTGGGGAGCTGCTAGCTGGCGGAATGTATGTATTGAGACGAATTAGCATTCACCTGGCAACGGGTGATCGATCATCTTCTCAGAGACAATCAAGTCCCCTGCATGCAGACTGTGTCTTATACTCCCATCCCAACTTTACTCACTTTATTTCAACCATGTTAATGTTGGGGCAGGTGAGTAAATGCTACCTGCCTTATCTTTTTAAGTCTACAATAACAAAATAACAAAGAATAGGTGGCTAAAATAACAGACATTTTTTTTCCTCCCAGTTTTGGAGGCTACAAAGTGCAGTATCAGGGAGGCTGTGCAACTGGGTTTCTGGCAAGGGATTTCTTCCTGGGTTTGCAGATGGTTGTCTTCTTGGTGTATCCTCACATGGTTGGGGAGGGGGAGAAGTGAGGAAGAGGGAGAGAAGGAGAGAGAGAGAAGGAGGGGGATAGGGAGAAGGAGGGAGAAAGAGATGGAGGGAGAGAGGGGAGATAAACAGAGGGATAGAGACAGAGAGAGGGAGAGAAGGAGAGAGAGGGGGAAGACAGAGGGAATTAGAGGGAGAAAAAGGGAGGGAGAGAAGGAGGGAGAGAGGGGGATAGAGAATCTTTGATTTCATTCAGAGCATGTGTCCCACCCTTATTACCAATTTATCCTCCAAGGCCCCATCACACTGGGGATTATGGCTTCAACATATTATTTTTGGAGAATGTGAGAATTTAGTTCATGGCATCTCTCTATCATATTTTTCTGGACAACCAGTTTCTGAGTAACGGGCATAAAGCCTTAGTATCTTACTTAGCTTCCACTTGAAAATAGGAACAAGAATACATATTTCATAGGACTATTGTAAAGATGAAATGAAATCACATATGTAAAATATCCAAGCTGTTGCCCATTATATGGTAAGGAACTGAAAGATTACAGATTTGAAGAGGTGCATGCCTTCACGGTTCTGGTCATGGTTCTGGGCTTAAATTCTGGCGCTATCACGTACTAAGTTCAGAACATGACAACTTATTTAAATATTTGAAGCCTTGATGTCCTGATGGGAAAAATAGCACTAAATAATGTTGTGTAGTTCACAGAGTTGATGGGGCATTACATATAACATGCATATAAAATGTTTTGGCATGTCATAAGTACTCATTAAAAAGATAGTAATTATCATCATCATTATTACTAGGCAGACAGTGATAAAGGCAGTATTTTGACTGCTTAGAATTGGGAAATTTGGGGATTGGGTGGGTATAGTTTTTTTTCTTTTTGACAATATTTGGAATTAAACTCAGGGCCTTCACATTTGAACTTCACACTCAGACCTTTTCATTTAAAAACAACATGTCCCTAAGTCACTAAGTCCCCCAGGCTATCCTCAAACTTGCGATCCTTTTTCCGCAGCCTCCAGATTGCTGAGATTACAGGTGTGTGTCATGCAGCCTGACACAGATGGGTTTCTCCCCACACTGCTCAAGCTTAAAAGCTCCGGACTGTCCTTCGCTCTCAGACTTTCTTGTTCTCCACAAGTTGTCTACTAGGTACTATTACTGGCTCAGCCTTCAAAATATACTTAGAATCTAGCTGCTTCTTACCTCCTCCACGGCTAGTACTCTCACCTGAGTGACTGGAGACTGCAAGCAGCCTCCTTGTTCAAAACCAAGGTTATTCCGGTGTTCTGTGAGAGGCCATAGGACTACTGTAAAGATGAGATGAAATCACATTTGAGTTCTTCCCAACCCTTAACCCTCCCCTGAATCGCTCACTCCATTTCAGACCTGACAGCCTGTTTACTGTTCTTTAAACATATTGGGCATCTTCTTTGGGGCTATTTCCTCTTTCTGCAGTGCTTTCCTAGGTATTTGTGTAGCTCATTGCTTCTCTTGCTTTGAGTCTCTGCTCAAACTCTCTCAACCACTCCCCTTACCCACGTGTACTGAATCTGTCTTTTCTTAGCCCTTAGCCTACCTAACATGCTTCACTTAATTATCATTCTTGTTACTTATTGGTAGCCTCCTTCTGCTAGAATATAAACTCTATAAGGATAAAGATCTTTACCTTTTGTTTGTTTGTTGAGACGGGGTCTTCTTATGTAGTTCAGGCTGGCCTGGTACTCACCAAGATCCTCCTGCCTCAGCCTCTGGAGTGCTGGGATTATAGGTGTGTCCCACAATACCCAGGAAGGATCTTTATCTTGTTCATTGTTCTATCTCCAGTGCCTGGAACAGTGCCTGGCACACAGTAAGCACTCATTAAATATATGGTAAAGGAAAGACTAGACCCCAAGAAAGGAGCAACTGCAAAGATTTGGGAGAATATTTAAACATTTTAAAAAATCAATTTAAAAAATCTAGACTTGCTTTTCAGGTTTCAACCCACATTTAAAAAATTGTCGTGAAGAATAGAATGATCTGGCAACCTTGGGCCCATGTTACCCCTTGTCAACTGTGGTGGAGGAATGGTTTCCCCCTCTAGATCCGCAGAACCTCTCCTGTTTGCTGTGGTGCCATCCCAGCCCCCTTTCTGGTCTCTAGAACCATCTGAGTCTTCTTCCTTTTTTTTTTTTTTTTGACAATAGCTACCATAGTATATCTTGTTATCTTCACCATAGTGGTCCATTCTGTCGGGTATAGCAAAATCAAACCAAAACAAAACAGAATAAAATCAATCAAAAGAGAATATTGAATAAAACAAAACAACTAATCAGAACAAAGCAAAATTGTGAGAACAATATTGGATTTCAAAGATGAGATAGAAGGAAATCCTCCATATTTGCTATATGGCATACTGTCATCCTCCCAAGAAATGCTTAGACTGCTGGCCACAGGCCAGAAGGGCTGGTTGGTGGGCTTCTTGGTGGGTCCTCCCAGTGCCAGCCTGGCTGATTCTCAGGAGGCACTGATTTGTCTTTTCCCAGAACCCGCGCAGCTTGTGCAGCCTCCCAGAAAGGCTGGCTTGTTGGCGTCTTGGTGAGTCCTCTGAGTCCCAGCATGGAGGGAAACATTCTTGATGTGCACCTGACAGAGCTCATAAGCAGCACTATTGTACTGCTTTAAGGCACAGGAGTTTGGATTAGCTTTGGGGCTGGGTCCTGGGCTCAATATCTTTCTGAAGCTCTGTAAGTCTTATAGCATGGCTGTAGATTCATTCCTTTATGCACTGGATGGATGTATTTCTCTCACCAAGATTTATTCTAGATATTTTAGTATGCAGTTCATAGCACCTTAGAATAAGTATCTTTGACCAATGAAGAAAAGGTACAGCTATTACTCTTGGCCTGGTAATTAGGACATAGCCCTTGTATGTCTCTGGAGAAGGAAACGTAATCTACAGGCCTGGGCCTCCAGGGAGCAAGGAACACATGAAATTCAGTTTCCAGAGTCAAAAGGCCAGAGTAGCAATTGAGGTACCAGGAGGGAGGTATCACATATGGGGGACACTGTACTCTAAAGTAGAGGGATACTGCACTGTCCCAGGCTCTGCAAGACTGAGTGCAGAGGGGAAAATAAGTGAGAAATGGTGGGGTGCAGGTGTGGACTGAGCTCTGGTGGACAGATGTCCACCAGATGTTCACTATGATGAGGTCATTTCTCTGTGGGGCAGGATACTTCAGAAGCTGACTCCTGAGGTCTGGTTCAGAACCAGAGAGGTAGGTTACTCTGGATATTTGTTCTAGAGAATGGGGAGGTATAACTCAATCAAGGCTGTGGAGGGGGAGGGAATTGTCATGTCAGGTCAGGCATCTGGGGTAGATCTGCTCTGTTGTGCTGAGATTCTGTTCTCTTGACCTCTAGTAGGGGCATAACCTTGTCTCAAGTGCCCAGGATCTTGACAACTCCTCTGGGATGTTTTCTGGATGGCAGGGAGCTGTTTATTGAGATAAGTCTTCACTACTGTGGTCCTGGTACACAGAGATGGTAGTTACTAAGTGGGTTTAGGTGGTTTTCACCACTTTTTGTATGTTTTTGGAGGGAAGGGATGAGCATTAGGAACTTCTAGCTGATCAGCCAATTAGTATCTGTAACACCTAATAGGAAACAATAAAATTTTAAAATTAAATTGCAAAAAGAAAAAGATAGAGACGTATCTGTATGAACAATGCCTGTATAAAAATTGTGTTGCTCAATATTGAGATGGAAAATGCAGACAAAAAACTCTGTGATACTCCTGAACTCTGGGATGGTAGCTACTATAAAAAACCTACATCGTTACTTGGTGAGAATGTGGAGTAACTGGAACTTGTACATATCCTTGAGGTTGTCTAGATTTGCAAAATATACTTGGAAAACTTTTAGAAATCTAACCTTCTACATTTGTTAGTATGTGCAATTAGTAACATGCACACATGTGTACCAACCCATATGTATGTTCACAGTAGAACTCATTGTAAGAATGAAATATTGGAAACCACACAACTTTAAGTCTCACTGTCAATAATGTATATCCAGTATGTAGATTTCCAAATATATAATGTAAACTCAAGGATTTTTTTTGATAAATGAGAGGGAAAAATTAGG
This sequence comes from Hydrochoerus hydrochaeris, assembly GCA_004027455.1. NCBI lineage: Eukaryota > Metazoa > Chordata > Mammalia > Rodentia > Hydrochaeridae > Hydrochoerus > Hydrochoerus hydrochaeris. Next base: position 423,626 of record PVLA01000066.1, read on the forward strand.
AAAATATTTTGATATTTAAAAGTCTCATGTGCAAGAGGAAGGTATCATGAACTATATACCAAAATATATGAGAAACCTTACTAGATACATGAATTAAGTTAAAAATTCTCATATTCATAACACAAAGTCTTCCAGTAACAATATATCTGTATATCTTCTTAAATATTTTCCTAGTTAAAACATTAGCAATATTTATACCTTTTTCAAGAATATTAGAGTTTTTATATTTTAAAATATAGGCTTTAATTATCATTTTGGGACTTTTAAATAAAATAATTACTATAGATATTTAAGCTATTCTTAGTTTTTTGTTATTACAAACATTCTATAATAACCATTTAGGTACACACATCTTAGAACAATTGTACAGTTAGAGCTTGAAAACAGAAAATTCCCTGGAAAAGAATTGATCAACTCATGTATGCCTTTATTGTTTATTTCTATCTATTGCCACAGTAGCAGTTCTTTTGTATGAAGTTGTAACTTCATAAATTATTCATTATAAGCCAATTGGACATGTGAGTGGTATACTTTCCAAATTCTAGGATACATAAAATTTTACTTTCTTTACAATTCTATTGAACTTTCTTTGTAATTTTCCACTATGTCATTTAGTAATGAGCCATTTGTACACTGAACAGAAACAGAACATGATACAATTATATGGAATTAAGAACTTTTAAGACGTTGTTAGCATAAAAAATAGGTGATATATTTGAACTTATCTCATCTCCTCCACTGATTTTTGTAGCTTGAATTGACATTTTAGACCTAGCTGTCTGTTAATAAACTTGCAGTTTTTATATATTATTTATTTATTTATTTATTTATTGGTACTGGGGATCGAACTCACAACCTTGCGCTTGCCAGGCAGGCGCTTAAGCCACTGAGCTAAATCCCCAGCCCTATATATATTATTTATTTTGGTTTTAAATATTTGTCATTTTCAGCTGTGTATTTAATAAAAATGCAATTTTGATTGCATTTTGTTACATTAGCTTCATTTTCCATAATTTTAAAGGCTGATTTTAGTTTTTAATGCTATTAAGATCCTTGTCCAGGTAGAGAAGTTGGAATGCATAAATCTTGCCCCTTTCATCTCTTTCTTCTCATACCCATTGAAAAACACACATAGTTTTTGGAGGTTTCAGTCCATACTCGGTTGGCTCCAAGGCAGGGTGGTATGGTGGGGCCACAATTCATGGCGGCTGCAAACAGCCCTTCCTTTTTTGATACACTGTGGTAACAGCTGGGGTGACTACGCTCCCATTTGTAAGGAAGGAGTTCTGCTCTGGGAAAACAGATCTCCCCTCTGCCTAGGCTCTTTATTCGTGTTTTTAAATAATTAGATACTGGGGTGACTGACCATGGAGGATCTGTTCTCAATCACTCCTGAACACATAAAAATATTCTTGAGTACATGAAATAAAAATGTTACAGCTCTGGGAACATTGATCAGAAGGGCGATGTGTATGTAACTGTGTTAATTGGATTTCTACAATGAGCTGTTCAGTTGGGTGGAGTTTATCTGATGAAATGTAGGCTGTGACAGCAGCTTCTGATAATGACTTAGGGTGGTTTCAAGGCCAAGGGAACTGTGCAGACTTTTCAACAACTGGAGAGAGAAGAAGAGATTGAAGAGGCCTTTGGAAGCGCTTACAGGCCAAACATTTTATCAGCAAATGTAGGGAGGACACCATTGCTCAGACTTATCCACAGTGTTAATGAATGTTGTATCTGAGGTAATGACCTGTGTCTGGACTTTCACGAAACCCTGAAAATACTTCAACGAATTGTGTTTTATCTCAAGTATTGCAGTATGCGGTTTCCAACATTACCATTGATATCATCTATTGAGAACTCAATCACAGGTTCTTTATTAAGGTTTAATTAAATTTTATGTGCTATCAATTAGGATTAATCTACATTTAGTCTGAATTTGAAGGAGCCAGTTATAAATCACACCTCTTCTCATTTATTCCTGAATATAATATGGAGGGTTTTAAGCTTCCTTAAAAAAAATAACAAAGTAAAATACTCCCTTCCCAAATCAAATGTGTACTTTTAAGGAGTTTTATGCCTAGGAGACCAAAGGTTTATTTAAAAAAAGTTAAAAAGATGGTGATTCCTAAGGGAAGGTGTTAATAGACAAAAATGGAACAAGTGAGGGAAAGGAGAGGCTAAGTGAAGGGATTTTTAACCTGACTGTGTTAACTTGGGGACATGGCAGCGAGGGAGATTGAGAATTCTTCACAATAATTGTATCTTGATTTCTCAAAGATGCCATATCAGCTTGTGCTCCATGGTTATGTTCACAAATGTTTGTTAAATATTTCTGGTTCCCTCCTCTCTGGGCATGAGTGGAATTATAAATCTCCTATCCCTACTTTGAAATTGGATGTGGACATGGGGCTTGTTTGGTCAATGAAATGCAAGAAGCAGCAACAGGTATATCAGCTCCAGATGACAACTTTGTATTCAATTTGCCATATTTTCTTCCTCCTGCTGCAGTGAGCCTAGAAATAGTTTAGACGAACCCTCATTAGCCCAGGATGAGCAGGGTCTTAGTTACTTTGGCATCACTGGACAAAATACCCAACATGCAAAATTTAGAAGAGGAGAAGTTTATTTTGGCTCCTGTTTTCAGTCCACAGCGATCTGACTCCACGGTAGGAAGATCATGGTGGGAGGGTCTGGTGGAGGAGAATTGCTTAGGTCGTAGCAGTCAGAAAACTGAGAAGGGAGGAGCTGGGGAGGGAGATACACCCTTCGGGCATTGCCCAGTGATCTGCCTCTTCCAACCAGCCCAATTCATAATGGAATATTCAGCTATGGATTCAACACTGGATTAACCAACAAAGAGTATAGCACCCCTGTGACCTAGTCACCTTCCACATACACGAAAATTTGGGGGCACATTTTTTATTAAAGCCATCATACATAGATCATGCAGCATCACGTTGATTAAGTCACTGAAATGTTGTGGGTTTTGTTCATATTGCCTGATGGAACCCCTCTATTCTCTGGTACCTGCCTCATTAGGTTGTTATTGGATAAAAATATTGAAGTGATTTACAAAATATTCTTCAGCATCTGGCACATAGCAGGTACTCAATAAATACTAATGTTTATTGTTATGGTTGTTACAGCTAGGGATATCAATATGTGATGCCTATTCGGGATTTTCTGGTATTATAGCCAAAGTCTGTTTAAGCTCTTAGCACCTCAACATCTGGCCTTCTCATATCTTTGGAAAAGAAATTTTGCTTCAGACAATTGTGGAGTCTCTTCTGTTACGGAGTTTATGAAGCCTTATAATGGACAAATCATTTACTTCCTCCTGTCCCTTTTAGCATTGTCTAATTCTGTTACATACAGTTTAAAATCTGAGTCAGTCTCTCCTGAGATCTAGCCATGTTGGAACTTTGGGTGCTGAGCAAGAAAGCAACACACCCCCTTCCTGGTAAGCAGCAGTGGCACGAGAGAGTGGCAAGCGAGCCAGGAAGAAAACCAGTCAGCGTCTCTCTTGAGCCTATCAGTGTGGGGGCTGAGAATCAAACGTATCATCCCGTCCCCACCCCCCGTTAGCAACTGGGAGCCAGAGGTCCAAGCATCTCTTGGGAGGGTGACAGTATGCAATATAGCAAATATGGGGGATTTCCTTCTATCTTCTCTCTGAAGACAAATATTGTTTTCATGGTTTTGCTTTGTTCTGATTGTTTTGCTCTATTCAATATTCTGTTTTGATAGGTTTTGTAATGCTCTGTTTTTGATTTGATTTTGATGTACCTGTTTGAATGGACAACTATTGTGATGATAACAAGGTATACTATGGTATCTATTACTGCTACCCCAGTATCCTGCTGTGAGTTCTGTACCAATTTCACTGCATTGTCTCGGTTGGCTTTGCTCTGTCTTGCTCTGTTGTATTTTACTTCCTTCAAAATAATAAATAAATACATAAATAAAAGATAAAAAGGCCCAAATCCAACCTTATAATAACTGCACATTTAGGAAGCCCCCATGATTTCTTTTTCTTAAATTTTAAAGAGAGAAAAATAATAAAAACAATGATACAAAAATTCTTTTTCATTTTAAAATAAAAAATTTCAAAACAAGGTAATAGGAGAGTAACAATGGTTAATACAATGAGTATTGTTATCTTCAAAGTAGTTGCTCAGATTATAAGACACAGGCACAAAAAATTTATCAAACAATATAAGGACAAACCTTTCTTTTACAGCATAACTGTTATAACTATCTTGTATATGTATATATTTTTCCTTTTCCCTTCTTTCTTTCTCCTTTTCCCCATTCTAGTTTGTATTTCTTTTTGAACAGTTTCTTCCCATTTTATAATAATTATTGTATATTTTGGATCTTATTTACTGTTTCAGCTTCTCACACTAGGGAGACAGTATGATGCTCACACATGTGAGTCTGATTTATTACACTTATGAATTATGGTCTCATTTACCTATGAAAGGCTCTACTTTATCCTTTTTTTTGACTTAGTAGTATTCTATTGTATAGACATGCCATATCTTTTTTTAAAAAAAAAGAGGGAAAAAATAATTTCAAAACAAGATAATAGGAGAAGAACAATAATTAATACATACATATTGTTATCTGAGAATAGTTATGTAGGGTACAAGATATAGGCATGAGATATTGTCCAAATAATATTAGTGCCAACCTTTCTTTTCAATGAACTAAGAGAAACTAGCAGTATAACTATCTTGTGTGTGTGTGTGTATATATATATTTTCCCCCCCTTGATTCCTTTCCCCTTTCCTCCATCACAGTTTCTCTTTCCTTTTGAACTGTTTCTTCCCAATTTGCAATATCTATTGTACATTTTGGATTTTATTTACACTTTCAGCTTCTCATACTAGTCAGACTATACGATGTTTACACATGTGGGTCAGATTTATTTCACTTATGAGTATGATCTCAAGTTACATCCATTTACCTATAAATGTCTCAGATTGATCCTTCTTTATGGCAGAGTAGTACTTCATTCTATAAATATATCCCATCTTTTTTTTATCCTTTCCGTAGTTGCTGGGAATTTGGGTTGTTTCCAAGATTTAGCTATTACAAATTGTGCTGTTATAATCATGGTTGTACATATATCTCTGTGGCATGATATTTTTAATTCTTCTGGGAAGATACCCAGAAGAGGAATGGCTGGGTAGAATAGGACCTCTAATCTTAGTTTTTTGAGTAATCTCCACACTGATTTCCATAGTTGTTGCACCAGCTTACCAAGAGTGGAGAGGGGTTCCTTTTTCCCCACAGTCCCACTAGCATTTGTTATTGGTTGATTTCTTTCTTATTGACAGTCATTCTTTCTGGGGTGAGGTGAAGTCTCAGTGTTGTTTAGATTTGCATCTCTCAGATTACTAGTGATGTTGAACATTTTTTCATATATTTATTTGCTATTTGTACTTCTTCATCTGGGAAGTGCATATTCATTTTAAATGCCCATTTTGGATGGGGTCTTTGAATTTGGGGGATCTGATTTTTTCATTTATTTAAATGTTTAGCTATAAGCCCTTTGTGAAGGACAGCTGGCTATAATTTTTTTTCTACTCTATGGGTTGTCTTTTTACTCTGTTGGTGATTTCTTCTGCTGTGCAAAAGCTTTTTAATAAGGTTGGATCCCATTTGTTTATTCTTTATAGTATTTCCCATATGATTTGGGTTTTTTTCATGAAGTGCCTGCCCATACATATGTCTTCAAGATTTCTACCTATTTTCTCAGGAAGCCCCCATGTCTTCAAATAAACATTTGAAGATTTGGGCTGTCCTCCAGCTTAGCTGTGGATTTAGACTTTTTTCACAGGTAATTTCAGCAAGTAAAGAGTAACTTGTTATTTGTAACTTGGGACTCTACACATTTTCTCATTTGAGTTCTTTTAAGTGTGTCTGGCCAATGTGTGGTGTTTCAACTACATGATCTTTAAAGAGTCAAATTTTTTTAGGTGGCCAGTATAACAGAGATGCACTGTGGACTGTTTCCATAGGGTTGGTGTTCTCTTGCAACTGGAAATTTTAAAGTTTGCCACAAAGTAGGAGATCTAGGGGGATACCCAGGAACAATGACAAGACCAGCTGAAATAATACCTAGACCCAGCATTGAGAAAATCCATTTCTTTTGCATGGTAAGGTCTTCCCTTTACAAGGATGTAATGGCCTTCTTTATCACTCTTAATCAGTCTTGACTTGAAATTCATTTTGTTTGCAAATAGAACAGCTACCTCAGCTTTTTCTGGGTTCCTGTCACATAGAATATTGTTTTCCATCTTATTACTTCCAGTCTATGTATTTCGCTTTGAATTAAACGTGTTTCTTGTTTGCAGCATATTGTTATATCTTTCTTCTTGATCCATTCTGCCAGTCTGTGTCTTTTGATTGGTGAATTGAGACCATTAACATTGATGGTTATAACTGATATATATTGACTTATCCTTGTTATGTTATATTCTTGTTGTTGGTTCACTTTTTTTTCCCTTCTGTTTAATTCTTTGACTTGACTGGTGTATTGCTTCTATTGGGGTTCACGGAGCTGTAGTCCTTGTTATCTCTTTCTAGAATGTTCTTCAAAACATTTCAGAGTGCTGATTTGGTGGTCATGAATTGCCTCAGATGTTCTTTGTCATGGAAGTATCTTATTTCTCCATTTTTGAAAGATGGTTTTGTAGGGTACATCAATCTGGGTTTAAGGTTGTTTTCCATTAGAAGTTGAAATACTTCACTCCAAACTCTCCTTGACTTAAGGGTTATAGGTGGTTTGTTTCTTTTCTCTTACAGTTTTTAAAATTCTATTCTTGTGTTGAAATTCTGGAATCTTGACTACGGTGTGCCTGGCTGTAGATTTTTTTAATGGTGGCTAATTGAAGTTCTATATGCCTCATTTATCTGACTATCAAGTTATTTTTCTCTACCAGGGAAGTGTTCTGTCATGACATCTATGAACAGTTTTTTATTTCATTTATTCTATCTTCTGCTTTTTCATTGACTCTAATTAATCTGAAGTTGTTCTTCTTTGCCTCATCTAGCACCTGCTGGATTGATTTCTCATTGTCCCTTGCTATGTTTAAGAAATCTTTCTTTTCTTAATCACTAATGACAGGCATGTCTTCTATATCTGAGATCTTGTCCTCACCTTGGCTTAATTTACTGCAAATACTTTCAATGGAATTTTTATTCTCCTGGATATCTGCTTGAATCTGCCTCATGGATTCCATTTCTTTCCTTCACTGAGTATTCATGTCTTCCATAAGTTTCTTTAGCTGCTCTATTATTTTTGTCTGTATCTTGCTTTAGAGTCACTAATCATGGTCTTCCCTGTGACACTATCTCTCTAGTTATTAGAGAAATTATTTTGGATTTCTTTTTCCCCAGAGTCTCATTCAATTGTTTTGTTGTTACCACTCCAAAAAGGCCAGATTGGTGGCTTTTCAGTTTCCCAGCTGGTTGCCCCATTGGTTTGCTTTTGGTGAACCAGATGTTGGGGGATGCATCTTGTTTAAGTGTCTTGTCATTTTCCTTTCTTTTTTTAGTTTAATTCCTGGAGTGAGGCTTGCTTATTGCCTATGGTAGGTTTCTTTATTGCCAGTATTTAGAATCTTTAGGAAATGACTACTTCTCTGAGGTACCTTCTAGGTCTAGTTGGTTTTGGAGTTTTGAGTCTGTTGTAAGATCCTACCCGTTTAATTTGTTGGAGATGAGAAGTTGCTGGATTTTTTTTTTTTAGCCCAGTCTCTGGTTCTTTAACACACAGTATTTTGTCACAGTATTTTCTTTGACCCTTAGTCAGTCTCATTCATGGAATACCAGGAAGAACAGCTGTCTAGTACAATTATGTCACTCTGTGTAGCGGTACCATAGTGTTAAACATAGTCTAGAAAATGAGAAACAGAGTTGACCCTTAATTTGCTACCTTTAATTATATGAACTAGATTTGTGGTTATATAATGAAATCTAAAACAAATCAGAAAATTACGTGCAGTATACAAGTCCTGGATATATGAATTTTGTCTTCAGGAGTTAAATTTAAAATGGGTTAGCAAGAAAATAGAGAAGTAGAAGAAGGGGAAGAGATTAGAAGTAAAGCTGGAAGACAGCGGAGGATCACGTTAACTTTGGGAAACTGGCACAGAAGACTGGAGGGAGGAGGATGAGATAAAAAGAGCAGAACAGAACCACAGCCACAAAGAGGCTAGAAGCCATGTTCACACTCATATAAAAACAATATCGAACAATGAAGGAGAAAAAACAAAAACAAGAAATGGAAACAAAACCACCACCACAACAATAACAAAAAACAAATAAGAAAAGAGAGAAAAAAATCAATGAAAAAAGTCCACTTTCAGGCTTGTCTCTGTTGTTACTGGTAAGACAAGGTCTGGAACACAGTCCTAACTCACGCTGAGTACCCCAGGAAGCCAGCAGTAGCTTTGTGGCTGGGTAGTGGATAATTTCAGCGAGCCTACACCTCCAGGCTAGGACAGACTAGTTCAGCCAGCAGCCACCCTCACACATTCTGCAGGCCTGAGCCCAGCTGGGAGACAATAGATGGAGCAGGCAGCAGCTCTGAGTCTGAGCTCAGCCAGCCCTTTTCCTAGATGGCTCCTGGCCAACTGCTCTCTCTCATGGGAGGACTACGCCCTCCGCAGTCCATGCCAGCTAGTGCAGTCTTTCATGTCCACTGCTCCCCCTTCACTGCTGTGTCTCTGTGGAAGCCCCAAAGGTCATCGGCAGCCACCATGTGTCTGTGGGTTTGAACGGCTCCTCTTGCTCAGTGAATCCCATCTCAGGGAGAAGGTTCCACCAGCTACCTCCTTCTTCTTTGTTGAAGTTTCTCCTTCATTTTCTTATGGGCTTCAGCCATCACTTCAGATCCTTCATGAGCCCCCTCTTGTCTTCCTGGAGTTGTTCACTCCAGCCAGCATCTGGATGACAACTCTCAGGCTCTTGCTCTGCTGATTACCACTCTGCCACCTTGGTGCTCCCCCTGCACGTAAGGCCTTGTTCCAGAAGATTTCAGATGCAAGTGACAGAAACCCAAGGCAAAGCAAAAAGGAATTTTATTGCCTCTTATAATTGGGAAATTCAATGGATAAGAAGCCTTACAGTTGCGAGTATTGTTACATCTAGGTATTTAAACAATGTCATTAGCTCTTTCTCCTCATTATCATCAATTTCCTCTGTATCAGTTTTCTTCTTATCAAGCTATATCCACATGGTGGCTAAAAACGGCTCTGGCACCACTAGATTCTTTCTTATACCAGTGATAAGAGATGACTATTCACACCAGAGGAAGACTTGTACCAGCAAAACTACGGTGTCTCTTTTTTATAGCTCCAGAAAAAGTACTGGGAGGACTCCAGGGCTAATTTTTCTAATCTACAAAGACCTTCTGCAAATTGAAAAGATTAAAGAAATCCAATGAAGAAAAAAACCAAAGAATAGGAGTAGGCAGTTTTCAGAAGAGGAAATGCAAATAGCCAATAAGAAAATTAAATTATTCTCATTCTTACGGAGGAAGAGGAAATGCAAATAAAAATGACAATAAGAATATTTTAGAAATTCATCAGTTTGTGATAGTATGGGGGAAATAAAGATTCTCATATGTTGCTGGTATGAATAAAAATTACTTTAATCATTTAAAAGAAAAAAATCTGGAAGTATTTATGGAAATTCAAAATATACTCATGTTTTGACTCTGCATTTGGCTTTTGGCAGACGAAAATAAAAATAGCAATGTAATACAAAAATATGTATTACAAAATATATTTTAAAAATTGGAAACAAAGTGAGTATTCAAGTCAAGAATTATTGAGTAAATTATATCACTTCATATTCTAGAGTTTTATACAGTTTTTTTAAAAAAGAAAGGAACATTTCTGTTTCATTAATTAAAAAAACTTTATACTATGATCCTATTTTTGAACAATATCAGTAACAAGAAGATCTTTCATGTGACTTTTCATATGTGAAGAGTTGCATGAACTCAGGAGAAACATGGAAGGATACAGATGAAATAACTGACATTAGGAAAGGGGCATGTGAAATCATTACTACTGTAGTTTGAAGGAAAAGTCATTAGAGTGTATATACAAAGGATAAATTGTTCTAATGTTACTGAAAACATTTACAATGGACTCATATAAAGTGATAGCCTAAATCCTAGAGTAGACACACTGGAATCATCCACGTCTTGTCAAAGTCTGCTTCATAGAAAGCTGCTAAAAGCTCTTACTGGCCAGTTTCAGCTGTGATGTTGTCCGGTACAACACTTTGCTATGATGGGATAATGTCATCCATTGACCTTGGCCATGCCTGGTCTTCCATCTGAAGTATGGATGCACTGGGTGAACTGAAGAGGTGAATCTTCCACGTTAGCCATATGATAAATACTCTGCCTGACATGGTGGCACAATTTGTCCCTCATTGTCAAAATATTTTTGCTGTTCATAACACCTGAGTCTTGTGACATCGTTCAGTTGTGTGAAGGCACCTATTGTTGGTTAGTGTTCTTTATGAATTATATGTGGAGGCCTAATGTGTGATGAACTAGAGAGCAAACTCTGCTTCTTTTCCACTCATTTTATGGTTATTCTATTATCTAAGGAATCAACATTACTTCTCACAAGAACAGGCTTTATGCTTGCATCATAGTCAGTGTATCCACGTAACAAAAGTTTATTGAGTGTCAGGTATTGTGCTAGATACATCACTGGTCTAGCTTTGTGGTCTGTATTTTTCATATTTACAGTAAATAGCTATTACTATATCGAAATAGGATAAAATAACACTCTTCTAAGAAATTACTGAGTTAAAGGAGAAATAAAATATACAGCCAAGGACCATTTAGAGAATAATGAGAATGTGAATAGATATGAAAACTTACAGGATAGAGCTAAAGGCCTTAAATTGCTTTTTTATTGTTCCAAGTAAAAAAAAATAAAGTTAGCTTTAAAATCAAGAAGTATGAAAATTAGTAAAAATTTAAAAGGATCAAGAAAAATAAATCCTCAAAATCCCTTAAAGAGCAAGGCAGAAATCCATGGATTCTAAAGCAGAAAAGCTCAAGGTATGATAAATACATTCAAAAGGTGGCTCTGGGAGGAAAATTATTAATGTAGATAAACTTCTGAGAAATTGGCTCAAGAAAGGGAAAACAAAGAAAGTACAACTGTAAATGATAAGGAGCTGTAAAAGTCATGAGAGACTAAAAACCAAGATATCACATCACGTAAAACTCTTTGTAAAGACACGAGAAAAACTCAGTGATGCACATATATGTTTGTGATATATGAATTGAAAAACTGACTTATTAAAAGGAAGATGTCAGAATGAAATATAATTGTATAAACTTAAGAAGTTAAAGTATTACTAAATGATAACTTTAAAATAACCTCCTTAAACAGAGATGTGTGTTTTCTTCAAATCTTCCAGGAACAGATTATTTCTGTAGTCAACTCAGTTAATGGTTCCAGATTATAGAAAAGCATAGAACACCCTCTAATTCATTGTATGAGGCTTCTGTAATTCTGAAACTCAATATTGACAAGTATAGTGGGAAAAAAGAACAAACTCCTAGATGCAAACTGTAAGTAAAATAATAGCAAACAAAATTCAATAATATACTAATAGAATCATTCATTATGACCAAGTTGGATTTAGCCTAGGACTGCAAAGACTTTCGTTTCTCAGACCATTTTATTAAAAAAAGAAGTAAAATAACATTTTATAAATGAGTTGAGTCTCCTTTTTGGTACCCCTCCTGGGATCTTGTCTCTCTCTCCCTTCTCCTAACTTCTACTTTCTGTAAAAGTTAGAGACAAAAACTACCGGACTTTGAATTTGCTGTTTATTCTTCCAGCCTATGTTTTCTAACCCTACAACTTTTATCCATACCTATAAGTATTCAGCTACATATAATTTTGTATGTTCTTAAAATTTTATTATTGGTTTATTCTAAATGTGTCTCTCTGGAAAATGCTTTGTTCTTTTGGTATGATGTTTTTGAGACTTATGCACATTGACATAAGTAGACCTAGCTCACTCATTGTATAAATGCATCCTCATTTATTTATTTGTCACTTTTCATGGATAGACACTGTTATAGTTCAAATGTCTGTGTACACCTCAAATTTCTTTACTCGTGTCCTAATTCCTGACATGATGATATTATGGAGGTGCAGTCCTTTAGGAATTAATTAGGTCTGCAGAGTGGAGCCCCTATTAATTAGTGTTGCCTTAAGAGGAACTCCCAAGAGCTTTCTCCTGTGCGGGCAGAGTGAGAGGAAGGCAGGCTGCAAGCTGGAAAGGTGCTCTCACCCAGTCTGTGGAACTTTGTTAGGCAGCCCTAGAAGCATAATGCACTCACTTTTACTGAGATTATATAAGCAGTTGTGAAGCATGTGTGTGTGTGTGTGTGTGTGTGTGTGGTGCTGGGGCTTGAATTTAGGGCCTTGCACATACCAGGCAAGTGGTCTACCAGTAAGCCATATCCTCAACCCATTTGTGAAGTTTATGACTAAATGACTATATGGCATAATAGAGATGCAAGAAATATACTAAGAGAATGAAAGAATCCAAAGCATCACTTACAAGCAATGTAATTGCATGATAAGAACTGAAATAATCTCAGTAAGTCAGGTTAGTGCAGTGGTTGGATTTGACATAAACATGTGAAATTGAGTAACAAGGTAACTATGATTAAAAGTCTTATTTGCAATAGCAGCAAAACACTTAAAGTAACCATATTGTTTGCAATGTGACAAGTATGTGAGGAAAACCAGAAATCTACTGAGCAATACCGATAGTTTAAATAAATAGATATATTAATTGCCTGCATTAGAACTTAACGAATTGAGAGATTTAAATTCTTCCCAAATTAACTGACAGTTATGATTGTCAACATCAACTGTAACACTTACAGTTTTTAAGAGATAATTCTGAGGAGAATGTTCTCCAAGTGAGTCCTCTGGTTCATTCTTTTAAGTAGAGGCATCAAGACTTGGAGGCATCTGGGAGTCAGAGACCCAGTTAGTGTAGTCTTTATCTCACCTCTCCTCTTAACAAGAGAGAAGGGAGCTTGCCAAGCAGCTATGGGAGTGGGAGGCATCTGGGAAGTGGAAGAATCCTGGGTGTCTCACTCATGACAAAGAGTAGGTCTCTAACAGGAGTGGGGCGGATGGCGTTGCAGTGGCACGAAGGATGGGGAGCTGAGTTATGAGGGGATGCTCCTAGCATAATACACAGTCCAGATCAGGAATTGGAAACTTTTTCTACAAAGGGTAGATGGTAAATATTTTAGTCTTTGTGGCTGTATGGTTTCTGTTGCAACAACTCAGCTTTGCCTTTGGAGTGCAAAAAAGCCACAGGCAGTAGGCAAACAAATGAGTATGTTTTATATCCCAATAAAAATTTATTTACAAAAATAAGGAAAGTAGAATTTTGTCTATGGGCTATAGTTTGAAGATTCCTGGTTTAGAACTTGATTTGGTGGTTAAACCCATCTCTACTGCCTCTTTGTGTGGTGTTGGCAAATTATTCCTGGAGATGCCATTTTCTCTTGCATAAAGTGGGGGTAATAATAGGTTTGTGTCATAGTTAGATTTGCTAAGCTCTCCAGAAGTGTTACCTGTTTTTATTTAGTGGTTAGCATCATCATGAGGATGATTATTTCTTGTGAGGAACAATGGCTCTTGGGAAGGTCACCCAAGGACAAAACAGGATCCTCCTTCCAGGCTTAAAAATAAAGTCAGAACACTGATTTTGCTTAACACTTCAGTCAGTAGGCATAGTTCTAACATTTCCAACACTCTGTAACATCTGTTGGCATGTCTTTGGATATACGCACATCAAATCTGAATTCCTGAGTGATCCATGCTCATTTTTGTACCTTCAAATTGGAGAGTGAACTTGAGATTTTCATGAAATTCAGACTGGTTGAGTCTTTCTAGTTGCTTGGGAGGGTACGTGATTTTCCTCATAAACAACATTCTGTCTTCTCAAGTGTCCCCAGCGTGGTTGGCCCATCATTCGGCATCTGGGCTAAGTTCTTTCTCAGTAGGCAGTAGTTTGTTGTTGAATGTTTAGGGAGGAACATTCATTTTCCTTTTACCTTCTGTGCTCTACCTGTACATCCCCAAGTCCCTGTTCTGGGGGATACCTGGGTGTTGACACAATTTGTCACTGTCAGGAGTCAACATGTGGCCTCTGAAAAGCTGGATTTTATTTGATCAAAGGGCCCCTGGCATTAAGAGGTCCAAATTATTGTATTTGATTTTTTTTCAGAACCAATAAGTCAGTGTCCAAACAAATATCTTGCAGCTGTCTCCTTCCAGCATCCCCACTGCTTCAGTCCAAGCCATTGTCTTCCCTCCTGATTTCTGTAGTGGGCCTCCTGATGGCCTCTGTATTTCTTCTCTTAAATGTCCTCATCGAATGTCACTGCCCTCCAGCCCCCGTCCACTACTTCACACAGCAGCCAGAGCGATTGGGGAAAATTGCAGCCCAGATTCTATTAAAACTTTTTTTGGAAATAAGGTCTCACTCTGAAGTCCAGGCTAACCTTGGATCTCTGGACTCCTTATGTATCCCACACTGGCTTCAAATCCCTAATCTTCCTGCCTTGGCCTCCCACATACTATGATTACAGGTAAAAGGAAAATGAATGTGCCATTATGCCCAGTTTTGTAATAAAACTTTTAAAGGGTTTATTCATTAATTTTAGGGTAAAATACAAATTTCTGGTGAAAGTGGTTTATGAGACCCCATGTTTTCTGGTCCTATCTACTTCCTCGACCTTGCTACAAGGCCTGATTCACTAGGTACCTCCTATTTCTCAATTAGAAGAAAAGCCACTCCACCTTTCCCAAAATCAGGACTTTGTAGGTGCAATTTGTGGCTGGGACAGCACCTGTTTAGTCTCTTTATGCTGTGACAAACTGTTATAGACTTGATGGCTTAAAACAGCACAAATTTTTAATTTTCCAGTTCCAGAAGTCAAAAATCCAAAAGGAGTCAGCCAGGGCTGAAATCAAGGCACACTGCTGTTGGAGCTTCTAGAGGCTCCATTTCTTGCCCTGTTCTAGAAGCAGAAGCTGCTTGCCTGCTGGGACTCATGGCCTCATTCCTGGGAACTGTAGCCCCATTATAACATCTTCTCTGACCCACCTGGTACCCCTTTTCTCCTACAAGAGCCATGATTTTGTAGAGGACCCACTTGAGTAATCCTGTATAATCTCTCTACTTCATGATCAGTAATTTCATCACGTTTGCAAAGTTCCTTTGTCATGTGTTGTAATATATTTACATGTTCTTGCTATCAGGACATGGAGATCTTTGGGATTTCAGTAATCTGTGCTTCATCCTGCCCATTCTGAAGTGACTAATTTCTTCCCATCTTTTGCTTGATTTACAAGTACTTCTTTCAGCTAATCTCATCCTCATGGGCTGCCCCCTTTTTTTTTGTCTTCCAAAACTGTGTTATTTTTCTTCGTAGTAAATTCCTCAATAGATACGCGCCTATTATTTGGGCCTCTTCTAATTGGAAGGAGGAGTCTGCTTCCTAAGGCTGAAGACTTCTGTACTGCACAGATCTCAACCTGTACCTCAACCCCTGTCAGGTTCTTCCAGCCACTGGGCCTGATTTTCTCCACCCATAAACTGGGTCCTGGCTTATCCTGAGCTCAGCTTCAATATTGTCGAAGAGCGGGTGCAGAAGAGGATCTTGGCTTATGCTCAGGTCAGTCTTGCTATTAGGATCCGATGTCCTGTTTGGCAGATGCCCCACCCCTTCTCAGAGGGGCACTGGTCGCGTCAGCGATGATTCAATCACAGCAGGATTTAGCTCATGGATGTGACCTTCCCCTGCCGGTCATAGACTCCCAGGCAGCACCTTCTCCTTTTCTGGACCAGCAAATGGTCTGTTTGGATGGAATGCTTCTGTGCACTGCAATTTATGATACTAATCACAGCTCAGCGAGAATCTCTTCCAGCAGAAGGCTCTGTGTTTTAGATTGGGCTCCCCAGGAGCAGACCCTGCGATGAAGATTTGCATAAATGTGATTTATTAGGTGGGGTTCTTGGAAATGCTGAGAGGGGAATAGAGAACAGAAGAAGCTAAGAAGTATGTAGATCAGGCAAGACCAGGGTCGGTGTGACTCAGTTTTACATGGCAGCTCCAGGGGCAGTGCAGGTTGCTGCTCATATTTGCTCCATCAAGACAAGAAAGCTGGCATGTTTGGAAACATATGTCTGCCTCCTCACTTGGCACGGGCTGCCTTCCAAGGGGAGTGTAAATTCCCAGACACTCAGTCTCTTGGCCCATGCAGGACAATTAAGAACAGTCCTTTGACCAAATGCAAGTACCAGAGGAGTAAAAAATTTCCAAGAACACATGTACAGAGCAGAGTGAAGGAACACATACAGGGAGAACATACAGGGAGAGCCCCCAAGAGTCCAGCAATGACCCCTAGCCATGAATGGACCCATTTGTTTATTCAACAGATTCATCCATCTTCAGCTCTATGCCAGGCTCGGGGATGTAAGTGACATGTTCCAGTCCTCACTGAAGTTTACAGTTGCATAGAGGAGATATAGACATTAAATTTCAAAAAAACCTACAAAAAATGAAGAATTGTGATTGCATTTAGAGCATGTTGAGAGGAACATGCTACCTCCTGAGTGTAAAATGGTCTGGCTGGTGGGAGGAAATGGAGTTTCTTTCTCCAAACAAGGAATCCTGAGCCAAGAGCTGGAGGATGAGTGAGAATGAATGGAGCAAAAAAGAAACAAAGAGCTGGGGATTTAGCTAAGTAGCATAAGCAGCTGCCTGGCAAGTGCAAGGTCCTGAGTTCGATCCCTGGTACAGAAAAAAAAAGAGAGGAGGGGGACAAAATAACATTATAAATCAAGGGGACTCATGGAAGTGTCCTGAGGCAGGAATCAGCAGGAGGAAATGAAAGAAGGCTGGTGTGGCTGGGGTTCTGTCAACAAGGGGAAAGTGGTAAGAGATAAGCACGTGGCTTGCTAAGGAATGATTTTTCCCTACTTGTCATCTGATTTGTTTTAGGACCTTTCAGTGTCTTTCAGACACATCTGTGGGCCTTTCAGTGTCTTTCAGACACAGTGTGTTCCCTGGAAGCAGAGGAGAAATGGGAACATAGAGAGGATGTGAGATGGGAGAATCTATTTCCAACTGTTCATCTTTTCCCCACTGAAGCTTATAGCTGAAATTAATACATAAATTTACAGCAGCAAGTCAGTTGTGATAAATAATCCCAGAAGTGTTCCAATTATTTACATTTTTATGGAATCTTGCCTAAGCAAACCCAGAGAGCTCACCAGGCACTTGAAGAATTATGTCTTGTTCAAAACCAATTTAATAGCAATGGAAAATAAAGCCATCTGTGGGAACTTGTAGAGCAGAGTAGTAATTCTCTGCCAGATGAGCAATATACAAAAAGCACCACATCAACCCGAACACACCAGGTACTTGCACAATTCAAGGGAAAGTAACAACTGCAGCTTAAATGAACTGTCTGAGGGTATCAGGCCTCAGACTATCTTGCAGTTACATGTCAGATATATGAGGATTCTGGTCACATTGCAAAATGAGAAGGTCCTTTGTGATCACTGTGTACAAACAGAGGCTGACTTGTGATAGGTTTTGCAAAAGGGAAAGAGATAGATCTCTTAGTGGAGCGTGATTTTGGAACCAAAGAGCTTGAGTTCTATTACTACTAGCTGTGCGACACTGGGCAAGTCATTGTTTTTTTATTTTTCTAATGTAGGAAATTTCTTATATTTGTGCCTAAAAAGGAATAATATGTGTCTCTCCCAGCCCAGCATCCCAGTTTTTCCTTTCTTTTTTTCCTAAATGGCTTACCATTTTTTTAAAACAGCTTTGTGGAGGCATAATTTACATACATTAAAATTCACCCATTTTAAATGTACAGTTCAATGAGTTTTAGCAAATTTATATAATTGCATGATTTTTTTTCCAAATCCAGTTTTAGAATATTTCCAACACTACCCAAAGTTTTCTTATTTCCTTTTATAGACAATTCTTATTCCCACTGCTAGTTCCAAGGACCACTGGTGCATTATCTGTCTCTACAATCTACTTTTTCTAGAAAATCCACGTAAATAGAAGCATACAATATGTAGACTCATGTGTCTGGTTTCTTTTCACTTTGTGTGCTTTCAAGATTTTCCCAAGTTATCTCAAGCATGGCAAGTTTGTTCCTTTTTATTGTTTTATGTTATGCACATTTTTCTTATCCATTCATCAAGTGGTGAATTTGACAAATTGTTCAGTTTTGGGTTGTTATGAATGACACTACTATGAGCCATTATGTAAACATCTTTGTGTTGACACTTATTTGCATTTGTCTTGAGTAGATGGAATTATTGCTGGGTTATATGTAAGTAGTTTGTGAAACTGCCAAATTGTCTTCCAAAGTGGCTGTATCAAATTTCCACCACCATTGTCTAAGGATTACAGTTACACCATATTCTTACTAACTCTTGGTATTATTAGTGTTTTTTAATTTAACCATTGTAATAGGTAGTGGCATCTTACTGTGGCTTAAATTTCTATTCTATAGTAACTGATGGTGTTAAGCATCTTTTCATATATCTTTTTATCCATTGCTATACTTCCTTTGGTGGATTATCCATTCAGATTTTTTCTCTGTTAAAAAATTGGGTTGCTTGTCTTATTAAGTTGTAAACATTCATCATACTCAGCACAAGCCCTTTATGTGTTTTGCAAATATTTTTTTCAGTTTGTGATTTATGCTTTTATTTTTCTTAGTGGTGTCTTTTAAAGAGAGAAAATTTTACGTTTTGATGAAATCCAGTTTGCTAATTTTTCCCTTTATAGGTTACACTATTAATGTCATTTCTAAAAGATTTTTTCCTGGCCCAAGTGCACAAATGTTTGCCTCTAGAAGCCTTTATATTTAGGTTTGTGATCCATTTTGAGTTAGTTTTTGTATGTGGTGTGAGGTATGGATCTAAATTAATTTTTCAACATATGGATATCCAAATGCTATAGCACCATTTGTTGAAAGATTATTCTTTCTTTCTTGAATTATTCTAGCTCTTTGTTAGAAAACATTTGACCACTCATGCATGGCTTTATTTCTATACTCTCTTAGTTTCTTTTTGAAGAATAATTCTTCTTCCATTTGTTTCAGATTCACAGGATAGTCCTTGAAGACTTGCCTTCTTCTAGACAAGTGCCAGGCACAAGAGCCAATGTGGTTATTACAGTGTTTTCTAATCAGCATTTGAACCCCTAGCAGATACATAAAGCAACTAATAATAGGTAGAGGTAGGTTTGGTTATAATAGTGACTTCTATCTGGACTCATTGCACAAAACTATTAATTGTATAGATTGTCTTAGTCCATTTTCTGTTATTATAACAGAACCTCTAAAACTGGGTAATTTATAAATAAAAGAAGTTTAATTTGGCTCATAGTTCTGCAGGCTGGGAAGTCCACTGGGCAGGTGTTTGCATCCTGCTGCTTTAGCTCATGATGGAAAGTGAAAATACCAGCATGTGTACTCAAAAGTGGTAAAATATGAGAGGTGGCTTTACTTTATAGCAACTCATTCTGGGTAATTAATCTTGTCCCACCAGATCAAGAACATGCTCCCTAAGAAAAGCATTAATCCATTTATAATCAGTCCTCTTGACTCACACCAGAGAAGTGATGTGGGTGAAGGCATGAGAGGAAAGAAGGGTGTAAGAAGTAGAAATAATAAGTACAAAGACCTAATATGTTTAGGAAAGTGTGAAGAGTTTTCTGTGATTGAATTGAGGGTGACCTAGTCACTTTTCCAGTGCTGGGAAAAAAAAATTTGACACCCTCAATTTAAAGGAAGAGAGATTTCTTTTTGGTCACAGTTTCAGTCCATGGTCAGCTGACTCTGAGGTAGAAACAGAATGGCAGAGGAACATGGTGGAGAAAAAGGTGCTCAAACCAGGCCACCAGGAAGCAGACAGTAAAGAGAGGGATTTGGGAGGGACATGTAGCCTTCCAGCTCATGTCCCCCAGTGACTTACCTCTTCCTACCAGGCTGTACCACCTCACAGCACATTTAGCTGTCAACTGGTCAGTGGATTAATCCGCTGATAAATATAGTGACCCAATCACTTTCCAAAACCCCTAACTCTGAACACTGGGGGAAATTCTATACCTAAACTGTAATAAAGGATATGAATGGATGGAATGGCTGGATTTGGAGGGGTAGTTTGGCTGGATCTATGTATCTTACAAAAATTTTTTGACTTTATCATGAATAGGACAGGGATTTGCTGATGAGGTGTACTTCCTGGAGTAAGGTGTATATTAAAAAGCAACTAGTTTGCTAGGAATGCCACAATCCAATACCACTGACTATGTGGGTTAAAGAACAGACATTTATTTCTCATTGAACTGGAGGCTAGATGCCCCAAATCAAGATGTTGGCAGGTTTAGTTACCACTGAGGCCTCTTTCTTTGGGTTGCAGGTGACTGTCTTTGCTATGTCCTCATGTGGCCTTTTCTCTGCATGGGCATCCCTGATATCTGTTCTTCTTCTTATAAGGAATTCTTATTGAATTAGGGTCCTACCTCATTTAACCTTAGATGCACCTTTACAAGTCCTACCTGTAAATATAGTCACATTAGGAGTTTGGATTTTAACATAATACATTTTGGAGGCATATAATTCAGTTCATAACAAATAGCTACCATTTTGTGGAACATTTATTATCTCCTGGGTCTTGTGCTAAGTAACTCCCATGCAATCTTTCATTTTATCTAGATACTAGCTTTGTAATCTTGAGCAATTAATTTAACCACTCTGTTCCTTAGTTTTCTCATTTGTAAAATAGTTTCTGCCTTAGAATGTTGTTACAAGAGTTAAATGAATTACTATGTGCAAAGCACTTACAGCAGTGTCTGGAACTGTATTTGCTAATAAATAAACCCTTGCTGTTATATAAGTGGAATTCATATCTTCAGATGAGGAAACTAAGGTCTAGAAGGAGAAAGTACCCTAGCCCAAGACTAACTGGAAGAAACATTTTTAATCAGTGCCACGGAGACCACAACACTAGTCATCTTGGATAGGTGAAATGGGCTCAGGAATAGCACCTGGGGATGCAGTAGATTCTGCAGTAGGTGTGTCCGGAGAAGGACAGAGTCTGACCAACCTTACACAGATGCTCCTTGATTTCTGATGGAGTCAAATCGTGACAAAGTCATCATAAATTAGAAATATCCTGAGTTGAGAATGTGTTGAATGTACCCAATCTTTCAATCATCTCAGCTAACAACACAGTGCAGTGTACAGCGTGGGTCATGTCCTGGCTGTGTGGGTGCCTGGGGGTTGCAGCTGTGTGGTAGAAGAGGATTGTGCTGTGCAGCACTTGCCCAGAAAGAGATTAATACTCCAGTTTTGAAGTATGGCTTCTACTGAATGTCTACCACTTTTCCACCATGCCAAAGTTGAAAAAAAATCTTAAATTGAACCATCGCAAATTGGAGATGGCTGTATTTGGAGAGCAAAGCTTACCCAAAAGTAGCCACTGTTGGACTGACTGCCATCAGAGCTTGCTCTCTGATCAGCCACAATCCCCCGCTAATGGTGGCTGGAAGGGAAGTTTTTGGATGAGGAAGTGGAAATAGGGCATAGAAGTACTTTCTGTGCATGTGGAAAAAGCAAGGATTCTCTGGGGCTGAGCCAGAGGGTGCTTGGTGAGGGTGAGGCATTGGGGAGGTGGGGCCTGGGACTGAGCCACAGTTACATAAATTTGGACTTTCATATCCTGCTTGCCTTTTGTGTTGTGGGCTACAGGGATGAAATGGAGAATTTTAAGCAGGAACACTTCATTTGATCCTGCCACAAAAATGGTTTCTGACCAACATTTTTGGGGAAAAAAAATCAGTCAAAATGGGAAACAAAAGTCAATTATCTTCAAAGAGAATGCTCCAAAGATTTATGCAGTAGGAAGTAACCAAAACCTCTTAAACAATATTTACCATTTTCCCCGCTCTGTTGGGGTGAAGGCCCTCCAGTCTCATTCCTAGGAGAAGACTGATTGGACTAGTGTGGGTCACATGGCCACTTTTAGACAAGACAGAGCCTTGACTGATAGTTCCACTGGGCTTTTTCTACTGAGAGGAACCAAGGGTCACCTAAGTAAAAGTGTTTAAAACATAAGAAGAAGTGGGGCACGGTGGTCCCAGTATTCTGGGAGGCAGAGGCAGAAAGGTCAAAAGTTTGAGCCCATGTATAGCAACTTCATATGACTTTGTCTTAAAATAAAAAAGGCCTGGGAATGTGTAGCTCGATGCAGTCTCTTGGTTCAGTTGGGGGGGGGTAGGGGTAGAGAGGCTAGGCTGAAAGTATACTCCTAGTGACCGAGAGAGAGCAGACCTGAGAAGCAACCTAGAAATGGTGCTTTTGCTAATTTTTCACTGGCAGACTTTGCAGCTCCATGTGCAATGCAGCTGTGCTTATAATCTGCCCCATGCATAATTTCAGGTTGTGATTTTAGGGCTAAATATAGGTCTTTTCAATATGATGGCAGGGAGCTAGATACATTTTGGTTGATACAGAAACAGAATGTTTTATGAAGAATAATTTTTTTTGGTAGAGAATACTTAAATTGCTCAATATAGTCACATCCTTCATACACCAAAATGATATAAAAATGTGTGGTGTGAAAGTCTCATTCCCATCCACTAGTTTCTTATACTTTGGGTAAGTCCTGATGAAGAGGTAGATGAAATATTTGTCCTGGGTTTTCCTTTCTGGTAAGCATTGTGGATGACTTGGGGAAAGTTGGGCCCCTAACTATCAGTTTACTACCAATTCAGGGTTTTCCAATAATCACGAGTCTTTTGCCTGGTCCCCTAGACTCCTTACCCCTCTACTTTATTTCTCTGGGCATGTCCAAGGCATCCAAGACTAGAAATGAGTACCTTGTTCCAATGATTACCAGGGAATGTAGAAATTCAACTTAGTTTCCAAATTCCTTCCAGTCCTCTAGGGCAGGGCTCAGCAAGGTATGCCAAGGGGCCAAATCCTGTTCATCACTTAATTTTTTAAAAAAAAGTTTTATTGGAGCATAGTCATAACTATTTGTTTCCATACTATTTGTGGCTGCTTTTGTTTTATAGCAGTAGAGTTGAGTAATGGAGACAGAGAATGTATGGTCTTCAAAGCCTAACATAACTTCCCAATTAGGCCTTTGATCTGCCAGTCCTTTCTCGAGGAGTGGAAAAGGAAATTTTGTTCTGGAAGTGCCATCCAGCAGTTAAGAGCAGCTGTGAAGTGAAGAGCTATCTCTGCAGAAAAGAAGCTCAGGTGTAAGGTCTGGCAGTCATCCTTGTCACTCCATCTCCTTCTTCCTTCACTACACATTCAGTTTAGCACTGATGCTTGTTGATTTTTCCTCTAAAATGTCCCTCAATTCTCTCCCTTTCACCCTATCTTCAGGAGCATCATTGCTTCATCACTTGTCTGGGCCACAGTCTTCAACCTGCTCAGCTGCTTCCATCTTGCCTTTGCTCCCAAGTGGTTGCAAACCAGTGTTGATCAAGAAGCCAAAGTGCTATGGGCCAGGGATTTAGCTGCCACTTTGCAAGTGTGGGGTTGTGAGTTTGAACCCTGGTACCAGGAAAAAAAAAAATCCCATGATAAACTGATACGGCATCCTTAGGAAACTAACACATTGCGAACTGGGAGAGAGCATGAAGAGGACAAAGTGATCTTTACAAAGTGAAGATCTGAACATCCTCCAGAGGCTTCCATTGCTTTTGAAAGAGTGACTCAAAGCCACAGTGAGGCCTCTTTCTACTTCGCTGGGACCACGCTCATAGCCACGTCTCCCTGCATTCTGACCACAGGAGGGGGTGGGCTCTCTCCAGAAAAGGACTTTTGCACACTATCTCTACTGCCTAAATCCCATGCACCTCTTATTTTCTAAAATTTTCTCATCTTCCAGGTGCTGTGTGTGACTACAATGTTCCTCATAGAACCTTTGTTTGGCCTGTTTCACTGTGTCAGTGCCCTCATTCTGGGCTGCTAGAACCCTGGTCCCTACATCTTACTTTGCTGCAGTTACAATTCTGCATTTGTTTGTGGTGCATTTTTAAGTATGTTTCTCCATGCAGGGAGGGACTTACATCTCGTTGTGCTGACAATGGTGTCCACAATGCCTAACATAGTTCCTGACAGAAGCTAGACCCTTAGTCAGTATTTATCAAATAAATAAACAATGAGTCTTCTTCCATTTGATACACCTCTGATGATGAGAGAGATTCCGCCCTGCAGTTTGCTGAGAGTTTAGATGCCAAAGCCTCAACTTCATCCCTTGAGAATTGTGTTTAACAGAGTGAGTTGGCAGAGCAAATTCAAGCTAGTGTTGATTGAATGTCACTTTGAGACAGCAGCTGCTGAATTCCTTCCAGTTGGTGTCTGAAGCTCCAGACAGGGTGTACACGAAACACACTTTTCTCTGTGTCCCAGAGAGAGGGGAGGATGTATGTCCCATTTACTCTTCCTGCTGCCCTGTGCCTGTCTCCTCACAACCCAACCTTTGAAGATGCTAATGAAGAAAGGCAGACAGGTGTCTGAATGCCACCACACTTCCTCCAGCCCCTCCCCCATCTATTAAGTATTCCAGGGTCCAGACACAGAATTTTATTTGTGTTTCTGCACCTAAGCTGCCCTTTGACATAGCTGGTGATTGCTTTTTTAAAAAAAATCATGAAGGAAAACTAGGTCCTTCCATCCACTGATAAGGTGTCAGGTGACAGAGAGATCAGCATCCCAACACATAAATCTGCAACTAATCCTTGGGAATCAATATTTTTCATTAAGAACCTGTGAGAGTTGGGCCATTATGGGCAAAATCTGTTTAGGTTGACATCTTGATGAAGTTATTCAGTTCAGGGGCTTAAGTCATTGAAAGGTAATAAAGAGCACAGAGCAATCTCAGGGCTGGTTAGGGGAGAAAACGATGGGAGTATTGAGTTTCAGTGTGGTGAAAAATGACCTCTTGATTTATTGGGGGATGATGGGGTGCTGGCCTCTTGGGCAGCCCAGGCCAGACTCCATCAACATGGCAGCCTCTCATCCTTCTACGGCCACTGCTATTTGTAAGCTGTCTGGAAGTCCAAATGTAAAGGGATCTTGGGATATTTCTAGCATTCTCCAAGTTCCCATCCTCATAATAATTTTTCACATTTTGGACTTTTTCCTGTAGGTCACGGGGCAGTGAAGTATAATATTCTAAATAGTTTAACAATGAGATTGAGTTTACTTTTGGAAAACTGCCTTTATGGCCCATTAGATCTTCCATTATTAGAAAGAACTAGGCTTATTTGGAGTCAATCATGAATATAGTTAGGATTCAGATCATGGCATCACATATTTTCTTTTGGGTCCCATTTTTTCTGTGGAGAATGACTTTTGGAAGTACAAGTTTTTGGTCTCTTGCCTGAAAAAAGAAAAACATAATCCCAATTCTGTCCAAGATCCTGGCCTCGTCTTTCTGCAGTCCTTTGTAATCAAGCCAAATGAGACTTATTTCTGGTTTTGTGCTGGAAACCACATTCTCACTTTCTTTGGGTGGACCATCTAAAAGACACATAAGTCTTATGAATATTAATCTCTGCTCACAGCATAACTTCTATACAATTATCCATGCTGCCAACCACATATGAAAACTCTTTGGGGGCTTCTACAAAGATCAAAACGTGCCAGCATCAGAGTGCTTTGGATTCTTTCAACTCTGGTATGGTTTCTGATTTAATGCAAATGTATGATGTCTTCTCTGGGAGCAGGGCTGAGGGAGAAACCAAAAAACATAAGTAAATATACTAATAAAGCATATGAGAGGTGGCAGGAAATAAGAAGGCAGATTTTCTGTCAATAGGGAAGGGGATCAGAGTGGGGGGAGGTCAGCAAAGTAAAAGGATCAAAAGTAATGAAAATATGTGGCATGCATGCACCAATTCCCCAAAACAAACATAACTATTACACATCAAAAATATACATTTATAAAAAGTAAAAGAAGTTAAGGAGTAGAAAGAACCCTTCCATTATACTGGAAAATAACATTGGTAACGGAATGGGCTGTATTTACACAAGAGAAATTGGAGGAGAGGAGTCCAGGTAAGGGTCCAAGCTAAGATAGAGGCAGTAAGGATCGTAAGAAGAATGTAAACTGAAGATATGATGAAGAAATAAATGGATATGATTTGGTGAGAGTTTGGGATCTGGGATCTGCTCGTGTGTTGAATTTTCACCACCTTCTGATCCCCTAGAAAGTGTAGGAAGAGGAAGATAGAAGCAAGGAAGGGATTTAGGTGAACATCAGGAACTGAGGACCAGAAGAGGACTCAGTCAGACAGAAAAAGAGAGAGAAGGAAAATGGAAGGGAGTGGAGATATGGGAGCAAGGGCATGGTTGACTTTGCCACGATCTTCACATTTGCCATCTGCCCTGGCCAGTATGGGATCGTCTGCGACCATGCTCAGAACAGCCTCAGTGTGAGATTGTGGGCCTGGTAGTGAACGCAGCGGTGGGCGGAACTCAACACCAGAGGCTTCTCTGGCCCCGCGCTGCACAGAGTTGGGCTTTACAGGTGTTATTCTTACTAGTAGCTCGTTGTGAGTGGTGCCCCCTGGGGATCCTGGGTGGAAGTGGAGCTTATGAGTTCAGACTACAGAGGAGGCTGGGCTCTGAAGAGAAGGAAGAGGTAGTGGCTGGAGGAGAGCATCCCTTTTATTATTTTAAGTTTGAGGAGACCTGAGCTAATGTTCTGACAAGAAAAGGAAGAGCTAATGAAGAGGCATCTTCTGCTATTAAAAATAGCAAGGTAGAAAAATAAACAGAGAACACAGCCTTGTGTGGAAGGCACCTCTCTTCCTTTGACATGGGAGGAAAGGAGGTCAGAGTCTGCCCATCCCTACCCTCTTTGATGGAGTCTGTTTCCTGACACAACATCTGAGAATCAGCCTCAGGCAACAGTCCTGGCCTCACTGATTTTCTACATGGTGTTGTCTTGCTTACATCAGCTGTCAGTGTAGTTTTTATTTCCTGGTTTCTATTCTAACACCTCTCTCACTTATTTAGTCATTCAACAAACTTCCACTGGGCACCTGCTGTGTTATGATGCTATACTAGGACAACTGTGTGTAGAGCTGAACACAAGTTCATTCCCGTACCCACAGAGTTTAGAGCCTCATGTGACAGAGACTTTTATCTGGATGTGTTGGGCCCTAGCTCAGCTTTGAAACAAGAGAGTTTCCTGGAAGGTGAGACATATGAGACTAGAAGGAAACATAGAATGGGCAGAAGCAAGAGCATGGTGGGAGGGGACACTCAGTGAAAACACTCAAAGGGTGGAGAAAGCACAGCAGTTAGCAAACTAGAAAAAGCCTGGAGTTTGGGAGTTGGGAGAGACTAAGGCAGCTTTGTCAGCCTTGGAGCCATTGACATTTGGGGCTGGATCATTCTTTGCCATGACTTGTTGTGTAGAGTATTTAGTAGAGTGTTTGGTAGAGTAGTGACATTCCTGGTATCTGTCCACTGGGTACCAGTATTCAGCTCCTACTCCATCAGCACCCGAAGTTGTGGCTTCAGAGTGTCTCCAGGCACTGCCAAATATCTGCGGAGGTTCAGAATTGTCCCTGGTTGAGTGAGAATCACTGGGCTAGAAAAATCAAGCAGGGCCTCTGTCTTAGAGGGTCCTATAAATCAAGATGAGGAGTTTGGGCTTTATTCTGGAGACAGTGGACGGAGGCTGCTGGGTTTAAATCATAGATGAGAAGAAGGTTTCAGGATCAGATCCACGATTCTAGTTGTGGTGGTCCAGAGGCAGGCAGGAGACGCATGCAGGTGCAGTCATATAGTGAAATGCAGAGGATATTAACAGGGGATCCCAAACCACAATGGGAATACATGACAACAGTGGTGGTGACAGTATTAATAACTATCATTTATGGGGGACTTACTGTGTGACAGACATAGTGCTAAGAGCATCACATGCATGATGTTGTTAAAGTTTCACACTAAAGTAGGAGGTAAGTACGAACCTTGTCCATATGTTAGTGATAAGAAAGTTAAATGGAGGCACATGGAGATTAATTTGCCAAAGTTCATACAGTTAGTAAAATGTAGGAACAGGAACTCATATCTGCCTGAGTACAAGCTCTTAACTAGCATGCAAGTACTGCATCCTTTCCAGGTTCAGCCCTTTCTTCATCCCTCATGACCTATGGCAAAGAATTTGAATACGATGGGCCGTTGGGATCATGTTTTGCCAGAAATTTCAAATCAAATAAAGTTTAGCACACTAGTTTATTTTCTTCCTTTAAAAAAGAAATCCAAAACTGTGTAGTTCAGAGCTCGTGGTCGGCCCTTTCTATCTTGATGCTCTGACATCTCAGCAGCAGACTTCAACCTCATGATCCAAGATGGCAGCTCAGACTGAGATATCACATCTGCATTCCAGCCAGCAAGAGGAAAGAAGGGTCAAAGAGGGCACCATCTTTCCCTGCAGTCTCATACAAACATTTCCTTACATCTGTTAGCTGCAGATTTGGCTCATGGTGAGACTCAGTAACAAGAAAATTGGAGTGATGCCCTTTTCCCCACTCTGAGAGTCCATGTAACCAACCAAAAATGGAAACTCTGCTTCTAAGTTACAGGAGAAATCACTGGGGCAGCTAGTGGTCTTCCTCACTGCATTCTTATAAGAATCTAGGCCCGGTGAAGGCTGGCCATATAGTTTACCATTCTAAGTGCAACATTTTGGGGGAGCAAAAGGAGGCACTAAAAGTATTGATTAGGTATGAATTGATTTGGAGTAAGCATGGCCCTGTGCTGGAGAACTGCAGTGCAAAATCACCCTAAATCTCCTGCATTAGAAACAACACTAGGTCAAGGTCTTTCCCTTTATAAACTAAGCAACACTGAAGTTTTCTATAAATAACAGCTTCAAGTAATGCCTTTGCCTGAGGCGTTTGTTCTCAAAGGGCAGAAGGCACCATCGATTGACTGTTTTACAATGTGGCAGCTGTTTAATTCATTTTTCACTTGATTTCCTTGTAGACCTCTGAGAAAGGTACTATTATCATTCCAACTGAGTCTGTGGAGGTATGGGGAGATTAAGAGACTTATCCCAAGTAACTCAACAGATAAGATAACTGGCTGAACCGGAATTTGAACTGGTGTCTGGTGACTCCTCAGCACTGCTTTTATGACCACCACTCTCTTCTATTCCACCCAGACCTCAGGCTGTTCACTTGCCTGCATGACCCACTACACAGTTTCTCATGTCTTTGGGTTTTCCAACCTTGGTTTCCTACACCAGCTACCTCATCACTTGAGCTGCTCCTTTGGACTTTATGGTTGACATCCTTTAGTTAGTCAGATTCCATGCTTGACACCATTTTTCCCATCCCACTGTCACCTGTACACACCACCTTGCTTTCTATCCATTGACAGCCCCGTAGCCTTGGACCTATCATGGCCTCATAACAATTGGATCATCTCTGTGTTTTGTTCCACAGAGGAAAGAGGCAAAGATGAGACATTATTGATGGAAGACACTGATACACAGAGGGTTTTCCCTTTCTTATTAGTGTATGTCTGTTATACATCATAAATACATTAATTGTATGGAAACTGGTATATATACATATTACCATTCGATCTATTTTATTTTCCCTTCCCCTCCCTCCTGTATCCCTCCTCCTGAAGTCTTCTTCTCACCAGAGTACCTACATCTACTGAGGTTCTACATCTATTGAGATGATCATGTGATTTTTACTTTTACTGCTGTTTATGAGATGTATTACATTTATTGATTATATATGTGGGGCCCAACCTTGTCATGATCTTTGTAATGATTTGCTGCATTCTGTTTCCTATTATCTTGTTGAGAATTTTTGCATCTATGTACATAAAGGAGGTTGATTTGTAATTTTCTCTTTCTTTTCTTTTCATTTTCATTTTCATTTTGTTTCTGTATTATTAAATCCTGTTTGGTTTTGTTATCAGGGTAATGCTAGCTCCTGGGAATGTGTTTGTAGTTCTCTTTCTCTTTCAATTTCATGGAAAAGTTTGAGGTGTGTTGGTGTCAGATCAGCCCTGAAGTTCTGATAGAATTCAATGCAGAGAGGTTTGCAGGTAGCATGGGAGAAGCTTTAAACCCTTCTTACTGTTAGCCATAATTTTCCAGGAAAATGATGATGGAGGGTCAGAGGAATTAGCCTTGGAGGAATAAGAGGAAGCTGGTTAGGGACATGTAGAAAGATGACTCTGCAGGTGACATATGTGCTGAACTAGGAGGGCTTTGTGTAGAGCTGTGCCAGCCCACACTGTAATGTGACTTCTTCCACCAGGGCCCAGCCTCCCCTGAGGTGGGGAGAAGATGTGGTTGAAAGGAGCTTTCGTTTATAGCCAGATTTGCATTAGTCTGCTATCTGTAATAGCTAGTTACTCACTTGTTACTTTTCTGTCTACTTTTCTGGGGACAGCATAATCCTCACACATTTATTCCTATGTTCACATGGCCAGGCACAGATGCTGGCACCTGTGAAAGTGTTTATCAGAGATGACTATGTGATGAAAGCCTCGTTTCAGCCCTAAGTCTTGTGGTTTTAACTTTGTCCCTTGCATCTCAACTTTTTAAATACTGAGAACCTCTTTCATAATCTATCCTCTACTACCTTTACCCCCAAATAATGACATTAAGAAGATAACAGTGTTTTAAACTGCATACATTTATGAGGACCCATTTGTTCACTGTGTCATTTAAACATTAGTCACCTAATAAAACAAAAAAAATCACATCTTAAAAAACAACAGTATAATAAAAAGCCTTGTACCCAGGGCCTTTCTGAGTTACATCCCCACCTTTTAATTTTTTTTTTTTTTTGAGACAGCATCTCACTAAGTGACTAAATTGTCCAGGTTAGGCTTGAACTCGCAATCCTCCTGCCTTAGCCTCCCAGAGTGCTGAGATTACAGACGTGTGCAACCACTCCTGGCTTAACTTTTCTTCCTTACTTAACTAGTTGGTTGGAGTATATCAGCTAGTTGGGTGTTTTATAGCTAAATGTCCACATTTCATTAGGCATTTGCCACTGACTGGAAGTAGAGTGTATGTCCCCTTCTCTCTCCCTTCAGAGGGCAGCATGAAGTAGTGGTTAGGGCAATGGACTTTGGCCTCAGGTCTTCTGGGCTCCAGTACCTATCACTGCATCCTATTATCTGAATGACCTTGGGTGAGCTGCTTGATCTCAGTTTCACAGGCTGTGCTGTGGGGAGAATGAGCAACACCCATGGCACAGGGGTGTTAAGTCTTCCACATAGATCCTTGGATATAATTGATACTTCCTAATGTTTTCCATCACCCAGGTGTGGTGGGACATCTTTGCTGGCTGCAGGATCTCACATGCTGTGCTGGGACTAGACAGGAACCTAACAGAGAGCCTGCAGCTTGGGCTGCCAGCCCTCTGTGGATAGGGAGGGACATTGCTTTTCAGTTTTGTTACCTGTGATTTCCAAAAGCGGCCACATTGCATTGCTGAGGGAAAACTGAATGCTTGCCTGCTGCTCACTGGTTCTGTATATATTGATTAGCGTCACAGGGGTGGCACTGGGGATGCTGATCTAGAAACACTCACTTTGATTCCTTAAATAAATCCCCCCTCCGGGTCCTGCTAGGAAACTAATTGGGAGTTGATTCTGATGAATACATGTGCCACCGCCGCCTGAGGAATTGACCACGCTGGCAGATGGCTGGAGCGTGAGGAACACTCTGCCGTGGCCTTCTAAGGGGCCCATCAATAATAGATCGGCTCCAGCCCTGGGAGAGGGAAGCGTTTCTGCTGCAGGTATGAATTATGGATGCCGTTTAGGGTAATGCGGATCTATCTCAAAGGTTCCGCTCAGTTTATGTGCTAGTAAAAGCCGGCAATTTGCTTGTATTCCAGCTATAATTTGCGCTACATTAAGGTACCCTCCTTTCCATAATAGATGTGCGGTCGGACGCAGGCGCAGTCTGGCCTCCAGGGCGAGGTCTGAAGGGGCAGACGGAGCCCTGCCAGGTGTGGTCCTCCGCAGCCAATCACAGGGCCCCGGGCGCCCCTGCGGCCGCAAGTGGAGGCTTTAGCTCCTGCGCAAGGCTCAGGGAAGAAGCCGCACTAAACCCCAAAGCCCTTCTGTGACTGGCTTATCAAATGCAGCTGATGCCTTGACGGAAGCACAAAAGAAAACCTATGGGCTGTGGAGTCGGATAGACAGCAGCCTTGCGAGGGAGGCCAGACAGGTCCGACAGCACGGATTCTCCAGCTGGTCCTGAGTCCTGCTTTTGGCATTTCTTAGCCGTGTGACCTGCAAATTACTCAGCCTTCGTTTCCTCTGTGCTGAGCCACGGCTTCCTCTTACCCACAGTTTTGTCTGTGCCCCAGTTCCCTCTTCTTTAAATCGACAGCAGTAATACTGATCAGTTTGGTGAAGTCAGACAAAGGGCACCTCTGACTGTTTATCAGGGATTTTTGAGGTCTACTTGTCAAATATGACCATTATTCAAATCAAATTTTATAAACTTGAAATTGAAATAAAAGGTAATAAATACTCAAAACTCATCAATTCCTAGTCGTTTGGGCTCCATCTCACTCTTTCCTATGCTCCTGAGCCTGTTTTGCATCTGCGGGGCAGCAATGATACACGAGTTGTGTCTCTGCCCAGTGCTACCCAGTGCACCAGTGCACCAGGGTCCAGTCCTAACCCCGAGACTCACCGCCTGTATAGTAACTTGCCATCGGCCGGCCATGGTGAGCGCGTTTACACCATGCACACTGGTAAAGGTACAGATCAAGGCTTTCTTCCGAGAGCTGACTGTTTACCAAAGAGCACATCATTAAAGGTGTTTACAGAATGGACTAGTTTATGTTTATAAATTGTTTAAAACAGGTCTTGGCATATAGGAAGCATCAAGTAAAATTTCGCTATTATTATTTTCATAGATTTTTTTTTTACCAAGGTTTTTTTTTTTTTTTTTGCACAGATCAAATGGTGACCATGTTTGAGTGGAGCCATCAAGGAGACATAATCTTGCCCCCTATCCTATCTCCTGTGTTCCAACACCTTTAGGAAAGACATACTAATTCTCTCCAAGGGGTGAAGGTTAACTAAAATTTTTTTGGAAAAAAAATTTAGGTTTACATGTTCTCCTTATATGTTTTTCTTTAGTGCAGGTAAATATACCACTAGGCTGACTTTGGTTAAAAAATAAGATTCTGGCTATATTACTTTACTAATTTTAGTAAGCTTTTTTTATGTCTTCAAGGTTTTACTTCTGTAGCTGTAAAAGAAGGCAGTAACAGCTGCCTTGCAGGCTGGGGTTGTAAAAGTGATATAAAAACCATTGTAATCCTTGGAAGATGGGAGGTTCAAATCCTACCTTTTACTGTTTTCTGTCCCCAGAACACTAGGTAAAGGTTCTTAATTTCTATAAGTCTTTATCTCTTCATTTGTGAAACTGGGGTGAAAGTACTTCTACTTGTTGGTTATTGTGAAATGAAAAGGAGTCACAAACTTAAGGAGGTTGGCACTTTACTTGGCTAAAGCAGATGTTTGACAAATATTAAACGACCATAGTTGGTACCCAGAAGTGATATCCCTCACCACCTCTCCTGACCTAAATGGTTCAGGGTGATGTAGATGGCTGAGTGGGGGAAGTCTTCCTCCCTGCTCCCTTATAGGTACCTCCCTCCTAACACTGGGTGCCCTAGCTTGAAGGATTGTCACCTTCTCAGACTGAAGATGAGTCCCCTTGCATGGAGTGCCATGCAGCAGCGGGTCCAACTTAGGCTTACAAACAACCCACCAAGCACTGTGGTGAAGATTAAATGAGATAACATAAGTGCAGCAGAGCAATTCATTAGAAACTTTATATGGCCGGAATAGTCTCTTTGGGAATGAATTGTGTCTTATTTTCTCAGCTGGAGGTTCATCAGAAAAGAATAAGATGTTCTTTTGCTTCTCTTGCTCAGAAGGCTAAGTGGGTCTTTGGCTTGTTAAGGCCTGAGTTTGTATTGAGAAAAAAGTGAACAAACCTTTCCATAGTGATCAGATTTCAGGAGTCTGAGAAGGGAGAAAGAAAGAACTGTGGCTTCTGGGAGAGCATTGCTCAAAAACAGTGCCTCAGAAACTGTCTCTGAGAGCAGGCACCAGGGGTAGGGCCCAGGGAATCATGAAAGGATATCCCCAAACCTGGCTCCGAGGGATAGGCAACCAGATACTTCCTTAGACCTCTTTACCTCTAAGTGGAGAACAGATGAAGTCTGTCAAGGCTCAGGCATTGGCCAGGCACTGCTGTGACTGGGGGCTTCTAGGACTTACATGAGGGGGAGTGATAATAAATGACGGGCAACTTCTTGGTAACTCTGTTCTTTGTGGGAGTGGGGTTTAAACTGGTTTATGTCTGGTTTGAATAAAAAAATGTGTTATGCTCACCTTTCAGTTTAAGAGCAGTTCATATGTGTGACTCTTGTAATATTCTGGGCTCAAAACAGAAACCCAACAAATGCTGTTCCCTTTACTCATACATTTATACTCTATCATATTTAATCACAAAGATGAGCCCCACAACAGTTTTGAGATTGAGATCTAGGACTCTAGGGTCAGGTAGACTCAAGTTCAAATCCATGATCCATCACTTGTGTGGCCGTGTGAATCTGGGTAAATTCCTCAATCTTTATCAACCTCAGTTATATCATCTATGAAGTGGGGATTAAAACACTGTGTGCATTGGATCCCTGGTACAAAACAAAAACAAAACCAAAATATAACACTGTGTGTAAATGAAATAATGTTGAGCACAGTGTCTCACGAATAAATACTAAGTAAATGGTGACCTTTATTATTGCATGTTTTATGACCCAAGTAGGAAAAAATAAAGTCCAATAAATAAAGTAGGGAATAAAGGCCTGGATGTTTCCCTTGAGGCCAGGAAGGGATTCATAAACCCAGTGCTTGGCTCTCTTGCTGTCTAAGGCAAGGGGGAACACTTTGTTCTCCATATTTCTCAGAGCCAGGATTCCACTAACGTGACTGTTCCATGTTCCCAAAAGCTTTTTAAAGCTATAAATATAGATGGAACATTTTGAGAAATTTGCTGGATCAGGGGTTTTGTCTAAGCAAACAACTTTGGTTGGCCTTGGCTCCTTTTCCTGGTTACCCAGTTCCATGAATCCATTATTTTATTTTACCCTGTGGTTTCTACTTAAATCTCCCAGAATCATTTAAGAGGAGAAGGGTGTGGGATGCCAGACTCTGGCAAAACACAGACAGTGAAAAGATCCAGCCTAATTTAGCCAGAATTACCTATGAATCTTTTAGGGCTGTTTTTAAAATTTAAGGGGTATACTTACTTATTTAGTTATTTTTAGAGCCAGCTTTCTGACTATAAAAGCTTTAGGTAGCAATTATAGAAAATGTGGAAATCAAACACCCTATCCTTTTGTTATTTTTTGATGGCGAGCAGTTTAGTAAAAACTCAATTGTTTAAATCCCATTGAATTTTAAAAACGATACCTTATAGAATTTATAGCTTTTCCAATTAATTAATCAGTAAATCAATTAACCAGAAAAATCTTTATTGAGTGCCTTTTGTGAGCTCTGAGAGGTCCTGGAATTGTGGTTAGATAAGAAAATGAAAAGCTCTGAACCAATAAATGTCGTACAGTCCCAGAGGGGAGACTAATCTAATGGCAATGCAATTAGTGATCAAGCATTTGGCCCTCAGGGGTGGTGGGAGCTGAGACAGACAATAAAGGTGGATGTGCTATGATCAGGAAGGTGAAGGAGCAGCAAAGTAATAGAAGAGTCTTGTTAAAAGCAATCCAGTGGGGCAATGTTCTGTTTCTTAGACTACAAGTGAAGGAAAAGTGACCGTACACATCTGTCTACCCCCATCCATCTATTCAGTTAAATTTTTTTAATTATAATTTTAAAAATCTAGTTTTTTGATGTATAACTGACATATAATAAAGAGTGCATATTTGCAACACACAGCTAAGTTTTGCCATATGTCTACACCAGTGAAATTATGGCTACAATTAAGATAATGAACCTACCCATCAGCCTCGAAAATTCCTTGTGCCCTTTTGTAATTCTTCTGCCTGCCCTTCCCAGACAACTACTGATCTGCCTTCTGTCAGTAAACAGTACTTCACATTTCCTAAACTTCTATAAAAATGGGATAATATGATGTGCACTATTTTTTGTCTGTTTCCCTTCACTCAGCATGATTGTTTTGAGATTTATTTACATTGTATGAATCAATATTTTATTCTTTATCATTGAGTAGTAGTCTGTTGATAGATATTTGAGTTATGTATGGGTTTTACCTATTAAAAATAAAGTGGCTAAAAAAATAAAGTTGCTATGAACACTCATGGTCGATTTTATACATGGACATATGCTTTTACTTGTTCTTGAGGAAACACCTAAGAATACAATGGCTGGTTCATACATGTTTAGCTTCTGAAGAAACTAAGAAACTATTTTCTAAAGTGAGTGTATCATTTTATATTCCAACAGCAGCATACAGCAGTTCTAATTTTATCACACATACTTGCCAGCATTGGCATGACCAGGTTTTTACATTTTAACCACTCTAGTAGGTACAGTAATGACATGTGATTTCAGTTTACATTTCTCTAAAGACTAATGACTGAGCTTTTTTCATGGACTTCTTTCTCATCAGTAGCTCTAGTTTGGTGAAGTATTCATTAAAATATTTTCACCATGTTTTAGTTGGCTTATTTATTGACTTTTAAGGGTTATTTATATATCTGAGATATAAATCCTTTATTAGCAATGTGATTTATCAGATATGATTCTCCCAGTCTGTAGTCAGTCTTGCTCTCTTAACAGTGTCTATTGAGTGTTAAAATTTGGTTGAAGTTCAGTTTATCTGTTTCTTTTTGGATCATGGGCCATACTTTTGATAACAAATCTGAAAATTTTTGCCTTGATCGAGGTTTAAAAGACATTTTCCTATGTCATAAGTGTTTTATAAGTGTAGGTTATATGTGTATTAGTGGGTTAATTTTTGTATATGATATGAGGTATGCATAAAATTTAACTTATCTTTTTGCATATTGTTATCTAATCATCCTAGTACAGTTTTTTTAAAAGGAGATGCCTCTCTCTACTGAATTGCTTTTGCATCTTTGTTAAAACTTTGTTTTCTCTACATGTGGGTTTGTTTATACTCTCTATTCTTTTCCGTTGACTTACTTTGCTTTATTCCAATATCACAGTTTTTGTTACAGTTTTATAATTGATCTTGATATGTATTAGGTAGTGTCACTATCACAACCCCCCCCCCCAAGTATCTTGGCTGTTCTAGGTTCATTGCATTTGTAAATATGTTTTAGAATCAGTTTGTCAATTTCTTCCAAAAAAACTCTTGGGGATTTTTCTTTGGATTGTGTTGAATCTATAGATCAAATTGGGAGAATTTGCATCATCTTAAAAATCTTTATGAACCATTGAAATAGTACATCTTTTTATTTATTTAGGTCTTCTTTAACTTCTTTGGCCTGTATTCATAATTTTCAGCATATAAGATTTTCATAACTTCCAAATTCATCTCTAAGAATTTAGTAATTTTTATGTTATGGTGAATGGCATTGTTTTATTAATTTTGATTTCTGATTGCTCATCGCTACTGCATAGACATCTGTCTTAGTTACTTTCACATTGCTGGGACAAAATACTTGATGCTTTTTGGTTAAAGAAGGAAAGATTTATTTTAGCTCACAGTTTGTAGAGGTTTCAGACCATACCTGGCTCCCTCCAAATCAGGGTGGCATGGCAGAGGGGAAAAGTTCATGATGTGGCCAGCAGAAAGTAGTCTTCCTTTTTTCCTTCTATTCTATGCAGGTTACAAGTTTATTTGTTGGTGTCACCCTTCCCCAAGGTAGGTTTTCTCTCTTCAGTAAATCCGTTTTCCAAACCCACAATCATGCTAACCCAATAGGTGGACTAATCCAGTATAACACACTCATTATTTAGTCATTCAGAAAGCTCCACTTGTGAGTGCATGAACATTTAAGGAGGCATCTAAATATAAGCCATAACAACATCTAGTTAATTTTTGTGTATTGAGATTGTATCCTGCAATTTTGCTAAATTCACTTATTAGATTTAGCAGCTTTTCTGTTAATTCCATCAGAAAAATAGTGATGAGAAGTTTATATCTTCTAGTCCTATCAGAATGCTTGTGTTTTTTCTTGCACTACTGTACTGGTCCAAAACTGTAGTACAATGTTGAAAAAGTGTTAAAAGTGTACCTCTTTGTCTTGTTTCTTATCCTCAGAGAGAAGTATTTATTATTTTATCATTTTTGTTAACCTCTGTCTGCTTCAGTTTCTCATAAGTGAACTTGGCATATAATCTTTATCAGGCTGAAGTTCTCTTCCGTATTACTGAGAGTTTTTTAAAAAATTTTTTATTTAAAAAGAAAAAAAGCAAAACAGAAAAAATGGTAGAAACAATACAGAATTTCAGAAAAAAACAGTAAGAAATCACTAGTTAATAAATTACATATTGTCTTCTTAGACATAGTTGTTTAAGTTACAAAATTAAAGCATACAAAGTGGACATTCAAACAGTGAGGCTGAAAACAGTTCTGTTTAATGATCCAATAAAAACTTAGCAACATGATTATCAATCCTACACACTTGAACATACATGCAGTTATATACTTTAGAGCACTTCTTTTCCTCCTTTTGCTTTTTAAGATCATTATCTGTTTAGTTATATCATGTTTCAGCTTGCTCAGTACCTTACTGATCTGTTTTGTTGTTATTTACTTTTTAATCACCTTATATAATTCTGTTGCTTTGTTTATGAATTTCTCCTGATCCCTGCCCCATGCATCAGCTTTGGTGGAGTTGGGAGTTTTTTGGGGGGGTATTTTGTTACTTTTTTTTTTTGAAGGTAGCAAAATACACTAGAACAAGACAGAACAAAGCCATCTGAGACAGTGCAGTGAAATTGGCACAGAACCCCACAGCAGGTTACCAGGACAACAGCAATAGGCACAATAGTACATCCCATTTTCTTCACAATAGCTGTTCTTTCCATCAGGTAGAGCAAAATGGAAGGAAATACTGAACTTATAAAAACAGAATATTGAATAAAGCAGTACCATTAATCAGAACTGAGCAAAACAGTGATAAAAATATTTGCCTTCAAAGAGATGGTAGAAGGAAATCCCCCTTACTTGCCACACTGCATATGTTCATCCTCCCAAGAGATACTCAGACCTCCAGTTCCCACTTGCTATGGTAGGGGGAGATGTTTGATTCTTAGCCCATACTCCGGCAGGCCCACAGCGGCTTACCAAAGTGCTGAGCTGGCTGCTTGTTTTTCCAGTGCCCCACGTTCCAACATGGCATGGAACTCAGGAAACACTGGTGGTTCTCACCCTCGGGAGTTTTTATTAGGAATGAATATTATTGGACTTTTAAAATGAGGTTTTTTTTTAAATGAATTGAGATGATTTCTTCTTTTTTCATTTTTAGTATGTTAATATGTTTTGTTATATCTTTGTTTTAACTACTTGGTGTATTTTTGATTTTCAAGTCAATTTTGAATTCCTGGGATCAGCTCTGATGGTTATAATACAACATTTTAAAATTTATATTGTCAGATTTAATGTGCTGATTTTTAGCAGCTTGCTTGTATAATCATAAGGCATATTGGTCTTACTTACTTTTTGTATGGCTGAGACAAAATTCCTAATATCCAAATTTAAAGAAAGAAAGGTTTATTTCAGCTCAGAGTTTGTAGAGGTTTCATTTTGTAGTCAATTGGGTCCAAGGCAGAGGTGCGTCACAGAGGAGAAACACTTCGTGGAATGGCAGGTAGAGGGCAGCAAGCAGTGGCAGCAGAAGCAGTCAGCCTGCCTTTCCCTTTTATCCCATCCAAGCTGCCAGCCTTTTGGGCAGTGCTTCCCAGAACTGGGTCAATTCCAATCAGTGGACTAATTTAGTACCACACACTTTAATCCCAGTATCACAGGTCATAGATCCAGCCAGCTCTGCAAAGCTCCCCTAGTAGTGCATGGGACTTTGAGAGAATATCT
Source organism: Hydrochoerus hydrochaeris (assembly GCA_004027455.1). Classification (NCBI taxonomy): domain Eukaryota; kingdom Metazoa; phylum Chordata; class Mammalia; order Rodentia; family Hydrochaeridae; genus Hydrochoerus; species Hydrochoerus hydrochaeris. The sequence continues at coordinate 463,847 of PVLA01000066.1, forward strand.
AGATGTAAGACACAACAACTGGTCTATGGTTTTCTTATAATATTTATTTTGATTTTATTAGGGGGATGATAATTGGTCTTACAGAATCAGTTGGAAATTGATTTTATTGGTCTTACAGAATCAGTTGGAAAATGTTTCTCCTTTTGTATTTTCTTGAATAATTAATACAGAATTGTTATTACTTTTTCCTTAGAATTTATCAAAGAAATTATCTCTATATGCAGTTTTTGTCCAGGCTTCACCCTTACATCTTTACATATTGCCCTCTCAGAGGCACACTGTTTGGCCTCCCAGGCCTTTTGCAATCAGAGTGGAAGTCATCTTACCCACAGAATTTGTGCATTCTCCTTGCATGTAAAACCACCACCACATAGATGTCGTGATGGTTTGCTGCCAGCTGGAGCAGTAGCCAGGCTTTTCTTTCTCTTGGCTGTAGGGGTCGAGTGCCTGGATCGCTGGGCTCTGTGAACCTTATTGTGAGGAACAGCTTGTCTATTTTGCCACCATTCTGGAACCTGGTACTCTGTAGCTTTCTTCTCCAAGCAAACTCTTTCACTTTTGCTGGTTCCAGGCTACAAAAGGTGGAGACTGGCTGCTTCCAGTGATGGCCCAAGCCATCTTTTTTTATATCTTTGTTTCTTCTCAGCAGTTGAGGTCTCATCTCTATCTTTACAGTCTACAACTTTACTGGTGCTCCCTTTCTAGCCAAACTCACAATGGTTTAAATCATCCTGCTGGGCTCTTTGCTCTTGATTCACAACATAAATCTGACTAAAAGCCCCCAGCAATAGCCATGCCACTGACTCCACACTAGACTGCCTTGAAATTTCTTTTACCAGATTAATCAGTTCTCCACCCTTAATCTCAGTCTCAGGCAAAGTCTCTGGACATAGCAAAATGCAGACAAACTTTCTGCCAAGCCATAACATACATCATGCGGAGTCCAAAAACCAATGCAGTCTTTCTTCTCAGTAGAAACCTCCTGAGCCTGATCTTTACTGGCAGGCTTTTTATCCCCCTTCTGGTCTCCTTAGCTCTGACCAAAATCTCCTTTACAGAACAGCCTAAGCTCTTCCAGCACCACTCTATCAGGCAACATCTCTGAACCTTTCCAAATTCCTCCTACAAGCCATTTCCAAAGGCTGCTGAACCACATAGTCAGGTATAGTCACAGCAATGACCCCACTCCTCTGGTACTAAATTCTGTCTTAGTTACTCATTTCTTGTTGCTGGGACAAAGCACCTGATACCTAAAATTAGGGAAGGAAAAGTTTATTTCTTACAGTTCTTGGAGGTTTTAGTCTATACTCAGTTGGCCTCAAGGCAGGGTGGCATGGTGGGCCGATGTTCATGGCCACTGCAAACAGCAAGGCACGAATCAGAAAGAGAGAGGCTCACCTTCTTCCACCCTTACATCATATCCTGGCTCCACCCCAGGCAGGTGTAGCACTCACACCACCAATCTGAGTACTAGACAATGAGCCAATCACAAATGCTAGATTTAGTTGAGTCCATAATTGCATGAGGCTTGGGAGCCACTGACATAAACCGTGACACATTAACCTCTTATTCTGCGTTCTGGCTGTAACCACCCCCTTTGCTCCACATTCTCCTCTGCCTTGAAGTCTCTGCCTTAGAGCCTGGCAATCATAGACTGAAGCCAAGACCAAATTAAATCTCTCTAAATTTTGGGTATTGTGTATTGTGTCTCAGTGATGAACAATGACTGATTCACTGGTCCTACCACCTAATCTTCAACCAAATTAATTAACTTTTCCTCATTCATGAAGATGGGATATTAATAACAATAAATATTTGTTGGCTACTAACCTGAGCATTATCTATGTATTTACTTAATCCTCACAAGATCTCAGAACTTGGGTACTATTATGATCCTCAATTTTACTGATGGAAAACTGAAGCAGAGAGAGGTTAGTAACTTGGTAATAAGTACAAGAATTGAGAAATGAGCTCAGGCAGTCTGAGCTCAGGCAGTGTTGTAGGTTTTATTTTGTTTTGTTTTACTGTTGTGGTATGTGTGTGTGTGTGTGTGTGTATTAAATAACCCAGGTACATGGAAGATGCTGGTAAGTATTATTTTCTTTTCCTTGAAGTTCTTCAAACTTTGGAAAGAAGAGTTCATTGATTATTTTGGTGTTCTTGACTTCCAACCTCAGACCAACCCTAAACCAGGTCTGATTCCAATTAGATGAGCCTCTATTTCATCAGAGGGGACAAGTTTCAGATCCCAGAAGAATTCTCTCACAGGTAGAAGGAAATTCCAAGGTCTCCAAAACCATACAACTTGACATATGTCTTTGGAGCAGCAGTATCCTTATCATTTGGGAACTTACTATGAATACATGATCTCAGGTTCCACAATGACTGAGTTAGAATTTGTATTTTAACAAGATCTTAGGTAGTTCATGTACACATTAGGGTATAAGAATTACTGTCATAAATTGACACATTTTTCTCTGTTGATCCTTCCAAGTTATTGAGGCTATGGGAGTTCATCAACACATCCTCTCACAAATGGAATATTTATTCTGAGAACATATTTATCTTTCCTTTGTATGAGGTGCAAAGTCAAATGCCTTCCATGGGCCAGATGGGTTCTCTTGTAACCTGGAATGTGTGTGCTTTGACTAAGGGGATAGGTACCACCTCAATCTAGCTGGTTTTTGTTAATTGAGAGTGCAATCTCAGTGATCAGGTTTCCTGATATTTTAATCAAAGATGGAAAGGTTAATTTCATCTGAAATCTCTTATTGGTAAAATGCTAACAACTAGTTCAAACTAGTAAAATAATTTTGAGATTCAAACAGAAATATGTTTAGCCTATGTTTCCCAAGGGGTGCTTATTTGTGACCTTGGACATAAGAATGACTTCAAAGTAATACAGCTTTTCAAATAACTCAAATGTGTATTTTTTCAAAGGACATAAGACTTTCCATTATTTGGGGGTGTCTAATGCCAATCCCACTCAGACACAAGTATTCAATTGCTGTTTCATCTGCAAAACATGTCTTACCTTGTCAATATAGTTAACTTGGATTCATGCTTCAAAATGCAAATCAAATTTCACTTCCTCTGTGCATATCTTCTGATTAAGACATCTGTGGGCTGTTGGAGCTGAGGGTCCCAGTTCTTACTAATTGTTTGCCAGAGGACTTCCTCAGTATTTTGTCACCGAAGTCTCTCACTGGACAGCTGAAATTATGCCTTCTCTCGGAGTGAGTGAGTGTATGCTCCAGATGAAAGACAGTCTTTCTAACCTAAACCTAGAAGCGACATCTGATCACTTCTGCTGCATTCTGTTTGCTAGAAGCCAGACACTACATCCAACCCACTAGCAAGGGAAGGTAATTACATAAAGGCATGGTTACCATGAGGCAGAGAGTATTTGGACCACTTTAAAGACTGCTTATCATTATGCTGTATTTGTACTATGTATCACAGATACTTACTTTACCATGGGATTCAGTCTGGCCAAATTCAAATCCAAGTCATCTCACTCATGTTGTGAAAGCTTACTGAACTTTAATGGGCATCAAAAGTTTCCCGACCTGTAGAATTATTGTGGAAGCTGTGTTTAACATAGTGCCTACCTGAGTCTAAATAGATTAACTACACTTAATGTTGTCTTTTAAATTCCTTTTTGATTTTAAAATTTTTATTAGTTCATGTTTTCCATACCAAATGATTACATTTGTTATGGGGAGTTGGTGCATGTACATAAAACATTTTAATTCTTTTTATTTCTCTTTCCCCTCTCTTCTTTTCCCTCCCTCCACCTCCTTCCCATTTGTAAAAGCTCTATCTCCCTGAATCATTGGTGAGAAAATGAATGCACCTTGCGACCATAATGTTAAGGGAAATAAATCAGACATACAAGTTTAAATATCACATAGTTTCTCTTATCACAATTTAGATAATTTAGATAAATAATTAGTATTGTCTTAAGAAATGATTATTTAATGTACCATAGATATGTAGATAAGAGATTGACTAGAGAATAAACAGACAAAAACATAGACATTGAAAAAAAATGGCTGATGAAAAGTTTGAATCACTTTTTCTGGCTCAAGATAAAGTTTCCTAAATGCTTTTCTTTCTTTTGCTACAAATTAGTTTGATATTTGCTTACTATTACTCTCAGAACTTTGCCCCATCTTCCAAATCTAGTGGATTCTCCATATTTTCTTATATATTGTCCTTTTCCTATTGTCCTCTGGGGAGGGAGCAACCAACTGAAGACACTGTCACTCCCAGTTCAGGCTTCTCCTGCCCGATTCCAACATGTCACCCATTTGATCGCACCCTTCCTGTGTGGGGAGGTCTCATTCCCAGCACTGACCGTGGATTAATGAAGGTCCCTTAGCTGGCTCTCCTCTCCATTGGGCTCACCAACCCCTGACTTCAGTGCTGCTGTGCTTCCTGTGAGTGGTGGCAGGAACGAGTTTGGGCGGCTCTGCTGGCTGGCGCTGATTCAAGCTGGTGCAAATTCCGGCTGGTGCAAACTTAGCGGGTTGCCACAGAATTGCTATGTCCCGTAATTTTTAGCTGTTCCAGTTGTAGTCCCAGTGTATTCGACGAGCTTTTTTATGTTTTAATTTCTTCCTGTGTCAAGAGGATCCATCTCCCTCTGTCTGGGTCTCTTCAGGGTGTTTTATTCTGGCATATGAGTTGTTTCTTCTGGGAGGCTTTGTATTTTGTTGCTCACTGGTTGGCCATTTTGACTTCCTCCACCATGTCTACTTTTAAAGGGACCAGCCATTCAAATAAAGACATGTTCTTGTTTAAATCGCGTCACCTTCTTAGAGTAAATTGACTCCTGAGCCTCATAGTCTGCAGATTTAATACCTTTTTTTATAGTCTTGGAGATAGTTTCTGATGTATCTGTCAAATGTTCTTGGACCTATAATAAGAAGCTATGTGTGCCCTTTATGTAAAGGCACAAATCTGTGAACATTGAGATGGTGAAATCTTTTTTTTTTTTTCCTTCCAGAGGGCAGGCAAATTGCCTTTCTGTGCTATTCCTTGAGTCCACGGTCAGAGCTCTGAGGCTGCTGGTTCTCCTCCCAGCTCAGGCCAGTGGCCCCTACTGAGAGGGCAGGCAAACTGCCTTTGTGTTGAAAGAGTTTTGCCCCAATAAACTACTATATGGCCATGGCAGTGGTTTAATAGTCATGGCAGTGGTCTAACATGGCAAAAGGCCAAAATGGAAATTGAGTTTCATTTTCTAATTCATTGAAAATTATATATCTGTGCTTACAAGTGAGTTTGATGGCTGTTTTCTTTTTTGCATTTTCTTTACCAGGCTTAAACAATAAAGTAATACTATCAAACATTCATGCATATGGGCCTTAGTAGAAACCTACCAGACACTCTTCTAAGCAGTTTATAGAACAAATATATTTAATCTTCACAACAATTGGTGTAAACCAGGCTTATACATCACTTACCAGATATAAAAGCTGAAAAAGAAAGAGAATAAATGATGTGTCCAAGATCACCCAGCTATTACAAAAGCCATGACCTGAGCAAAGAATTATTAGGAGTTTTGTGCATACTACATCATTAGCTAACTTTTTTGAACGTACAATTGACTCAAGGAGTTTCTCCTTTCTCTATGGTCTAAGATAATTTAAGTAATACACAAATTATTTGAAGAAAGCTTTCTTTTTTTTTTTTATCGGTACCAGGGATTGAACTCATGACCACATGCTTGTAAGGCAGGTACTTATGCCACTGAGCTAAATCCCCAGCCCCTACACAAATTATTTGAACTTTTTAAAGGTCTAATAAACTTGTATGTAAATCTGTGTAAGTATGGAAATCTTAAAGTTTCCAATCTATTAAATTGATCTGTTCAAACTTTTTTCTGCAATTTCTTTAGTTTTAAATTCACTAGACATTCTTTTACTTCCTTTACATTTTTAAAATTTGTTGACATAGACTTTACCTATTTACTCCTTATTTTCTGTGTAAACTTTGTTGCTAATGAGAAATCTAATGCCAATCAGATTGTTGTTATCCCCCTTTTTGCCCCTTTCTGTATTAGTTTCATAACACTGCTGTGGCAAATTACCACAAATTTAGTAGTTAACAGAACACAAATGTATCATCTTAGAAGTCTGCAGAAGTCTGAAATAGGTCTTACTCAGCTGAATCCAAGGTATTGAGTGGGTTGTGTTCTTTTTAGGGGCTCTAAGCGGAATATGCTCCTTTGTCTTGTCTAGTTCAGAGGTCATTTGTGTGTAGTCCAGGAACTGGGTTTTATATACAAGGATTTCTGCTTTCCCATTTACTTTCCCACTGGTTTCTTGGGCTCAGCATAAAATAGACATGGTCTGTAGTCCAGGGGCCATTCAGTTATTTGCTTAAACAACTTTCCTACAAATCACATGACCTATTTCAAACACAAAATAATTATAAATAAAATATAACCCCAAACTTTAAATTCCTTCTTATAATAAACATCAATATCTTGAGCTCAGATTCTGCAAAAAGTAAAAATAAAAGGATCCATAGCTATAGATTCCTGTTAGTCTTTTCTATCATTTTAATAACTATTGTCCAAACACTAATAATGAAAGTATATACCCTTCTCAGTACAAAAATACCAATTTCTTATTTCAAAATCTAGTTCTTCCTTGCTGGGATTTTTCTTTACTAAAATCTAAAGGTAGCTGTCCTTTTCTCTTTTAAATATTTCTGACTTGGAAAACTGGGAGGTTGAATAGTTGCTGGTAGCCAGAACACGTAAAAACAATTTCTTTATTTTTCAATTGTTCCTTCATTTACTGAGAACAGTTACAACAACTACCAATCACTATGGAGTGGCCATTGTATTCTGCATACTGATGCTATTGGATCTGTACATTCATTGCTAAAGGCTTACTCATTGACCTGTGATGCTGTTGGGAAGTGGTATAGTCTTTAGGAGGTAGGGCCTTGTGAGAAGAAAGGGAATGTGTCACTGGGGAATGTGCCCTTGAAGGGATTTGGGGATACCTGCCCTGCCCTTTGCTCTGTCTCTATTTGCTCCTTGACCACCATCAGGTGAGCAGTTTTGTTTCACCACATACTCCCTGTTACAACGATCTGCCTTGCCACTGGCCCACAACAATGGAGCCAGAAACCACAGACTTAAACTTCTGAAATCACGAGCCAGAGCAAAATTTTGCTCCTTTTAAGTTATTTATTTCAGGTATTTTGTCACAGCAATAGGAAGCAGATGAACACATTGAGGTTTCAGAGAAGATGAAGTCTGGAGCTCTTGATACACCTGTGATCATGCATGACTTTTTCTCCAACTTTCTCTTTCCCATTCCCTTCTTCTGGGGTATGATGGCTTCTTTAACTCTCTGCCAAACAAATAGACTCTTTCTGCCCAAGGTCTTTGTATGGAGAGATTCTGCTTTCCTGCAAAGCTTTCTCATTTTTCCTGCCATCCAGACCTCTTCCTTAGGAAAGGCTTCTCTGAATCTCTTACTATAATTACTCCCTTGGCACCCTAAGTTTCATCTTCCTAGCATGTAGCTCAAATGTAATTAAGAATGTAGGGGAAGCTATGAATGTGGCATGTGGCTTATGCCTGTGATCTCAGCTAGTGAGAAAGCTAAGGCAGAAAGATTGTGAGTTCAATACAGCCTGGGCAACTTAGCAACTTAGAGAGACCCTGTCTCAAAAAACAAACAAACACCAAAAACATTATTAGAGATTCCTCTCCTGAACTAAGTTCTATATGAGCAGAGGCCAATAGCCATGATTTCAAGCACCCAACTTTCCATGCTGTTAAATGGGGTTATAACGTGTACCTCCAAAGCAGGTTGAGTATTAGAAGTTGAGAACATGTGCTCTTTGGAGATAAAAGATTGTCTGTCCTCTTAGGGCATCCATGTGACATCATGAGAGCATTCTGAGTATACTCAAAACAAAAGAAGAATTGGGGGCAGGATACATGCTGGACTCATGTCCATAAGAGTTTTAAGCATCTTAGATATGAGTGTTCTATGCATAAAATGTCATTTTATCACTTTGTTAATTTGGATATGGGTGAATGAATCAAATCTCTTTTGCCTTCATTTTTTTGCTTGTTGAAAAGTGATTGAGCACCTATTGTGTGTTATATCTGGTAAAAAGTGCAGCAGATATAGCAGCAAACAAAAATTCTCCTGTATCTCATGTCCCTGTTGGGGCAGCAATGACCAAGTGCTACAGTCTGCATCCTGATTGCCCCCCAAAAACTCATGATTTAAAGGCTTTTTCCTTGGCTTAACACTGTTGGGAGGTGGTGGAAAACTTTAGAAGAAGCATATAGTGGGCGTTTTAGGCCACTGTGCACATGCTCTGGCATCCTCTTCATGTCTTGATAATGAGGTGAGCAGTTTACTTTCCTGCCTTGATGTGCTGTCCTGCCATAGACCCAAAAGCAATGAAACAACTGATGCTAGGATAAAATCTCCAAAACAAACCTTCCTTCTTTTTAAACTTATTATCTTAGATGTTTTGTTACAGTAACGGGATGCCGACTAATATAGCAAATAATCAAATAAACACATAAGGTGATGTAGTTTGATAATAAGTGTTTCACAGAAAAGTGAATAGACAAAGATATGGAATATGTGCTCAAAAAGAGACCTTTCTGGGAAGGTAACATCTGGACTGAGAGCTGAGGAGTAAGGAAAGTTATACATAAAGTTAGGGGAAAAGAATTCCAGACAGAGGGAACAACCAGCACAAGAGCCCTGGGCACAATGAGCCCAGGGAACCAGTCTGACAAGAGAAGGGTGAATAGGGACCAGGTCCTGTGGAGTCTTCTAAGTCTAGTTTTGCTTTCATTCCAATTACACTGAGGGCCATTGGTATGCTATCAGCAAGAAGGGACAGTCTGGGTTGAGATCTCATTTACGTTTCAAGAGCACTCAGAAATCTTTGGAAGCAATTTTCTCTGCTGACTTAGAAGAATTAATTAGTTAATATCTATATGACACTCAACAATCTTGGAGGAATAGGAACATATTATTATTATTTCCCCATTGAAGCTTTCTAAATGGAGGTTGGAGTACTTGGGATTCTTGCCCAAAAGAAGCTGAATGAGAAATGACCTGAAGTTCCTTCTAAAGAAAACGTTTCTTTCTCCTGCCCTGCTGGGAAATCTCACTTCCATTTTTATAAGGCCAAAGTGGAACCTGCAAACAGAGCCAGTTCTGACTTTGTAATTAATTTCAAAGAATGTCTTTTACCTTTACTGCTTATAAAAAGATTAAAAAATAACTTTTGTTTCAAAAGTTTCTCTGGAGAGCTCACTCAACTCAACAGCAGGGAGTCTGATCTTGCCTTGCTGGGAAATAGGAAGGAAAACCACTGTTTTGGTATTTTTCTTTTTAAAACATGTGAGAAATCACACCAAATGTTTCCCAGCTACTGGAATCTAGCTGTCGAAAGTTCTACACTTTATTCTTTCCTAGCTCCTTACCCTTCAGTCCAGTTCTTAGCTTTTGAGAATTTGCATATTTGCTGATGGTTTTCATTCAGTTAATCTCTCTTCCTGCTTTCCCCTAATAACAACCAGTGTTGATTATGCCCTTGCCCTAGGCCACCCACTCTACATGCATCATCTCACTGAACTGAGAATTTACAGAGGTGATCCCACTGACACCATCAGTGTTATAGGAAAGGAAACCAAGGCTCCCAGGAGCCTAGGAACAAGATGAGTCCATGTCATTTGTAAGAGGTAGGGTTGGGACATGGACCTAGGTGATTTGATGCCAGGGCACACACTCTGTGACATTACCATCTACTGTCTCCTTTGAATTAAAACCCTAAAACAATTTGGATGTCTTTGCAGAATCTTTGTGCGGTACCATATTCAGGTCACCGAAGGCACACTCTTTATTATTTATTTATATTTTGGGCAGCAATAGTATTTCTTCTTTTTTTCAATGTTAAGTTGGTGGGGATGGGAGGTGGGTGGGTGTAAAGTGGAGAGAAATGCCTTTTATGGATCATCTGCTAAACCTTGTGAAGTCGTAGCTATGTCTCAGTGCCAGACGATGGTGCCTGCTGACTTAATGGCTCTGAAAGATGACAAGGCTTAAAAAATCGACTGTCACCACAGAGCTTGGAACAGATTGAAATAGAGAGCTTTGAGTCATCTGTTAAAGATGCCACTCTGGGCTCCTGTCTTGCAATGCCCAGAGAATGCCAGGAACATGTTAAAAAATAACTTTTCTTCAATTCTGATGCCTAAGGTCCCCTGTCCCATGAGAAAGGACTGTGAGATGGACGCTGCTGCTTGACAAACACTCCAGGCATAGCTCAGTTACAGAAAAAGGCTTCCAGTTCTGCAACTAGTAAATAGTGAGATTTCCAACAGAGCTTGTGGCAAGGGCTGGAAGATGTATGCAGTGTCCTCTGCACTTGCCCTGTGTCTACTCTGCTTCAGATAACACTGCAGTCTCAGCATGCCATGTAACCAGGTGCCCCAAATGTCTTCCCAGTGTGTGTGCATCTGTACCCACAGCCCTACCCATACTCAGCCTGCTGCCAGACAATCTCTAACTCAAACTTCACATCAAGCTTCATTTTTAGCTCACCTCCAATGCTATGGAAATTATTAGGAGAACTGGATTGAAATCAAAGGAATTCTTACTAGGAAGCCCTCATCATTCTACTTTGGCATAAGACGAATTCATGTAAACTGATGAATGTATAGTCACAGCTAATCAGGATGTCAGCAGAAGCCACTATAGCTCAGACAGTATATTTGGGTTCTTTAAGAATTATTGTGTTAGGAGAGTAATGAGCAACTTGTTTAGTGAGGCAGGGAGGCTATTTTGGAAGGTAGAGGTGGGTTTATAGATAAGACGGCAGGTAGAACTGGAGAGCAATGTATTGATTGATACTGATGATGGAGCAGATCAACCATTTTTGAATCTGGTTCCATTAATTATCAGCTGTGTGATCTTGTATAAGTTACTTATCAGCTCTGCATCTTAGTTTCACAAACTTTAATTTTCAGGAGAGATTATGGTATCTAACTTTTAGGTTGTAATAATGATTAGATGATTAGAAGGGTAACCATCTGACATTGTGCTCATGTTCGATGAATTTTAGCTAAGAAGAACTAATAAAAAGGATCCAGGATCTTATCTCCAATCTGGCAAGATAGTGAAATAATGCAGAGGCTGCTGAATGATGGAATAGGAAACTGTTTGAGCTCTTAAAGCCAAGGAGAATTAATAACCATACCTTACATGATGTATCATGAGATTTTATGACTGTCTTGATGAACAGTATTGATAAGAAGGAAAATACACAATATTGAAAGATGGAAAGTCATACATATACAAAAAGTATTTAATTTATACAGATTTCATAGGAATCTGATGATTTGCTTATGCTAGTTTAGGAATGCCTTGCATGTTCAATAGAAATGGAAGTACTCTAAGTAAGTTGAGAGGATTATTCTTGCCTGGAATCACATGAGATGGGAAGGAATCTCTGGAGAGCATTTTTTATAATTCTAGAGTGAGCTTTACTAAGAACATAGCTGAGTTCACTCACAAGGAGCAGATGGGCTTTGTATTAAATCATGTGGGCACCACTCTTAGAGGCCTTGATGGCAAGTCCTCTGCTCCCTATTAATGACACAGTACTGAGATGTGTCACAGACCAATAAGGAAAATGTTGACTATGGTGGGACAAAATGTGGACTTACCTGTTCCAACTTCAGTGAGAACCTGCAGTGAAATTTGGGACAGGTTCACACAGAGAACAAAGAGTGAGATCATCTAGAAGCTTGGTGCCAGGGATACCAAGCAAGTCTGAGTTTGTGTTTGGGAGAATATCTTGGGCATAACTCAATGACAGTCTTCCCTTTCATTATAAGGATTGAAACTGATTTTCGGATGCAAAGAGATGATGAAAACATGTCTTTCTGTTTGTCTTTCTCCGTTGTCATCATTTTAAGTTTGGGCAACTCTGAAAGAAGCCTTACGGATGTCAGGAGTCCTGTTCAGTGGGGGAAGATCACTTTCAGCCCAGGTTACATTGGAGAAATGTCTAACCCCATCCCAATCTGGGAACATTGTTTCCGTGTGGCAAAATAGAAGTTAACTCCAACACTTAACCTACAGACTAGGTAATAATGTTGTGAGGTATAACATGGTAGTCATTTATAAACTCCAAGTTAAAGCAAGCAGCAGCTCCCCATAAAGATCTTGGAGGGTGGGCTTACTGGAACCAGGCTCTAAACCCAACAGTATGGTAATTTGGGTAAAATAAATAGAAAAAAGTGCACATGAATATATAGTGAGACATTTTGATCAACTTGCTTTTTAATTTTGTTGAATCTTCTGAAATCCTGTCAGAGAAAAGTTAAGCCTTCTTAGAACCTCATTAAGAAAGTCTTGGCACTTAATCAGAACTTTTAGTAAGTGCCTAGCCCATAAGGCATAATTTGTTTCAGCCAGCAATAAGGCTTGAATTAAAAACAACAGTAATGCCAACTTTAAACAATGAAATTAAGGGAAAGAATGCTTAGATCGCACAACAAACAGAACCCAGATTGGATGTCTATAAGAACAGCAGTAGGTAATGTTTGTTGACTACTATGCACTGTATGAACCTTGTAATGTATTAATCCTTATAACAACCCAATAACGTGGGTATTGTCCCTCAGTGAAGGAAACAAAGGCACAACAGTTGCTTAGTGGTAGATTCAGAATTGAAAATGAGCTAGGGGACTGAGTATGTCATCTAAGCCTTTCCTATTTCCTTTCCAGAAACTAAAATCAGAACTGTAGATGTAAATCATTCATATTTTGTTGTCTTTAGTTATTCCCATATTTGGACTGAAATGTATATAGCTCTCATTCCTTGGTGGGAACTATATAATTCTAAATAAATCTTTTTGTGGTCTTTGTAAAATTTTGTGCTTAAAAATCCCTCCAGGTATAGTAACCAGTGGAAATCTTGTCAGATGGACTCTATTCTCCTTTGGAAGTGAAAATTCTGCTGCCCAGGCCAGATATCTAAAAAACCTACTTCATGAATACATCAAAATGTCTTGGGGAATCTGGTTAATATGTCCAAAGCAGGACTGATACTTTTTTTGAGTTCTCTATTTCAATTGGTAGCATTAATGTCCTGGTTACAGTCTGAAAACCTAGACTCTCAGATGTTTTCCTTCTCTTTGAATCCCTATTCTCATATCCAAATGACTAAATTGTCAGGTGCTATTTACTATTATTATTATTATTATTATTGGTACTGGGGATCGAATTCATGACCTCATGTTTGCCAGGCAGGCACTTGTACCACTGAGCTATATCCCTGGCATTATTATTATTATTATTATTATTGTGCAGAACTGGGGATCCAATTCAGGGGTGCTTTATCCCTGAGATATATCCCCAGCCCTTTTCATTTTTTATTTTGAGACAAGGTCTTGCTAAGCTCCCAAAGTAGCTGGAATTACAGGTAAGCATCACTGCACGCTGCATCAAATGCTAGTTCTTAAACGGCCCTGAACATGTGTTTGGATGTATCCCAATGCCCACCACCTCCCTCCAGGCACTCTGGGACTTTCTCAGGACTTCTGCAACAGCTATTTCCTAATCTGGTGATCTTACTTGCTTTTTTGCTTTCTTGTTTTTAATGTTTCCTTTAAGGTTATTTTTGAATTTTATATTTTTCTACAAATTGTTTTCATATCTGTTACTTTTTAATAAAAAGTTAGGAGGCATAAACCTCAACTTTAATTCTATTAGCAGGTACCTTAATAATTTGTAAGAAATATATATATTAAACTATCAAAATCAATTTCAGAATTTTAATTTTGGTGTGCTCCTTTCTGTGGGAGATGAGAAATTTCTCTGGTGTTTGTGAATTTAACTTCACTACTTTTAAGATCACACACACACACACACATGCACACACACACACACACACACTTTTGGATAGGCAGTGAACCTTTTGTCCATTATAAAATAATATTGTAAAGCTATTGTCTTTATTCTATTTAACTACATCAGGTTGACATTCTTGTTAGTCATTGTTTCCTCATGCTTAACTCTTTACCTTTGAGTGCTCTTTTATCTATTTTAAGTCTTTCAATACTTTATGAAGATTGAATTTTTATATGTTTGGAAAAATTTTTCTGGTGAATCTCCACACATGGCAACTTAGCTTGATATAGAACTCTGGTCATGACCCTTTTCATTTGTTTTTAACCATGTAGTGTTGCAGGATACAAACTGAAACCAACATGATATTCCTCCTTGAATATTTACAGGAATTAATTTCTCTCTAATATTTCTGTGTAGATTTTATCTATCTAAACAAGAGGCCAGTTTTTTTGTGGTTTTTTTTTATGAACTATATTTTTTTATTTAGAGAAAAAAAGTAGAACAGGAAAAGGGGTAGAAGTAATACAGAATTTTAAAAAAACAGTAAGAAATCACTAGTTGATAAGTTACATATTGTTATCTTAGAAGTAGTTGCTCAAGTCACAAAATCAAAGCATAAGAAGTGGACAATCAAACAATGACAGTACAGGTCATTCTGTTTGATGAACTAACAAAAACTTAATAGTATGGTTATCTATCTTGACACTTAAACATACATACAGTTATATCCTTTAGAGCACTTTCTTTTCCTTTCATTATCTCAATATCTGGCATTATTATTATTATTATTATTATTACTGTGCAGTACTGGGGATCCAATTCGGGGTGCTTTATCACTGAGCTATATCCCAGCCCTTTTCTTTTTTATTTTGAGACAAGGTCTTGCTAAGTTCCCAGAGTAGCTGGAATTACAGGTAAGCATCACTACATGTTGCTTTTATGGATCTTACTACTCTTTCAGTTTTTTATTATTATTTTTTATGCTCGAGATACAATATGATATTTACAAATGTGAGTCTGATTTATTTCACTTATGAGGATAGTCTCAAGTTGTAGAGGCCAGTTTTTATTTTCAAATTTTATCCATTTTTATTTTACTTTTTACTTTCTGGTATCAGAAATGAACTTAGGGCTTTATGCTTGCCAGGCAGGCGATGTACCGCTGAGCTACATCTTCGGCCCTTTTTGTCCATTTTTAGATCCAAAATTTGCCTCTCTTACTCAATAGTGTGTTTGAGTCTTTTGATATTTCTATTTGTGATTGTTCATATTTTTATCATTTTCTTTGAACTTAGTGTGAGAAGGGTGTGCATTTTTTTCGTTTATCTTTTATTTCATTGATTCTGTCTTCTGTGTGGCCTTTTCTCCTATGTGTTTTCTAAAGTGGCTTCTAATTTGATTACTGTTTTTATCTTTAGATAATTCTTTTCAATCTATAATTAATTTCTCACTATGACTACTTGTTCCAGTTTTACAGATGAAAAAGACTTATTGGACCTTGTCGAGATCATAGCTCCAATATATAACAAATGCTTTTCTCTGTCCTTTATGTCCTTTTGCCTTCATTTTTTCTCTTTTTCCTCCTCTTTCTTCTTTGTTATTTGGCAACAAATTAATTTATCCTGGCTCTGCAGAGAAGTTCCCTTCCTCTGAAGTGCAGAACATTTTTTGTATGTTCCCACTGTTTCTCATATTTGCCCAGATCTTTATAAAGGGATCTTCAGTTCCACGCATAAGGAGAAAGGGAATAACACTTTACTGCCAGTTAGTGGTCAGTTTTAGGGAATCAGAAGCTTCTGTATTTGTGTGGCAGCAACTAGAGAGAAGAGCCTTAAGAATAATGTAAGCAATGTCTTTGGGTGGCCTCTACACGGAACTTTGTCACAGACACTAGAAATAAAACTCAAAGTTTCTCTCTGCCATGCCAAGACCTGTAGGTGCCATGTAGATAACACAGGGTATGAGGGAAGGCAGATATTCCTGTAGCAATACAAAAAGATCTGAATATGGATCTGCAAAAGAAAGTTTTAACTCTGTCTATCATCATCTGACCATTAGTGTGGCTAAGAAGTCCTTCATTTGGCTTTCAAAATCCATCCTAAACCCCTGTTTCAACTAGGGAAGCTGTATTGTATGTAAGTTAACTCTTTAGCTCTTTAATTATTCTTGGAGTATATGGTTACACTGTTCTGGATGCTTCAGCTTCCATGGTGAGTCTCTGCTTTCATGGGGATTATAGTTTAGAGAGTTGCCAGATATTAATTTAATAATCATGCAAATAAAGGCAAATTACAGAGTAACTGGAAATGGGCAGGAATGTGTTCAGAAAACTGCTTCACAGCCCTTTGGATGATGATTATGCAGCATTTAACAGGGGAATTGGTGCTGGCAAAAGAGTTTGGCAGAGGGTATGTTTCCTCTGGAGATCACAAGGTGGCCAAAAGGCTTTTTATTTTTTCTGCTCCTAGGTATTGAACACAAGATCTTCATACTGAGCTCCATCCCCAGACTCTTTCTTATTTGTTTTGAGGAAGGCTCTTGTGAGGTTTTCCAGGCTGCGATTCTCCTGCTTTAGACTCCCGGAATGCTAGGATATCCGCAAAACCAGCACACCTGGTGCTGAAAGTGTTTTCTTTTGAATAGTGGGGCTGGAAGGAAGTGATGACACATCCAGAGTCTGCCTTTTGGAAAAAGTCAACTTTGGAAGCAGAGAATCTTCTGGCTGGGGGCCAGGGTGATAAGAGGAAGAGAGGAGGGAAGATCCACCCAGGATTTGAGAGTGATGCTAGGTGTGGCAGATGTTGAAGGAAATGGTGGTATTTTAGTGGTCCTTTGTGAAAACCAATGACTTATTTAGGATGTTTTGTCCAAGTGTGTGAAATGAATTGGAGAAGTTGGTTACTTACTTGGATGTATTGATTTGCCTCTTCATGGAGTACAGGGGAAAGATGTCTCTTGGCTTCCCTGGTTAAATTATGAGTTGAGTCCATGGCATTGATCACAGCCCACCAAGGGCCTTGCTACAAGCTCTTCCGGTGCTTCTGCAGGCCTCCAATAAGGGAACAGGACCCTAGTCTCTCATCCTCTGCATACCTGGAGCCCTGAACCCTTAGACTTAGGGAACACCTTGGGGGATAGGAGCCAGTGGGGTTTGCTACCAGGCTCTCTCATCACACCCCGACCTCTCCTTGAAGGGTAGTCTTGTATCAGATTCTGGCCACAGTGAACTGAGCAGAAATTCCTTAAAGTAACTGTCATGTCAATTGTACCCATTTATACCTTCTATCAGCCTCTGGTGAGTGTTGGAATAAGAAAGCTGTGTTTGCACATCAAGATTTATGGATATAAATATATATGTATATATGCATCTTGAAATATACTTCTAAATAGCCTTTCCTAAGAGGTAGAACAATTTACACTGTTCAAAGCAATAGAGTGCCTACTCTATTTTTTTTTGTTGGCTATTTTTTGAATGTCTGCCACTTTTTTAAAAATGAAAATAATACATTTTGGATTTGCACTTCATTTCATGAGCTTGCTTATGAATAGAATTTCATTGTTCATCAATGCCTAGTCAGATCACAAAGGGTTAATTTAAAATGCCCTGATGCCCCTGCAGGCAAGCCCTGCCTTTGAGATATAACTAATTACACTGGCTCTGGGAGATCTCTGAGCTCATTTCAAGGTAGATGGGAGATGATGTATCAAAATGTATTCATCACTGGGCGGCCTTTTCAGAAGTGAGGGAGGGGCCTTTGTTTCTTAAGGACTAATCTGTTGTTTATGTTCAATGAGAAAAATAGCACTTGGAATCTGTTCTTATGTAGGTTTTTATTTTTTTATCCCTAGAAAATTCAATAAATTAATACCTTTTGAAAATTAATAATATAATTAGTAAGTTACTTGTAGGTAAAAAGAATTTATAAAAATTGAAGTTACTATGACTAAATATATAAAATAAGGCAAGTGATGGAATGAAGCCAACAGGTCATTGGGGCAACAGGATAGGACTAAGAAAATAGCAAAGCATACTTCCTGTCTGGGGGGCTGTTGCTCCTGACTAAGCATTGCCCTGTGAGGATGTGGACCTAATATTATTCTATCTTCTGTTTTTTTTTTCAAAAGAAGCTGAAAATCTGGTTATTGGTTGGCAGCTGTATTTGCTAAGAATAAAAGAAAAGAATCAGTAGAAAATATATGTATATTATAGAAGGTGATTTATTAAGTAGGCTTACAGGATCAGAGGTGAGATGGTCCATAATGCCTGTCTACTGGTTCAGAAGCAAAGAATGCACAATGACCACCTGCAACCGAGGAACCAGAGGAGCCAGTCCAAGATGCTTAGTCCAAAAAGATGGAAGCCACAGAACAAAGAAATCAAGACTGTAGCATCAGCCCAAGCTCATAGGCTTTGAAGCTCACTGTAGAGTTGCTGGTCTGCATTCAGAGAATGATGAAATGAGAGACCAATGTCCAGAGACAATAGTGAAGACCAGAGCTCTTCCAAGGCAGAGAGACTCCTTCTTTCTGCTTTTATCGAGTCCAGGCTATAAGCCTATTTGTTGATATCACCCATATATGAGATGGACCTTCCTTGGTCAGATTGCTCACTGAAATGTTAGTCATTCACAGACATATCCCTAACTGTGCTTCACTAATCTGCTAGGCACTTCATAATCTGGTCAAGTTGATATAACTTTATTAGTGGTCACAGCACATAAATTCAAAATAGTATACAAGTCAAACAAGACCAGTTGGCAGCATTGGATCTGGACTGTAAAGTGAGGAAATTATTTTATTGCAGTGATTTACATTTTCTGGGGGTGCTGAAAGAAACAAAAAATTAAACATTATGTTCTTCAGACCTCAAGGTGTTATTCCTCTTTTTTCCTTTTATTAGGAGGAGCATTTTCAGAACTCTGCTCCTAAAAGACTTTATGAACAAGTGTGAAAACAATTCACATCCATTTCAACAACCCAGCATGAGAATGATCACCAGGGAAACCAGCAAATGAACCATCAGGGTTGACAGTCAGTTCCAGCCTATCCCTATCAGCTGAATGAGCCAGCCAGTGGAAGCTTCCATGTAAACTTGTGTAGGTTAACAGTGCCAACCGTTTTGGCACCAGGGACTGACTTTGTGGAAGACAGTTTACATGGACCACAGTTGTGGGTGGTTTGGGGATGATCCCAGCACATTACATTTACTGTGCACTTGATTTCTATAATAATAATATATAGGTAAATAATTATACAACTCCCCATGATGCAGAATCAGTGGAGCCTTGAATTTGTTTTCCTGCAACTATACGGTACTATTTGGGGGTGATGAGAGACAGTGAAATCTGAAATGTTTTGGTTATGGCCAATCTACCCTAATCTCAGTGTGGTTGCTGTCACTGCAGAAACCCTTACTTCATAAAGATGGAATGTTGGAAATCAAAAGAGGCTTTTCAGTGCTTTTGTGACAATCTCAGGATATTGTGCCTTAACTTAGGTCCAGAACATAATGGAGATTTAAGGTTACCTCAGTCATACTTTTAAGGTTAGCATAATTTGAAATCTCAAACTGTTGATCATCTTCTAGCACAGAGAAAGTTGACTCACCTGGATTATTCACAAATGAGTCATTAGTCCATTTCCTTCTAGTTCAGGGACCTTTTGTTGTTGGCAAGTGATGCTTAAGCTCTTTTGAAAGCTGAGAGCAGTGTTCATGCATCAGCTGGGACAAAGCAGCCCTGGCTCAGTGTTTTTCAAAAATATCTGCTGATGTTTGAAGTGTATCAGAAATTCTATCATTCACTCATTACCCCTGTAATTCCAGTTTTTTTTTTTTTGTAACAGGGATTGAACTCGCAATCTTATGCTTGCCAGGCAGATGCTTATATCACTGAGCTAAATTCCTGATCCTCCAGTATAGTTTTGATGCAGCCACTTGATCTGCAGACTTGAACACAGGTTTTGTTCTCCTCTGAAGTGACATTGAATTTGTTGAGTAAGTTAAATATCTAAGCAAGTTTTGTGATCCACTGTGTGTCACTGAAATATGCCATCAGTAGTAACTATTTTTCTAAAAGAAATCTCTGGAGCAGTTCTTATAACTCAAAAACTCTGACCAGTGATTTTCTTTTTCTTTTTTTTTTTTATTTAGAGAAAAAAATAAAAACAGAAAAAAGAGTATAAATAATACAGAATTTTAAAAAATCATCTCACCTCTATGTGTAAGAGAAGATGTGTGTGGTCCATATCCATCTCCCTACAGAGCTGTATGAACATGAGTTAGGTGTGCATACTTTAATATGGATGATAATTTTAATCACATCCTGCAAAACTAAGTTCAGGTGACTTTTTCTTTGGCTAGCCAGTATTTCTATATAGATGACATAGTATGTAGACTTGCATTCAGAAGCAATCTCTTTGATGCAAGAAAGGAAACCAGAAAGCCATCAGTTATGGCAGATACTCTGTCTATGGATATACCAACACAAAATGACCAGCTTTATGACCACTTTTAGTTTTTTGATATGTAACCATTCAAAGACTTGCATAATTTACAGCTATAATGTTGGTTGGCAACACAAGTTTACATAACATGTTCCCATTAATACCTAGGTGAAAAGTATATCACATAAAAACAAGTATTGTTGCTTTGTCAGCATCAGTAGACTTGTCAACTTGAATTTCACACCACAGTGACCTACTAATCTACTTTCACAATTTTGCATGAATATCCTCCATTTTATCAGCTCCCCTAGTTGTGGTGGTAGACAAAAAAGGAGTACATACCACCTTCTGAACTGCAGCTTCTCCTAAAAGTGCACAACGAATGTCCCCAACAGTAATCAGGATCAACTCTTCAGCAATAATAAAGGGGTTCTAAGCTTTAGCAATGTAGTTAGCTATCAAGAATGACGCTTTCAGTGTAGTGAGGTGGTAACTCTCAATAATTGCTTCTGTTCTTCATGGTCATGGATTTTTTTGTTTTGAAACACTCCAAAGGTTTGTCTTTTAACCCATCTGGGGAAGTGGTTTGAAGGTTTCATGCATTTATTAGACAGTCAGTAGCTACATATTATACAAAGTTGACTTGAAGAAAGTATATCATCTGTTACAATGAGCCAGTAATTTAGGTAGGACTCTTGTTAGATGCTTTTAAATGTAGCATTCTTTTTGTTGGCAGTTTTAGAGTTTTCTACTATTTCACCCTCAGATCTTCCCCCTTTGCAAGGATGCTCTGCAGTGACATTTTAAAAATCTCACTTTGAGGCTTGTAATATAGCTCAGTGGCACAAGCACCTGCCTGGCAAGAGCTAGGTACTGAGTTTGATTCTTGTTACAAAAAACCCCTCATTTTGGCTAGGGCTAGCTTTCAGTCTGCCAAAATAGTGACTGAAATAAGTACACAGTGCAGGAAACAAGCATGGATGGAGTGGTAAATAAAAAAAAAAAGTTAGGTATATGGGGACTAAAATAAGTGTCAGATTCTGACTTAAAGCCTGCCACCAGATACAACTTAATTGTCATTTTCCACTTACTGACAGTGGTTTGATATGATTCTGGAAGCAATAGATTTATTATGGTCTCTGTGCAGTCAAATCTCTCTGCTATTGTTAATCTGTATTTGCAGCCATGCCAAAGTGGTAGCATCAATGCCTCATCTCTACCTCAGACCCAGGCATTTTCTTTTTTTTTTATTTTGATAAGAATAAAATCAAATGGGATAAAACAGAATAGAGTCAATCAAAACAAAATAATGAACATGGTACATGACTTCAAAACAAGATAGAAGGAAATCAATAATGGCTACCATAATGTCTCTTGTTATCTTCAAAATAACTACCCATACCATCAGGCATAATAAAATCAAACAAAATAGTAGAGAATAAAACCAATAAAAACAAAACAATGGAAGCAATATAGGGCTTCAAAACAAGATAATAGTAAAACAACAGTGGCTACCATAATGCCTCTTGTTATGTTCAAAGTAGCTGCCTATACGATTGGACATAATATAATCAAACAAAAACAAAATAGAATAAAATCATTCAGAACAAAACAATGAAAGCAATACAGGGCTTCAAAACAAGATAATAGGAAATCAATAATGGCTACCATAATATATTTTGTTATCTTTGCAATAGCTGTCAATGTGATCAAATATAGTAAAATTAGGCAAACTGAAACAGAATAAAACCAAACTAAACAGAACAATGAAAACAATATAGGTTTCAAATCATGATAATAGATTAACATGGCCACTGCCTTACCTTTTTAGAAACTTCCTCCCCTTTCATTTTCGCAATTTGTATTGTGCATTTTGGATTCTACTAACTCCTTTATTTTTTTACACTATGAAGACAACACGATAATCAGCCATGTGACTCTGAGCCATTTCATCCATGAGCATGATCTCAAGTTGTATCCATTTACCTGCAAGAGCCTTGAGGCTATCTTTCTTTATAGCTGAGTAGTTTTCCATTGTATAAAAATACCATGTCTTTCTTATCTGCTCTGCAGCTGATACAGCTACCCCCACTTCTTTCTGGTTCCCTGTCACATAGAGTATTGTTCTATCTCCTTTGAATTGCAGTCTATGAACCCCCTTTTTGTATAAAGCATATTGATGGAGCCTGTCTCCTGATCCACTCTGCCTGTGTTTTTTTATTGATAATTGAGGCCATCTACATTAATGGTTATGATCAACTTGCACTGCCTCCTCTCTGCCGTGCTACTTTCCTGCCATTGTCCACTTTTCCCCTCCACTCAACTGTCTACCTCACTCAGTGATTCCCCTCTGGCACTGTTCCTGGAACCATGGTCTTTTTTTTAATCTCTCTCTGGAATGTCTTTCAATATTCTTTGCAGGGTTGGTTTGGTGGTCATGAGTTCCTTCATTTGTTCTTTGTCATGTAAGTATCTTGTTTCTTCACTAATTTTGAAAGATAATTTTGCAGTGTACGTCAATCTGGGTTAGAAGCTGTTTTCTTTCAAGACTTGAAATACTTTACTCCAAGCTCTTCTTGATTTAATGGTTTGTGTTGAGAAGTCTGTCGTGATTCTGAGGGGTTTTCCTTTATAGGTGATCTGTTTCTTTAATAACTTTTAATATTCTGTTCTTATGTTGTATTTCTGGAATCTTGATTATTATATGTCTGGGTGTAGATTTACTTTGGTTATGGCTATCTGGATTTCTATATGCCTCACTTCTCTGAATGTCACTTCCTTTTCCCATGCTTGGCAAGTTTTATGATATTATTTCTGTAAATAGATTTTTAATGTCATTTGTGTTGACTCCTGATTTTTCACACCTTCTATTCTTAAGTTATGTTTCTTTGCATTGTCTTGCAGCCATTGTATTGTTATTTCCTGGATCCTTCTTATTTTTAAAGATCTGTCCTTTTGTGATCGCAAGCTGCAAACTTATCTTCAAGGTTTGAAAGTCTATTTTAAGTTCCTTTCAAGTGCTTTTGCTAGCTTTCAATAGAGTTTTTAATCTCCTGGATATCTCTTTGAATCTGTTTCATGTATTCTAAATCTTTTTTGTATTGTTTATTCAAGGTTTCCTTCATTTTCCTATACTCCTCTACTTTTTAAAAAAATCTATGTCTTCTTTAAAGGTGCTCAGCAATTCTTATGTTTTTCATTTCTTCTTGTTCTTGAGATTGTATTTCTGTTTTAATGTTTTTTATAGCCTCATGAAGTTGTTTCTTTACTTCAGTTGCCATCACTTCAGAAATTTCAGGTGTGTGACTCCCAGTCCCTTCCAAGTTTACATCTTCTGGACCAGCTCCGCTTGGGCTGGAGACCAGAGACTGCCTGTTGCTTCTTTGTCCTAACATATTCCTTGGTTCTTTCAGGCAAGTGAGTAGTGGGGTCTCAGGCACTTCCTGCACTGGCTACAATTTCTCCAAAACAAGACTAGTTTTTCTAGCCAGTGCTGGCTACTGGTATCTGATGGTGGCCATTGGGTGTGCTGCTGCAGGGCTGTCTGCTGCTTTTCCCAGTCTGCACTGGCTCCCCAATGGCTGCCAGAGTGGGTGCGGGGGTGGGGCCAGCCACTGCCTGTGGATCTGGGCTGATCACTGGTGGGGAAACTCTGCAATGGCCACTGGAATGCACATGGTGGTGGGGTTCAGTACAAGCAATTTCCACATGTCTGCACCCAGCTAGGAGCTGCTGGAAGAGGTCAGCAGCAGTTTGGGTTCTGGGCTTTTCTGCCCCGACTCCAAAATGGCTCCAAACCAACTGCTCTCTCCTGCAGGAAGACTGAGTCCTCTGCTCTTACTGCCAGACATTGCAGTTCTCTTTGTCCACCACTCCCCTCCACTGCCTTGTTTCTTTGCAGAGGCCTCTGGGGTCACCAGCCACCACCATCACCATGACTGTGCATTCCCAGGTTCAAACAGCTACTGCCTTCTTTGTTTAAATTTTTCTTTTTTTTTTTCTCTGTGGACTTCAATTATCACTTTAGATTTTTCCTAGGTCCAGGGGACCCACTTCTTTTCTTCTTGTCTCCCCCATTATGCTGTATTCCAGCATCTGGACTGTGTCTCTCAGAGAAGCTGTTTACTCTGCTGCTTACTGTTCTGCCATCTTCTCAGAAGCCAGTCCAGATTTTCATAAGGAGAATGCAACCTAGATCTTTTTGCACATGCAGTTAATAGTAGGGTTCTTGCTCCTAAGAGAATCTAATGCCACCACTGATCTCACAGAAGGCAGAACTCAGGTGGAGCTATAAATACAGATAAATATTCATTCACTTAACCTAACACTCACTGTTGCATAGTGCAGCCCAGTTCCTAACAGGCCATGGACTGGTATTGGTTCATGGCCCTAGGATTGGGGACTTCTGGTTTAGGTCTGGTGTGGGTTGTATACTAGTCAATTGTAGAGGGTCTAATTTGCATTGTAGACTATATTAATGGAATATATTAATGGCATTGTGCATTGGAATCACATGAACTTAATCAGAGATCAGATGTCCTATAGTCAAGAAAAACACAATGTATGGTAATATTCATATTTGGATATGTGTTTAGTGTGCCTGAAGATTTTTACATTTAAATTTTCCATTTGAGTGGAGGAAACTTTACCTTGTTTATCTTATTTTCAGTGATTAGCACATAGTAGATTCACATTTCTGCATAAAATGTTTAGCAAGCAAATGAAAATAACTTGGAGACTGGGAGAAAAACAGGTTCAGAGGTAAAGATTCATGAGTAATAAGTGAGTAAATGGATTGCTGAGTGAACATGGAAGACAGAAATTCAGGTGGTAGAGGAAGATAAAATGAATTCATGAAGGAGACAGGAGTGTTGTAGTCCATTTTCTGTTGCTATAATAGAAAACCCAAGACTGACTGATTTGTAAAGAAAAGTGGTTTACTTTGGCTATAGTTCTCAGCTTCTAGTGAGGGCCTTCTGCTGTGTCATAAAAAGGTAAAACAGGAAGCAAGTGCTTGCGAAAGAGACAAGCACTAGAGACTAGGCTTGCTTTGTAACAACCTGCTTTCCAGACAACTAACCCATTACCTGGAGAATGACCCATGCCTATGACAAAAGCATTAATTCCCTTAAGGACCTAATCACCTCTTACAGGTCTTATTTCTCAGCACTGTTGATTTGGGAACCAGGCCTCCACATGAATTTTGGAGGGGGCAAACTATATTTAAACAATAACACAAAGATGTAGAATGAGAGAGACATTGTCATAAAAGATAAGGATCCACCATTGCATCCCGTCATACCTAATGGATATTCTCAGTAAACATCTGATAAATAACAAATGAATGAAGTAGTGGGTAACAGGAAGTGTCAAGTCCTTCAGAGAGATCATCTAAAATGAAGATTGCAATGAGGTCATTGGGTTGGATAGAGGCAATTAAAGTTGTTGGTTGCTTAGCTGAAAGCAGTAACAGTCTCCATAGATTCAGTGTGAGTTGAGAGAAATAGAGAGAATTAGCTTAGCTGTATCTTCCTCTAGAAAGCTCGAAGTCCTTGATTGTCCCTGTCCTCTCCACTGATGTGAGGCTCATCTATGCCCTAGCATAACATCTTATATTCAAAAGCTAATGAAATAATTTTCATGTGGTATTGAGGATTGAAAGCAGGGACTTTACTCTGAGCTACATCCTCAGATCTTTTAAATTTTTTTAAAAATTTTGAGCAGACTAATTTTGCTAAGCTGCCCAGACAGGGCTTAAACTTGGAATCCTCCTGCCTCAGCCTCCCAGAGTAATAATGAAGTGCTTTTTACTCAGTATTACACATATTTGCATGTCCCAGTAGCTTCCTGGAGTCTATAAACCATGTGAATGTGGAGATCATGACCTGAGGCTTTTATGCCAACCCTCACGAAGCACAGTGGTTTAGGTAGTGCTGCATTATAAAACTTTTTGTATAGTGATAGCTAAAGAAATAGAGAAAAGTAATTTGCATGCTATATAATAAATATAATATTGAGAAATTCAGAAACCTAAGTGTGTGTACAGTGGAGAGAGAAAATGATTATTCTGGGGAGAGACATTATTATAGTTCCACAAGGAGATTCTCAGAGTGCCTTAATGTTAGGTAGAATGGAAGGAACAAAACATTCATTTTGAACTTTTTATAATGTTACATAAAGGAGCAATTTTTCTATTTTTTTAAGGCTTAATATCTAGGAGCTTTGTTAGTAGCAAGAGTTCTAACAAAGTCAAAGTAAAAACAATGAGGGAGGTTTGGTAATCTGAGTCTCAATGAAATAAAAGTGGAGGACAAAACTCCAAAGGGGTTTCCAACTACACACTGATCAAACATGGGACAGTGTTCACACTATATTGCTAAA
This sequence comes from Hydrochoerus hydrochaeris, assembly GCA_004027455.1. Classification (NCBI taxonomy): domain Eukaryota; kingdom Metazoa; phylum Chordata; class Mammalia; order Rodentia; family Hydrochaeridae; genus Hydrochoerus; species Hydrochoerus hydrochaeris. The sequence goes on from PVLA01000066.1 coordinate 490,594, forward strand.
TGAAGAGCAGATTATTTCTCGGGAAAAATGTGTTTTCTTTCCCTTTATAAAAAAAGCAAGTTCTTCTTGGAAATGGACAGATGTATAGAACATAAAGGATTGCAAGGTCACGCACTAACATGTTTACTGGTTACAGTTGACTTTTTGAGCATCTCCTTTTCTTTTTTCCCAGGAGTGCTGCATTAAGAATTATTGCTGGAGGAACAAAAACCACCATAAATATAATTCAGTGTGAACATTCCCACTACGAAATCTAAATAACATGCTTAACACCATGGAGAATGATGATATATGTTAAGTGAAAAAGAAGATTGCAAAATTTTACTTGTGGAGAGATGCTATGTCTTAGCACTATATGGGGCTGCTCATCTGTGATAAAACATGGCTACTGACCCTCTTTGGTGAATCTAGAGGTGATTTCCATGGTCTTCTCCTCTTTATTTTCTGTTGTAGGAACAATAATTGATGTCATAAAAATTTAAATTTAATAAAAATTTGTTATAATATCTGTATTAATTGGTAATTAAAATGATTGATAAAAATGAATACCTGCAAGGCTGTTAGAAAAACCATAGAGATGAGAAAACATGTCTGACAACATTCTATAAGGTTTTACAGTTTTGAAACTTCATATTTGATATCTTTTTGTTTGTTTTTTGACTAGTCTTATTTTTATGTGGCAATTACAATAAGGCCCTAAAAAGGTAAGCAATGAAAAAAGACTACTTTGATCATGTCACTCCTCTGCTTAAAATCTCTTTATACTTCCCTATTACTTTTGAATAAAGTCCAGATTCTCTATGCAAATTACAAGACCTTTGATGATGAGGTTATGTCCCTGTATTCTCCTATCTTCTGCCTTCTTGTTCCTATGCTGCTTAGGTCATATGTCATTCTCTCCAGTCACCCTGGATTTGTATGCATGCTGTACTTTTCTGAGATATTCTTCTTCCTCTTTCCCCAGGTTGTCTCACAAACTCCTACACAGCTGAAATGTCACTTCCTTTTAACTTTATCTGCTTCTCTGTTTAGTCATTCTTATTTAGCACATTGTAACCTTCTATTAATGTACCCATGACACCACTGTCATTTCTTGTTTAGCTATCCACGTTGCCTGTTAGACTGTGTCATGGCATCTTATTTACTATGGTATTCCCAAGTCTTAGCATAGCATCTACAAACCATAGGTACTCCATAAAGATTTTTAGAATGAAGGCATAAATGAATCAATGCATATAATCAGGTACAGCAAGAAAGGCAGGGCACATTCATCCAGCAGACTTCAGTGTGATGATAGTTGTAAAGGTTCCCAAATGTCTAAAGTCTGAGTAGAAGAAAAGCCCAGGGAACCAGCTTGGCCTGATGTCTTAGTCCATTTCATGTTGTTGTAACAGAATATCACAGACTGGATAATTTGTAAAGAAATAAAGATATATGATACAGTTCTGGAGGCTGGAAAGTCCAAGGTTCAGGGGTGTGCATCTAGCAAGGACCTTCCTGCTTTGTCATCCTTTGGTGAAGGCATTACATGATGCTTAAGTTACTTTTACAAAGCTAAGAGACAATGCTTGCCACCTATGACTTTTAAGGGAGAAGTTTATTTTAGAACATAGTGATAGTCTATGGTCAATAGTCTCCAAGACAGACACAACATGGTAAAGGGAATTGGCAGAGAAAAATGTGCTTAGCTCATGACAACTAGGGAATAGAGAGAGAAGGGAGGAGCTGGTGTCAAGAATGCAACCTTCCAGGTCATACTCCTAGACACCCACCAAGCCCCACTGCTTAACTGCACATTCAGCTACTGAACTCATGGATGGATGAATTGACTGATGAGTAGGTAGCACCTCCATGATACAGTGACCTTCCACACATGAGAATTTTGGGGACATTTTAGAACTAAGCCATAACACTGGATGAGATAAAGGTAGCATGCCAGCTAAGATCTCTCTTTGTCTTATAAGGTCACTGATGGTATTCTGGGTATCTTACCTTCCTGACATCACCTAATTAATTCCAAAAGCCTCACCTCCAAGAATAATCAACATATGAATTCAGTTTCCAACACATGAATTTTGGGGGGACATATTCAAATTATAACAGTTGGGTTCAGTGTCTAGGCTTAGCAGTAAAAAGGCAGATCTGTAAGAAGGAGAATGAAGAAATCACCTGTCAGGAAAACTTGCACAGGTAAAAGCCTTTAGACTGAAAACTGCTCACTACGATCTAGAGTGAGGGGTGGAGAAGAAGGTAAGATAGGGAAATGTCATGGGAAAAATTCTAGATCCAGATTGCAAATGCCATTTAGTTATGCACTTTTAACTTCAGGCAACCTGGAACCATCCAGGATTGGTTTTGTTTGGTATGAATATTTTATCAAGTGGCTTAATAGTCAGGAGCAAAACCGATTCGCTCCATCACTGTCTCCTTGTGACAGCCATGAATTCAATACACACAAATCTGCCATGATCCATGTCAAAGACACTCCAAAACATGCAAACGGTTAACTCAATCTGCAGCATTTAATCCTTTCATTCAAAAAATGTTATAGGAAACTTATAAACAGCATTTACAGGCAGTGCCATTTGGGAGCTAAAGCAGTTCTATTTGGTCCAAGCTCTTTAAAAAATTTATAGCAAGATCAACATTATAATGCCAATAAAGTGATTTTAAAAAAAACCAAACACATAAATTTAACTGTTGGTTTAACATAGGAAAAACAACAAACCTGCTGGAGAATTGCTGGAATGGGAGAATCTTTAAAGGAACTTTTAAAATGAAAATAATATATGTTCATTATTTAAAAAATAGAAATAAAGCAGATAGTATAAAATAACTTTTCATAAAAACCAATATTCTTACTCTACTCCTTCCTACTCTCAATGCAGTTTCTCAGAGCAACAAATTATAAGTTATTTAAACAATTTATTTGGCTATTTACATCCACATCTTTACAAAACATGCAAAAATGCTTGCTTCTAGATTTATCAAATGTGAACATTATTTGCTGGCCACCAGCTCTTATGGACAAGGACTTTTACTGATTTTTGACTACATCTCTTCATCTCTCCTCCATCTTGCTGCTGTGATTATATTAGTATAGGTTATAGGATTATATATATTTACTGTTATATCCAAGGACAAATTTAGACCATAATTTTAAATCTGAGGTACTTATAAATGTAAAATTGTGATGAAGCTGAGAAAGGATGGATGGCTTCAGGTGAGGAAGTATAAGACTCTAGAATATACATCCTTTGTTCCCGGGGGAGTTGAAGTCTTGATAAGTTGCCCAGGCTTATCTTTCACTCACAATCCTCCCTCCCCAACCTCTTCAGTAGCTGGGACTACAGATGTGTGTTACACATCTTGATCCTTTACACTTTATTTCTCCTCCAGTCCACATCCGAAGCACCCACAGATCACTTTGCTATGCTTCCAAAATATATCCAGAGTTACAGTGTATTTTCTGTTTCTACTCTGGTCTGAACCTTGTTTTCATATTTGCCTTCTGATGACACTCCCTGTTTCTGACATTGCCTCTTCACAAAAGAAGCCATTTAAGATGTAAGTCAGAGCACCTCACTTTTTTATTCAAAATTCTACCTTGCCTCACCATTCCACTGAGAGGCAAAGCCAACCCCTAGACCATTGCTATTCCTGATTTTGCCTCCAATACTTGCCCTCTTGCTCATTCTGTTCCATGTGGTCTTTTCAAGCACACTCTCACTTGCGGTATTATGCACAATTGTCCCCCTATGTATAATATCTGTCCTTCAGCAATCTGCATAGTTACTTCCCTTTCCTGAGCTTCTCTGAAAGGAGTGGTGGTAAATCACCATGGCAATAGTGACTAAAGTTTGAAGAAGCTTAGCAGGTGGGGAGGGAACAGAATGGGGCACTAGGAAGAGGGCAAGACTGTAGAAAACCTCTAACAATAAGATGGCCCCAGGCATGATTATTGGTTAAAGCAGAAGGAGCTATTGGAGAAAGAGAGGCTAAAAATCCTAGAAAGAGAGAAACATTAATGTGGAGAGAACATCCCTAAGGAGGCAGAGGGTACAAGATCAAAAGCATAAGTAGATGAAACAAAATTAATTAACAAGTTCATGACTGAGAGCTACAATTTTCTCTGTGAAATAGAATGCAGGATCCAGCCCAAGGGGGCTAAGGATAACTTAGAGGGCAATTGGAGATGATAGTGTGGGTTTGATGTACGTCAGCTGCAGAGGAGAAGAGCAGAGAGTAAGAGGACCATGAATATATACAAGGTCTGCCCAGAATGCCAAGGGACAAGGCAAAGCTGGAAACCTTGAACTTGATAAGTTCCTTGTACATGTTTGAATAGTGTATTTCTTTCCTAGCAATACTCTTGCCAGTCCCTGTGTCATGATGATAATAATAGCAATAATAATTAACACTTAGAAGAGGATTATTATTTTCTACATTTTACAGATGAAGAGACTGAGGCACAGTGAAGAACACAGCTTGCTGGTAGTCATTATTAGGGTTCTCCAGAGAAGCAAAACAGTTAATAGGATATTCATTTATTATTCATTCATTCATTTGTTCTAAGGAGATGGCTCACATGGGTATGGAGGTTTAACACTGCCAAGATCTGATCTACTCCTGCATGACTGCTGCCATCAGAGGGTTTGCCTTCTGTGGGCAGTAGTGTAAGCAGAGAGAAACAGCCAGGCTGATCCATGTGTGCCCACTGCCATCTGGGTGCTTTCTTCCCCCAGGCAACCAGTATGGACAGGGAGAAACAGCCAGATACACCCCATGGAGGCACTTGCTTCATGTGGGAAGCCAGCACAAGCCAGAAGAACCATGTGGACATGCCCTTGTGCACCTGACACCATTGCAGTGGTCTGTGTGTAGCCATGCAAGCTGAGAGAAGAAGCAACCCTGCCACAGCACACCCATAACCATCAGGGATGCCTCGGTGTAGCCCTGCAGGTCTGGGGAGGCTTGTCCCATGTCCCACTGCCTCCCTAAGAACCTGGGTTCAGAGAAACTCAGGTGCCTGGTCAATTCCCCTACAAGAAGAGGTGAAGCCAATGTGGGAAGTGCCTGAGAACCAGCTTGTTGGGAGGAATTCAGGAAAATGTCAAGAAGAAGGAGCAAAAGGCAATCTCAGACCTCCAGCTTACACAGAACAAATCTGGGAGATAGAGACATGGAAGAAAATGGAAGTCACACACCTGAAATTTTTTAAAGCATGGAAACTGAAGTAAAGAAACAACTTCATGAGGCTGTAAAAGTAATTAAATCAGAAATAATATTTCAAGTAAAAAAAGAAATCAGAAACATAGAGAAAGAATTGCTGAGCATAGCTAAAGAAGACAGATAAAAAGAAGAGCATAAGAAAATGATGGAAACCTTTAATGAACAATATAGGAAGGAATTACAATGCATGAAACAGATTCAAAGAGATATACAAGAAATTAAAAACTCAAGATCCAAAATGTACAATAGATATTGCAATAATGAAAGGGAAAGAAAGTGCTTGAATGGGAAAAAAACAACTTGTAGGTACACACAAATAACTGTATGTATAAGTGTGCAACATAGATAACCATACTAGCAAGTTTTTGTTAGTTCATCAAAAAGAACAGTTTGTGCTGTCTTTGATTATCAGTTCATTTTTTATGCTTTGATTTTGTAACTTATACAACTATTTCTAAGATAACAATATGTAATATATTAACTAGTGATGAATTATTAGTGTTATTTTTTGAAATTCTGTATCATTTCTACCCTTTTTTCTGTTTTGCTTTTTTTAAAAAAAAGATGGCAAAACTGCTTGAAAGTGACTGAAGATAAGCTTTCAGACCTTGAAGACAGGAATGCAGCTAGCATCTGTGAAAGAAAAGATAGATCTCTTAAAAATAACAAGGAACCAGGAAATAATGATTCAACAGCTGCAAGATGACACAAAAAAAAGTAATTTAAGAGTTATAATTGTCAGTGAAAAAGCAGTATTCAACACAAATGACATAAAGAAACTATTTACAGAAATAATAGCAGAAAACTTCCCAAGCATGGGAAAAATGAAGTGGCATCCAGATAAGTGAAACATATGGAAATCCAGATAGCCATAACCAAAGTAAATCTATACCCAGACATATAATAATCAAGATTCCAGAAATTCAGCACAAGAACAGAATATTAAAAACTGTTAGAGAAAAGAAACAGGTCACCTATAAAATAAAGCCCATCAGAATCACAGCAGACTTCTCAACATAAACCATTAAGTCAAGAAGAGCTTGGAGTGAAGTGTTTCAAATCCTGAGAGAAAACAACTCCCAGTCCAGATTGATGTACCCTGAAAAACTATCTTTCAAAATTAATGGAGAAATAAGATACTTTCATGACAAAGAACAACTGAAGGAATTCATGAGCACCAAATCAACCCTACCTAGAGTACTGAAAGATATTCTAGAGAGATAAAGATGACCATGGTTTCAGGAATAGCAGCAGATGGGGACCCCCAAACAAGGCAGACAATTGAATAAAGGAGAAAAGTGGAGGGCCAATAGTGGGAGGATATCATGGCAGAGATGAGCCAATGTAACCATTAATGTTACAACCAATGCTGGTTGTAACCATTAATGTAGATGGCCTCAATTCAGCAATAAAAAGAAATATAGGGAGAGTAGATCAAGAAACAAGATTCATCAATATACTATATACAAGAAACACATTTAGTTCAAAAGGAAATTCATAGATCAAAAGTCAAAGGAGAGAAAACAATGTTCCATGTAACAGGAAACCAGAAAAACAGGGGTGGCCTGCCTTTCAACTATCAAATGGGCAAGAAAGATATGGTATTTTCATGCAATGGAAAGCTACTCATCTATAAAGAAAGATAATCTCAAGGCTCTCATATGTAAATGGATTCAACTGGTGATCATGCTCATGAGTGAAATCATTTGGACTCACATGGGTGAACATCATGTTATCTCCTAGTATAAAAAAATCTAAAGGAGTTAGTGGGTACCAAAATGTACAATAGATATTATTAAAGTGATAGGAGAGAAAAACATCTAAAAAGGGAAGGTGGTAACTTCCTTATTACCTTGTTACCTTGTTTTGAATTCCTATACTGTTTTCATAGTTTTTTTGTTTTTGTTTTTGTTTTTTTTTTTAGGTTTGGTTTTATTCTGTCCTGTTCTGTTTGATTTTACTGTGTCTGATGGTGTGGGCAGCTATTTTGAAGATAATGGAATGTATTATGGTAGCCATTGTTGATTTCCTACTATCTTGTTTTGAAGTCTTGTGATGCTTTCATTCCTTTGATTGGTTTTGTTCTGTTTTGTTTTTGATTTTACTAGGTCTGATGGTATGGACGACTATTTTGAAAAAAACAAGAGACATTATGGTACCTATTGTTGATTTCCTATTTTTTTTTGAAGTTCTGTATTACTTTCATTGTTCTGTTCTGATTAGCTTTACTCTGTTTTTCTTCCTTTGGCTTTATTCTCTTTTTTAAAAAATTTTTTTATTTAAAAGGATAAAACAGAAAAAGGAGAGAAATATTACATAATTTCAAAAAAAACATAAACAGTAAGAAATCACTAGTTGATAAATTACATATTGCTCTTTTAGAAATAGTTGTTCAAGTTACAAAATTAAAGCACACAAAATAGACACTCAAGCAGTGAGACTGCAAACAGATCTGTTCAACAATCAAACAAGAACTAAGAAATACGGGTAACAATCCTGCACACATAAATATACATGCAGTTATACCTTTTATAGCACTTCCTATTTTCTCTTTTTTATAATAGCAATTATACATTTTTTTATTTAAAGAGAAAAAAAACAGGAAAAAGGTGGAAATATTACAAAATTTCAAGAAAAGAAGATAAACAGTAAGAAATCACTAGCTGATACATTACATATTGTTCTTTTAGAAATAGTTATTCAAGTTACAGAATTGAAGCACACAAAGTGGACACTAAAGCATTGAGAGTGCAAACAGATCTGTTCAGTAATCCAGCAAGAACCTAGAAATTTGGTCATCAATCCCACACATCTAAACTTACATGCAGCTACATCTTTTATAGCATTTCCTATTTCCTCTTTTTCTATAATAGCAATTATACATTTTAAAAATTTTATTTAAAGAGAAGAAAAAAAAACAAAACAGAAAAAAGGGTGGCAACAAAACAGAATTCTAAAAGAAAGAGAGAAAAAGTAGAATGAGAAAAAACCCCACTAAGAAATCAGTAATTTATAAATTATGTACTGTCATCCTGGATGTAGTTGTTCAAGTTACAAAGTTAAAGGGTACATAGTAAATATTCCAACAGTCAGACTACAAACAGTTCTGCTCAAAGATCCAACAAAGATTCAGCAATATGGTCATCTATTTTACACACTCAAACATACATGCAGTTATATCCCTTGGAGCACTTTCTTTTCCTCTCTTTTTTACAATAGCAATTAAACATTTTGGTTTTATTACTCTTGTAGTTCTTATTTACTTTTTACACTAGAGACACAGTATGATATTCATAAATATAATTCTTATTTATTTCACTAATGAGGATAGTCTCAAGTTGCTTCCATTTGCCTATGAAGGCCTCAAGGTCATCCTTTTTTATAGCTGAGTAATATTCCATTGTATAAAAATGCCACATCTTTTTCATCCACTCTGCAGTTGATGGGCATCTTGGTTATTTCCAGGATTTAGCTATCACAAGTTGTGCAGCTATGAACATGGGTGCACCTATATCACTGTGAGATGAACTTTTCAATTCTTTGGGGAAAATACTCAGGAAGGGGATAGCTGGATTGAATGGGGCTTCCAATCCTAGTCTGCTGAAAATTCTCCATATGGATTTCCATGTACTGGCTCGACTTGGCCATGTTATGTTCCAGTTGTTTC